>OZ030016.1:23330210-23797710 GCA_964023405.1 Apodemus agrarius | reverse complement strand
ACCAATTAGTGTGTCTCTAATAGTTATGCCTTCACTTAGTTCCTTTTGCTTATGTTTGTGTATTTTTCTCCAATTTCAGTGGGCCAATATTTATTTTATCTTATCACTTTCTTCCAGAAGCCTGTTTTGTGCTGTTTTTCTTTCTAAAAATAGATAAGAAGGGAGTGGATAGGAAGGAAAGAGGAGAGGAACTGGGAAATACATAGAGAGAAGAAACCATAATCGGAATATATTAGGCAAAAAAAAATCTATTTTCCATTAAAGGAAACAAAAAATAAAGACGAGGTTATCAATTCTTGTTTTAGGTCAAAGAGTTGTATAGACACCTGGATGCTATGGCATTTCTTCACAGTGCGGGAACAAGACTTTCAAGAGATTAGATATTCCTGCATAATCTCCAGAAAATCGAAGAGTTCCAGGAAGTGGAACAGGAAAACTGAGGTGTGTCAGTATACATATCAAGCTCATGGGTTTTAGAATATACTTTCTCTGAATATTTTAGGTCAGATTCATAATTTTGCATTTTACCAGCAACATACACAGCACAACAGAGAGAGAGAATCAATCATAGAAATGCACCCATAGCACCAATTATAATGCCAAATGACTCTTCCAATGGAACCAATTAGGGTAAATAAATGGACTTAAAACTGATGATGTTTTGAAGCACTTTGCAGTCTTATTAGAAAAGTCATATTAATTGAAGGATATTCCTCTTAATTAACAACTTAGTTTCAAAATAATGAATTTAATTGTTAGATTCATCAAGTGTTTAGATTTAAGACTATATGGATATACTTACCATACAACCTTTACACATCACTACCATTGATTAGTTACTGATAATTATAATTTTATTCAGAAGAAATGTGAGATATATCCCCATGCCAATGAAGGATAATTTTTAATGAAAAAGAAGCTACTAATGGGAAACAATTCAAATGACTGATTGCCTATTGTACATTGATAAAACCTTTTGACTTGATCATCATAATTTGTATTAGCTTTTTAAAATCTAAATTTTAATTTAATTAAAATTAAAACTTTAATTAAATTAAATAATTAAAAGATTCATGCATCTATTTTTGGGAACTTATAATGATTTTCATCCCACATGTATCCCCTTTATAATGCTTTCATACTGTAAGTATATGACAATAACAGGATATTTTTAAACTGTTCATAAAAGGCACTGACCTCACTAACATTTGGCCCACCACCAGTGGTCATAAGAGATGATAAACGGTTACTGTTGAGAGCTTTTCACTTAATTGGAAATAATTTAATTCGTTAATATTGTGATACCACAATAATTGTGATAATTTAATTAGAATAATATACTAGTGTTATGTTAATGATATTGATAGAGAAAGAGAGTTTATATAATTCATCTAAGAGTAAGGAAACAGCTCATTTTTGTGATAATCCTAGCCGCATTATGTGGTTGCAGGGAGCAACCATACAGACTTATAATACTTAAATTACTGATGACAGAGACAATTTATATATCTGAATGAAAAGAAACATTACCTGCAGAAAGAAATTTATGAGTACTTATCTCCTTACAACTTCCTAGAGGTCATAATATACTAGTCCTATTGTAAATCTCTGTGATAAGGGAAACATATCATTGTTACTAGAAAATGAACTATGCAAATTATAATCGCATCATGGGATATTATTAGTAAAATGACAACAAATGTCTTTGCTGTAAGAGAATTAATGAGCTTAATAACCTGAGAAGAAAATGAATTAATGTTTAATCATGTATGATCTTAATATTTAAGGTCTTAATTGCAGTTGCTAGATATTATCATTCTTTTACTCAACAAATACATGCACAACATTTGTTACATGTCAGATACATCTCTAAGTGCCATTGTGAAGACAGTTAAGCACCCAAAGTTATTCCACAATGGATTTACATAACTTTTGTGTAACCCATAAACAGATAAATTAAAGTAAGATCACAAAATTATATAGATGATTTTGAAGTAACTAGAACAGAACAAAGTAATTGAAAAGCAAAAGGGTCTGACTAAGATCAGTTGTATGGAGGACTACTGATAAGTACTGAATTTATGATGAGACAGTAAAGAATTTTGTAAAGCCAAGATTTAGCACTAGAATGTTTAAGAGAAAGAAATCTGATATTCAAAGATTATAAGCCATAAATAAAGTTGGATACAAATAGTCACAAAAGACCCTATAGAAGGAAGGAAACATTTGACTTGGAGAGTGGTCAGCATGTTTGACAAAAGGTAATGATGTTAAAACATTGAATTCATTTCTTTCCTCATGATATAAATTCTACAGATGTTTAAGTGACTAAAAAAAAACCACAGACTTAAACAGTCATCTAGAGTGCTTTATGGAAAAAGGACAGGGGGTTAAAGAAATGGATTAGTGAATCTAATCATTTGGTTATGGCAGCAATAAAGACAATAGTTTATGAAGAAGACACTTTAGTTTCTCGTGGGTCATATAAAAGTTGTCAAAAATTTTTAGCAACCTAAAATACTATACATTTATTTTCATGATATGGTTGAGAACCTAGTACTACAGTGAGCAACCTTGGTCTATAATAGAAGTGTTGACAGCACCAATCTTATTCTGAAGGATGAGAAAGAGACTGTTACTTCTGTATGTTCTCAAACTTCTGCAAGCCTCCAATGAGTTTTAGTTCGCACTTGTTTCCTGTTCTTCCTGACATTGCCATGTGTGCCTTCCTCCTCTTCTATATTCATCCTTATGCCTACATTATGTCTACTAAAATAATATAGGATCCTCTTGTGTTCCCACTATTAATTATTCAACCTGCATTCTGTCTTCAACCTTAATACCACAATGTTATATGATCTAATATATCTATAGTCTTCATGAGTATTATATGGACATTTTCAGGGACATATTTTTTCTATCCCTAATATTTCAAGTTCAAATTAGAGATCAAAGGTAGTTATATTTCAAATAGAATTTGATGTTAGAATCAGTGGAAATTAGAAATGCACTGAATATCTAACGGAATACATTCAAAAGCAGTAGTTTATGCCAACCAAAGTTTTGGTCTAAGTGAGTAGTGGTATCATGATAAACAAATATAATTTAAAAGCCTTCACTTCAGGGAAGCTGTTGAAGCTGTTGAGCTAGTTTTGCAATATTAGTTAGATTTCTAGTTTTATGTCATTATAATTTTTTGTGTGAATACACTTTTGAGTTGACATGAACAAATCTCTGCTTTCACCAGTCAGGACATCACTGACTTAAAAACCAAGGGATTTTACCCAAGTGTGATTTGGTAAACTAATGGATTTATCTGAGGTATCTTAAAGAGCAGGAGAGAAGGACAACTTTGAAAACACAAAAAAGTTAAGGAAGGCTACAAGATTGAAAAAAATCTTCCCCTAATATCTATGAAGTTATGTACATATCCCTGAGGATGGGTGTGCCTCATAAGCCTCTCCAATAACTGCCTATAAATTTTAGGGATGACTGGAGCTTCCTGAGGCCTCTTCTGTACTAATCATCGTCTATATATTCTTCCAAAGGGCAGGATTTTTCCAGCACTCACTTCACAATGCAAAATAAATGACCCCAATCTTGTACGTATCTTCTTTACATTACCTAACCATGACTTCTGAGAAATCTAGAGAACAATGATCATATAATACTTGGAGGACATGGTTCTACAAAAATATTCTGTTCAGCCCCCTGCCACACATGCCATAACACAAGTAAATAAATTATTCTTCTTTCTTTATCATTTACTTGATCCTCTAATGGTTATTTTATGTGTCTTCTTATGTAAATTTTAATTATTCCGTGCTTAACAAGAAAGTAATTTGATTTGGAAAGAAATGATGTTATCCATCACTCATGTGTTTTGACAGTGTAATGAGAAATCTACTTGATTTGCCATTTCATCCTAATAATGCTCAGCATTCAGCATAATCCTCATGGAAGAGCTAGAGTTGAAGCAAGGATCAGACAATCATTCTTACTTTTGTGGAAAAAAATTTAATTTTCACCGTAAAATAAATTCACTTTTAGAAAATGAAACTTGCAGATATTTTGGAACTTAACATCTCTGTAAAAAGAGATAACTGCTATGATTTCTTTAAATAACTTACCAATTATGTTAAAGTGTATTAATATGATAGTGATGGAGGGGAAGATTTTGCAAATTTCATACATAACTTAGAGAAAATACATGTAATTCTACAAATCAGTGATAAGCAAGAAACTTCTGCTATGAGTAAAAATGCGTATCGTATTTGGCTTACACTGTACTCACCAGTAGATTGATAGAACATCCTGATTAGCATTAGTACTTAATACATAAAATATCATAATCATGAATACTCCACAACTTGTAATAACCTGGTTGATGGATGAAGAGAATGAAGCAGATTGATGTGCAGCAGACTGCCTTTGTGCTTAGAAGTATTTCTTTCCAGTGGTAGAAAGTTAAACAAAACCTTTACTTTGGAGAGTTCCTGTGCTATCATCATGGATACTGATTATTGCCATAACCACAAAGTCTCTTTGCTACTTTGATTAACTGAAAGCACATTTCTGTGTACACTTAGGTTTAGCCATGAAGGAGATATCTTCACAAGTTCAACTACTTTCAGTGTATATTATTAACTTATTTCCAAATTGTGGGCTATCATTTTAAGTTATATCGATTTTAAAAAATCAATAGTAACTCCATTTTGGAAAGCTTTCATGAGGAAAATATTGCTATAGATAAATTATCTCAGTAATTGTATCTATTTGCTTTTCATGAGTTATCTGAGGAAGAGCTGTGTATAACTTTTCTAGCAGTTTCTTTATTCATTATTTTATATATAACTTACAAGATAATTTTGGTATAATGTTGATGACATACTCCAATCATACACACTCATATTCATAAGTCACATGAATTCGTTTACTACTGTAGCTAACACTTAACAGGCTCATGTCACCTAATAGACATGATCTTGATGACTTACTGTTTAACCATCTATCTCTGACACAAATTTGAACCATTTTGGGCCCTCCTCAGAGCAACCAGGTCCCTTCTAGTAGAACCTCCGTGACTGATCCTCATGTGTCTCAAATGTCTATTTTCCCACCACAAAACCCATTTCTCTAGAGAGCCTGGCATGGAGCAAGCATACTAGATCCTGAATTTTTCAATATAAAAGTTACAGTTCATTTTCTTTGATAGATCTGGGTAGTTTCATTTTAATGTAATGTTATTTTCCTGTGTGCAAAGGACCAGAAAACCAAAAGGAAATGAATGCTCAGGTTGTCTCTGCCTTAGAAAATACTATATACAAGCTATGTGCTAATTACAATTTTATGGAGTGTTGTCTAATTACCTCCATATAATCATGGATAGTATACATTTTCTACTTTCCAGATTTAGTAATAACTTTTAAAATGTTGAGAAATACAAAGCTCTATTAGTAAATGAATTATAACTACTTAAGTCAAAATGTATTTTAATTTTAATATAAATTTTAATTTTATAGATACAAAGAATATCTTGCTTTCTCTAATATATGATTAATAAAGTTTGTATAAGTAGAAAAATCATATACAAACACACTCATATATATGTAATAGTAAATTTTTCCAGAGAGAATGTGCCATTTATCTCTAGGTACAAATGAGAATGGAAGAAATGAGCAGATAGAGGTTTAGTGGAAAATGTGTCTTTTTTGAAATATGTTCATATAACACACAAAGATATTTTAAAAAATATAGTATAAAGACAGAATCTCAACCTCACTTTTCTCTCTTTACTTCTTTATCCCTCTCCTTCTCTGTACTCTTCTGTTGCTGGCCCCTCCCTCCCAAGATCTTATTAAACAACCATTGTAAACTTAATATTCACCACATATCCTCAGCTGGGCTAAAAATTATTGTAAACCTTATGCTTCAGATTTATAAGTGTTCACAGCGATGGACCACTGTATTTAGTATGTCTTTAATAAAAGCTCCAACTGATGCTCAGAAATGTTTTATGTTCTTAAACTTGACTGACCTATGAGCTTTCTAATAGAATAATGAGCATTCCTTGGCACCATAGTCCTTTCTTTGCTATTTCTGCCATACTTTGTAATACTATGAAATGATTATTCTAGTGTTATAATTGTGCACCCCTCATTGATGCCCAATTTGGACACTTTTCTCCCAAATCTCAACAACTACAGCCAGATAAATAACGACTCTTAAGAATACTTTATGGAACAACAGAAATTTCAGGTTATGTGGTATTCATAGATGTTGATTGGGAAGCACAGGGAGAAAAATGGAGGGAATAAGCTGGGATTTTGGAAATCTTTATTCATTTTATTCAAAATCAGTAATGGCTTTTATTCTTAATCAAGGTGGTTGACTGATGAAGAAAAGTAGAAGTCCTTGTGTTGTTTTTATACTTGCATTTAAACAAATTGTTTATAAATTTCAATTAATTGTAAGCATTTAAATTAAATTTCACAGGTATTTTAGTAAATCAAATGGTAAGTTACTGTTGTTTTATTTTTAAATATTTTAATGTTCAATTTTTTAAAATAAAAAGCATGTCATCATAATAATATTAAAATTTTATAAACATGTAAGAAGAAACTTGTATAACAGGAGAAATAATTGTTAGATTAGTAACAAATGTAAATTTTATTTTGATTCATTTAAGAATTTAGTTATTGTCTTAGTCAGGGTTTCTATTCCTGCACACACATCATGAGCAAGAAGCAACTTGGGAAGGAAAGGGTTTATTCCACTTCCACTTCCACACAACTGTTCATCACCGAAGGAAGTCAAGACTGGAAATCAAGCAGGTCAGGAAGTGGGAACTGATGCAGAAGCCATGGGGGTATTGTACTTACTGGCTTGCTTCCCCTGACTTGCTCAACCTGCTCTCTTATAGAACCCAAGACTACAAGCCCACAGATGGCACCATCCACAAGGGGCCCTCACTAATTGAGAAAATGCCCCATGGCTGGATCACTTGGAGGCCTCAACTCCTATGCATGACCCCTTCAAGTCCTGGGCCATCAACTGCAACTGAGGCTGCACCTTCACGAAAGGCCTTCCATGGCCTCTCACAGTGCCAAGAGCCTCAGCAGCTCTTCATGACCCCTTCATGCCTTCAAAACCAGTACCATCTGGGTGACTCTTACACTGTACCAAGTCCTGCTACCACCTGAGAGGTACAACCTTGGCTATTTCTGGAACACATCCTTTGTGCTCTCATAAAACACTTCCCAGAAGATTTCACCTCAGTGATACTGGTTTCTTCTTAATCACTGCTAATATCTTAGCTCCAGCTAACCAGTATCCATAGTCCCAGTAACACAAAGGTTTGCTTTAGTGGTTTTGGTGTCTTGTTACTCACAGCTGATTTTTCAGCCCCAGCTAACCAAAACCACAGAATCTTCACAATCAAAACATGGCCCTGATAAGAGTCTTTAATCTTCCATCTGAAATTTCACAAGTCAGGCCTCCATCTTCTGCACTGTTCTTAACATTATCTTCCAAGCTCCTATAGAACTTTCCACAGAGCTCTTATCCTAATGGCTCTTCTAGCTCAAAGTTCCAAAGTCCTTCAGTCCTCTCCAAAACATGGTCAAGTTGTCACAGGAATACCTCACTATGCTGGTACCAATTTGTCTTAGTCAGGGTTTCTATTCCTGCACAAACACCATGACCAAAAAGCAAGTTGGGGAGGAAAGAGTTTATTCCACTTATACTTCCACACAGCTGTTCATCACCAAAGGAAGTCAGGTCTGGAAATCAACCAGGTCAGGAAGCAGGAGCTGATACAGAAGCCATGGGAGGATATTACTTACTGGCTTGCTTTCCCTGGTTTGCTCAGCCTGCTCTCTTATAGAACCCAAGACTACCAGCCCAGGGACGGCACCACCCACAAGTGGCCCTCCCCCATTGAGAAAATGCCCCACAGCTCGATCTCATGGAGGCACTTCCCCAACTGAGGTTCCTTTCTCTGTGATAACTCCAGTCAGTGTCAAGTTGACACACAAAACCAGCCAGTACAGTTATGTAATTTTTTGATTGATTTTTACTTATTAATATATTTTATCCCTTGTCTATTTTAAGTAAATTTCAATACAGTACATTTCTCTTTCCCTTCCTGTCTTAACTCTCTTGTACTCTTGCCAGCCTTGTTTATCTTTTCTGAATGTCTTTTCCACATTTATTACTTTTTATTTTGATTTGTTCCTTTTGGTTTTCTCCTGTTTGTGTGTATGTTCACAGGACTTTAGTGGGGATATTTCTGTCATGGCGGATTGTAAACTCTCTGTCACAGTCTTGGATATTTATTATGAGAGAGGGTTTGAATAGGAATGGCCCCAAGAGACTCTTGCATTTGAATGCTTGACTCATAGAGAGTGGCACTATTACAAGGTGTGATCTTATTGGAGGAGGTGTGGGGCTTTCTTGTTTGAGGAAGTATGTCACTGTAGGAGTGGGATTTGAGGTCTCAAGCTACATCATGAATGGAAAACAGTCCCTTCCTGCTGCCTGCATATCAAAACATAGAACTCTTAGCTCCACCCTCAGTACCATGTCTGCCTGGGAGCTGCCCTGCTTCCCACCATGATGATAATAGAGTAAGCCTCTGAGACTATAAGCCAGTCCCGGGTGAAATGGTTTCCTTTATAAGAGTTTCCTAGGTTATGGTATCTATTCATACCAATAAAACCATAACTGATATACTGTGGATTCACAAACTAGATGCTATGTCCTCTCCTGCCTGGAATTCTTTAGTTGCCAATAAATTATCAATAATCGGTCAGGCCTCCTGAGCTTTTTTTCAATCCACAGATGACCATTACGCAAGCCCCAACATGTTATATAATTCTTTTTATTTAATAAGGGAAGGAGAGTAGAGTTTAAAATTACATAGATAATTTGGGGGAATATATTACTTAAAAGTTTGTGTCTTCATATGATGGGTTCCTTTATTTTGTGATATTCAAGGTATAGATCTAATATAATACTAAACAAGTTCAAGGGTATTTTTGCTTGTTTTTATTTTTTCTAAAGAATTGTTCAGTATATCTGATACTAATCTCCCTGAAGTAATATAAAGTTTGCTTTCTGGGAACTTGAGAAAAATGAAGAATTTCCATTAGTGTTTCCAAGTATGCTCTGCTTCTGAGTAATGTTCTTGCTCAAAGTCCAGGATACTGATTTCAACCCAATTTAGTACAATGTTGATTTCCAGACTCATAGCCAGAACTCTTAGGAGACTCTCTCAAGGAAAAACATGTTTAGGTTGAATTAAAGACACAGGCACAGATCTCGTTGGTTCCCTAGAGGAATATATAAGTATCAAATCTACTCACACCAGGTTTTCCTAGCATTTGAAGAATGAGTTTCTGCCTTGTAGTAGGTTATTCTCCTGCCTTAGATTTTTCTAACTTTTGGAAGTCCATAATTTGAAAGTCTTATTGTTCCACTTTTCACTTACTGTGACATATTTTTTTCTGATGTCTGGGTCTTATCATTTTTTCCTCTCAGTTTTTTTCCTATGACTCCTTCGACATTCACTCTTCTCTGTGGTATTACTGATATTCTGGGTCCTTTTCTCTCTTTTAACATATTTTGCCTAATATTCAGATAACCATAAGTTAAAATAAAAGAAAATGTTTAACCTACTACAATTTTTTATGCTAAAAATAGATTGTTGATAGAGTGTTTCGTCAAAATAACAGGTAGAGGTTTTCCATTTTTACTTAAAACTTATGAGCAAAATGGTAATACTGTTTTAATTTCTTAAATATAATAAATCCTTATATACTTCCAACCAATTTTAGTCCATTTAAAATACTACAAAGATCATCTTTAATTATTTAATCAGCAACAAGATCTGAAAGCTTTTTTATTATATTTGTTTACCTATTTGTGTGTGTGTGTGTGTGTGCGTGTGTGTGTGTGTGTGTGCATATGTACTTCCTTACATTTGAAAGCACTCATGTATAGATCAGAGCATAGCTTGCAGAAGCTGGAACTTACCTTCTTCCATGTAGATTTTAGGGATCTATCTCAAATCCACAGGCATAGTAGTAAGTGCTGTTATTGACTGAACCACAGCACCAGTGCATAGACTGCTAAAGAATGGTAACTCAGATTTATTTAATGAATAATTTAACTGAAATGAATAAAATAATTACTCATGATACAAGGCATGCCACCTGTTAGATATCATTTTTCAGTGACATTAATATTTGATATGAATTTAGCTTTTAAAACAAAATAAGGAGAATTGAATTGGGTATAAAATGCTATTGTGGCATGTAAACATTAATATTTTATTGCCTTTTTATTTTACTATCATTGTCTGTGTTTACATTTTAACTAAGTAGTGCAGACATGTCTTTCGATGGATTGACTAAGAGGTTATTCATTCAATCTGTGAATTCTAACTGTGTGACTGATGGTGATACTGTACTTATCAGTAAGCATGCATCAATAGAAATAAAACTGCATTTTCCATCAGCACGATTGGAGAATTTACCTCAAATGACAGTTAAGATTTTGAAAGGTATGATATATAATTTCTGAAAGTCATATCAGGAGTGAAAGCATCTATAGAGTTTCAGTTAACAGGCATATGGGATAACAGTGTAAGTTCAGGAAATGAAGTTATATAGTTTTTAAAGAAAGGTGATAAATAATTTTAATCAGAGAGATCAATGAGCAAAGACCTAAATAAGCAAAGTAGATATAGATACAGGTTAGGGATGGATTAACAGGTAAGATATAAACTGTGTAAGATTTCCCTCCAAATTTGTCATTTTTATGTACATGAGATGCATTGAGAAGAGTTCAGGAAAGAAAAAGAGGAAGGACAGAGTTTAGAAAGATAAGAAAGTGGAGAGCTCTGTAGTCCTTATAGGCACTTCTCCTATTTAGGCATTTCCCTGAGTGGCATAAGAATTATTCGAATAGTTTCCAATATTAGGATGGCGTGGTCTGACTTACATTTGTAAATGTCATTGTAGCTGCTATGTTGAAATGGGTTGCAGTTGCAAGAATGCACTCCATGTGGCCAGTTACCAGATGATAATAAACCTCTCAAAAGATAACTGTAAGGTGATGAACAGCTCCAATAGTACAGATGGAGGATGTAGGAAAGATCTAGTCACACTTAACCTAGAGACAAGAAGCTGTGGTGTGGGATTGGCATTGGCATATAAAGCAGGGAGTACATACCATGTGTGTTCCTTTGCGATTGGATTACCTCACTCAGGATGATATTCCATCCATTTGCCTAAGAATTTCATGAATTCATTGTTTTTAATAGCTGAGTAGTGCATGACATATGCAGAGGGGGAACTCTCAGCCAGCCATTGAACTGGGCACAGGGTCCCCAATGGATGAGGTAGAGAAAGGACCAAAGGAGCTGATGGAGGTTGCAGAGCCATAGGAGGAACAACAATATGAGTCACCAAATACACCCAGAGCTCTCAGAGACAAAACCATCAACCAAAGAGTATACTTGGAGCTACGCATGGCTCCAGACACATCAGCAGCAGAGGACTATCTTATTGGACACCAAATGGGGGAGAGGCCTTTGGTCCTGGAAAGACTTGATACCATAGTGTGGAGGAATAGGGAAGCAGGGGTGGGTTGATTGGGGAAAGGGAGATGGCTTACTGGATTTTGGGGGAGGGGACAACATTTGAAGTGTAAATAAAGAATATACCTATTAAAAAATAGCTGAGTAGTATTCCATTGTGTAAATGTACCACATTTTCTGTACCCATTCCTCTGTTGAGGGACATCTGGGTTCTTTCCAGCTTATGGCTATTATTATGAACTTAGTGGAACATGTGTCCTTATTACATGTTGGATAAACTTCTGGGTATATGCCCAGGAGTGGTACAGCTGGGTCCTCTGATAGTACTATGTCCAATTTTCTGAGGCACCTCCAAACTGATTTCCAGAATGGTTGTACCAGCTTGCAATCCCACCAGCAGTGAAGGAGTGTTCTTCTTTCTCCACATCCTCTCCAACACTTGCTGTCACTTGAGTTTTTGATCTTAGTCATTCTGACTGGTGTGAGGTGAAATCTCAGGGTTATTTTGATTTGCATTTCCCCGATGACTAAGGACCACCATTTTACTAATAGAGTTACAATAGATTATCTGTTTCTCAATCATAATCTCAGTTGTCAAACATTTCCTAGCATATGCTGCTTTAATGTATGTTTCCCACACTACTTTTTCATCAAATCAATGATCTACATAAAGAGGAAAAGTCTCTCTGGTAAACTTTGGGTAGATGTCTTGGCTACAATGCCTTTTTTCTCCCCTCGGTTCTCTGTTAGCTATCTGTATAATTCTCGTATGTTTGCCTATGTTATTTAGACTAGCTATGGGGCAATGCATACAAACATGGCCTCTATTTCAGCCCCTAATTTTTCTTTCAAAAATTAGATATGGAACCATATAGGAAGCACAGCTTAGAGTAAGCATTGGAAAAGCCAAGATTGTTAATGCTCAAGAGTCAATTTTTTCGGTGGAAAAAAATGAATGACCCTGATCACTGGAACGTTGCCATGAAAGTGATCAAACAACCTGGTCATCATTTTCTATTCTATTATGAGCCAGCATTCACTAGAATCTCCCCCCAAATTTTGAGAACTCTTTAGGCCCTCTTCATGGGCTCTGTTTCTCAGAGAAAAGAATAGAACACTTCCATATGTAAGAGGGCCAACTTGTTTTGCATCCTCTATCAATAGAGTCTATCCTTATGCTTATTAGAAATTTTTTCTTTAGGCCCAGGCAGAGATTAAAGGTGGCACATGCCCTTAATCCCAGCACTTGGGAGGCAGAGGCAGGCAGATTTCTGAGTTTGAGGCTAGTATAGTCTACAGAGTGAATTCCAGGACAACCAGGCCTGTACAGAAAAACCATGTCTTGAACAAACAAACAAACAAGCAAACAAACAAACAAAAAAGAAATTCTTCCTCTACGTCCTAGCCCTGAGTACTTTTTATCAGAGCATAAAACTCATTCGTATTGTAAAAGTCTACATTGCAAGGAAAGTTTGGTGTAACCATGGCTGAAACTTTGTTATGAGAATTGTAGTGTGCATTATTTTCTTCCTAAGTTTGGCAATGTTTAAATGCATCAGAGTATTAAACCTTAAAGGAGTCAACAGGTGTTGGCAAGAATGTGGAGAAAGAGGAACACTCCTCCACTGCTCCTGGGAATGCAAGTTGGTACAACCACTCTGGAAATCAGTCTGGCAGTTCCTCAGAAAACTAGGCAAGACACTTCCGGAGGACCATGCTATGCCACTCCTGGGCATATACCCAGAGAATTCCCCAGCATGCAATAAGGACACATACTCCACTATGTTCATAACAGCCTTATTTATAATAGCCAGAAGCTGGAAAGAACCCAGATGTCCCTCAATGGAGAAATGGATACAGAAAATGTGGTATATTTACACAATGGAATACTACTCAGCAATTAAAAACAATGAATTCATGAAGGTCTTAGGCAAATGATTGGAACTGGAAAATATCCTACTAAGTGAGGTAATCCAATCACAAAAGAACACACATGGAATGCAGTCACTGATAAGTGGATATTAGCCCAGAAGCTCTGAATACCCAAGACACAATTCGCATATCAAATGATTCCCAAGAAGAAGGAAGGAGAGGGCCCTGGTCCTGGAAAGGCTTGATGCAGCATTGTAGGGGATTACCAGGATAGAGAAGAAGGAGAGGGGGTTATTGGAGAATGGGTGGAGAGACGAGGGCTTATGGGACTTATGGGGAGGGGAGAACCTGGAAAGGGAAAATCATTTGGAATGTAAACAAAGAATGTAGAAAAGAAAAGAATACATGAAAAAAAACTTAAACTGCAATGTCAGATTCATTTTTGATGCACTCTGACTAACCAACTCCAGCTGTATGAAGTGCTCATCCTCACCTCTTCATGGTTTGTTTTCCTAGAGCAGGTGATCCACTCAAAGACAGAACAACAGGTGGATGAGTGCCAGTGGGATGGGCTTTGAGGTTTCACAAGCCCAAGCCATGCCCAGTGCCACTCTCTTCCTGCTGCCTGCAGATCTCCATGTAGAATTCTCTGTTACTTCTCTAGCATCAAATCTTCCTCCACACAACCGTACTTCCCACCATGATAGTAATGGACTAAGCCTCTGAAAATGTAAGAAAGTCCCAATTCAATTCTTTCTTTTATAGATGTAGTCATGGTGTCATGATCACAGCAGGAGATCTGATTAAGTCACAGAGTGACCAGATTTCAGGACCCACTATGGTTATAAATATAAAATATGGTTATAAATGCCTGGAACATGTGAGTTCCTTATATAAACAAGTCTGCTACATGCATACGACTTAAGTACATCTGACAAGCAGTAGATGTAGGGAAAAGAGAAAGTCCTGAGTGAACAAATTCCTAAGTGCATGTATATTTTGACTTAGGTACAGCTTGTCAAGGACTAGACCAATTGACCCATGAGAAATTTGAAATGTAATTTTCTATATGGCCCATGGTCACAAGAACTACCAAAGCTCTTCTTGGGAGTCTGGGTAGGAGTATAACATGCTGACTCACCCATTTCTGCCTACACTATTAATTTTAATATGGGTTAAATAATAACCAGGCCTCCATTGTCTTTATTATTCAGCTTCTAGACTTGTTTCCTGTGTCTTGATAGTTGTCCTTGTATTACAGAGGTAAAATGAGATTTATGTTTATATGGTGCAGACTGTTTTTGTCAAAACAACAGACCACAAAGACGTTCTGCGAACAAGGCTTTCCAAAATTGCCTGACAACAGTGACTTAAACAGTGAATTAAAGACTGGTAACAATGTGTTTATACTAATTGCTAATCACTGAAGTTCTACTCTTGTTAAGCTTTGTGTGTTTGCCAAAGTTCCTCTGCTATAGCTTAGATGCCACTTCAACCTCTTACAAAGGAGGTCTTTAAGCTTGGCCTAGTCATAAAAATAAAAATTTTATATTGTAAAACCTTGGTGTTAGTCCTGGCTTTCAAACTCACAACAATGAGTAGTTATGAGCAGTTATCAGTGGGTGATCACTATGCATAGAAGCTAATAGCTACAGCTGTCTCCTCCTGGGTGGTTTTAGCCCGAGATTACTCATCCACTAGCTCACTCCTTCCCCATATTGTACCTAAGAAACATACTGAGGTTCTTGTTTGGTTTCTGACTGAGGTGAATACTTTACTTATCAATGCAGACCAGGCCTCCAAGTTCTCCCAGTACCCCTCAGTCCCTGCTTAGCATACCCTGTCCCCAACCTTGAACTTTCCAGCCTAGGGACTGAGCTGCCCTTTCCCTAGAGGCTCCTACGTATATAATCCAGATATTCTGTGCATGTTCTCTCTGTCTGCCTCTGCCTCTGTGTGTGTGTGTGTGTGTGTGTGTGTGTGTGTGTGTGTGTTTCTCCTTCCCGTCTTCCTCCTTTTCTTCTCTCTCTGCAAGTGTGCCCTTTCTCTCTTTTTCTTCACCCTTCTTTCCCCATGGAGACTTCCCTGGCATCAGTCCTTGAGGTCAGTTACCTGGCACCCCAAACAAAGCAGCTTCCCAATAAACCTGTCGTTAATATAGTATAATCTGGTTTGAATTGGCTCATTTCACTGGCAGATAAATAACATATTTGTTCTGAATTAGAGCACTTAGAGTACACCACTTAATCTCCTTCTTGTTGTATGTGAATCTACATGTCTTTCTTTTTCCTCATTCCCTTACTGCCCCTAGATAGGCTAGACCCAAGACACCAGGATGAATCAAATAGAAGTATTTGTTTGTTCAGTCAAAATACATTTTCTTCTTATATATTTTCTACTAAGGTTTTAGAAATTTACAGATGTAGGACCCATAGATTGAAGTAGCTGACTATACTTTGTTACAGCCATTCCAATAAACAAATAAAGAAGATGTAAGGTACTTGAGAAGGAGGAGGAGAAGATTTATCATCAGGTTACAGTTGTAAGAAATGATTTCATAGGCAAATGGGATATCCAGGCCTCTCAGTATAAAGATTTTCATCAGTTCAGAGTTTAATTAGAGTTAATAGATTCACAAATAACATATCCATTTTGGTAAATGTGCTGTTTAAAGGTAAGTAAATGAATATGTTACCAGCTTCTCAAGAACCTAGAAAATATTTCTGTCTTTGCTTAATTATAATACAACTATAAGCTATAATTATGTTGTTATGACCACAGCATCCTAGTCTTGAGTATCTGATTCCATCTTTAACATCTTTTCCTCACTCAGTTTTATGTTTTACATTACTTTAGTCCATCTGTGTTTGAGTTAGTTTGCTCAGATACCATGTGATTTCAACTCTCTCTCTCTCTCTCTCTCTCTCTCTCTCTCTCTCTCTCTCTCTCATTCTCTCTCCATTCCCTTGTGTCTTTATTCAAATTTTACATTTCTATAGGGACTTCTTTGGCCACAGCATATTCCAAATCATAACTGTCCCCCTTTTTATACTATGGACATGTAAGGAAGTAGAAATAGATACAGATTAGTGCTAGATGATTCTGCAACAGAGAATATATATAGGAAGAAATTATAGAAGACATAATGGAAACTATCACCTAAAAATTAAAATTAACTTGCCCACTGAAATATGAAATATTGTGCATTTTTTTCAAATTTAAAAAAAATCTACTTAACTTCTTTTTCATAACAAGAATTTTCACCTCCATTACAGGTTCTGTGCACAAAAATAATGCAAAGGAATTGGTATGAGGGAGCACCGAAGACCAGGATCAACACAAGTTGTAGAACACTTCATCAGTCCCCTGTGATTCGTAACAATACAAAAACCCTTAGCCATTTACTAAAGAACTGTGAGGTTACATAATTTAGGAGATAGCACTTTTTACCTTTCCCAGAAATCCTCACTGGCATTAACTTCCTGCTGCCTAATACCTCAGAAAAGCCTGACCTTAAAAACCTTACAATGGATGATAAATTAGAAATGGTGTTATATGTAAATTGTATGTCATAAGCATGAGAAGGAGGATGTTGTCATATGCAGCATTTTCATTCCTCATACATTACAAGTTATGGAGTAACCACTTCTTGAGGAAACAGGTTCCGGGGTTTGAGACCTCATAGGACACTTACTAGAAATACCATATCTGTTGTTGCTTCTGATTAGAAACATATTAGTGATTCAAGGAATGCTCAAATTTTGATATGTCCAGAAACCAAGTAGTGTTTATTATTCCGTTGTTGATTATTTTAATGCAGTGAGGATTAGATTTTCTTAATTACTGAAAACAATTGTATGCTAAACAGGCTGTGCAAATTTTAAGACCACATTACTAGATAATAGATGGGTCTTTTTATTCCCCTTGAGTACATAGAAGCTATTTCTGTCCTTTATCTGCATCATAAGTTCTATCCAGAATTGTTACTATGACTTTCCCTAGATAATAATCTAGCCAGAGATCAGTCATTTTAGCCAATAATACAATTTAGATAGGACCACAATCACATCTGCTACCATTAGTCCATTCATGATGGTCTGAGTTATCCATCTAGAGTTGTGCTCAACCTCACAGCCTTACAGCTTCTTAATCTTAGTTTTTATAAATAAGCAAGATAATCAATATTTTGGTACATTCTTATATTCTTGCCTATACTTTTATTTTTATGTAAACATACTATTACAGATTATTAGCTATTTTGCTTGCATTTGTGTTTCTGACAAGTTTATACTGACTACCTAAGTTTGCAGAGAGGAATGTGAGGTTACATGATAAATAAAACCCATAGTCTCTCAAACTTGTGTGTTTGGTCCCTGGTTGGTGGCATCTTTTGGGTAGGCTTCTGAGATGCAGCCTCACTGGTGTATGTAAATCACTCAGGGTGGGCTTTTGAAGTTTAAAGATTCATGGAATCTCTACTTCATTCTGTTTCATGTTTGGAGTTCTGGATGTGATACCACAGATTCCTGCACCAGGCAGGAATCTACCCTTTCTACTGTTTTCTGTCAAGCTTCACCCTGATGGACCCTTAGCTTCTTCAACTGTGATGCCAAGGAAATTCCTTCTTCTGTAAGTATTTTGGTCACAGTGCTTTATCACAACAAAAGAAAGTTAACTAATACAGGAAGAAATGAAATTATTTGTATAAGAATTATGTCACTTAATGACAAGTGCCAGAAAGAACTGACTTTATATTCACGTTTTAAAGTCAATGAAAACGTAGGACACTTCTCATTTAAGATGATTGAAAAAACATAGATATTGAATAGATTCATGTTTTATACAAAACATCTTTTAGTGATATTTCAAATGAAGACCAAGAGCACTTTAAGGAGAGGAAAAGGGAGGAAGAAGGGTTAGAGGAAGAGGAGGAAGAGAGAGAAAGAGAGAGAGAGAGAGAGAGAGAGAGAGAGAGAGAGAGAGAGAGAGAGAGAGAGAGATCCAGAAATTACTAAGTTCTGGTTTTATTCAGTGTTATTATTACCATGGTCATACTAAAGACAAAATATAATTACAAAGAATTGAAGTCTTTCCTTTGACTTTTGAACTTTTTGACTTTTTCCTAAATACTATTCTACATGCAGAGAATTAGGAATCAATAAAATCCCTGTGTTCATAGGATTTACATTCAAGTAGCAGAAATAAAAAGTAAATATACCCATAAACTAAAAGAAAATGCATTATTAAAATGATTTTGAAGGAAATTAAATACAGTACATATAGAGGTTTGGGGAGATGCTCTTTGTATTCATTGATCTGAGTTTAGGTGGATGGTTAAGGTTTGCCAATTTGAATTGTATTTGGGAATCTCAGTGATAGGAAGAGGTTATTCAGAGTGAAAAACAAAATTTAAACTGTCTAGTTGGGAAAGTTTAATAAATTAAGTCTTTTGAAGCAATAACTGTGTAGTTGAAGCAACTTACCAAAAGCTCCACCTGGAGAATTTTACCTGTTTTACTCATGAAGAAAATTTTTTAACAACCAGGGAGTTTATTTTTATGTATAGATTTAAAACATTTAAGAATTTATGGTTTATAAAGGAAGACAAAAAAATGATAATCTCGGGGTAATGGAAAGAAAGTTGCAATGTCAACAGACATCTTACATTTTAGCAAAACTGCCCAGAACAGTATTTGAAAACTGGAAAACGTACACAGAGAAGAGTACAAGGAAAATGAGCTGGGAATTTGAGTAAAGGAAAAGATAGACACACAATATACATTTCCAACACAAGAAATTATAATAAAATCTGAGAGTTCCTACGGGATCAGGAAGAGCTGCGTCTACATAATAGAAACATTACCTTTGTCGATCTTATTGAAGTTATAAGTTATTTTTTATTGAGCAGTAACTAAAATGTTGCCCTCAGGGATTTTGAAACTCTCCACTGTTTAAGAAACTAGTAAAAATATTTTGGATTTTTTGCTTTGAAAGCAATAGTGATAATTATTGCAGAGGAAAGTAATAAAAATAAACAGGATGAAAGACTGAACAGTAAGAAAGCCAGGAGATGGGGAAAAGTAAGCACAGTTTCAAAATGTGAGTGGTTGAAATTTTTTTCCAGTACTTTTGAGGTCAAAACAAAAGAGAAAAGAAGGTTAAAATACAGCTATTTCTTTTCTGGCATTTTCATAAAAGAGAAAGTGCCACAGTTCCTGGGAAAAACACACATTTGTAAGTACAAAAGTCAAAGGAACGACTTCAATTCTTTGTACTTAAATTTTGTCTTTAGTAAGACCGTGGTAATGATAACACTGAATAATATTACTTTTTAAAAAGGCATGGTAGAGGGTTAATGGAAGAAAATTTGGCTAGTGAGCCCAATGGCGTGGGTTTAGGTCCCAGAACTGAAAAGCTTCTTTGTTATTTGTTAATTTTAATTTCACAATATTCCTTTTATAATATTTTATCTTTGGGTGGAAACAATAATGTAATATTAATATAGAACATATTAAAAAGATTTTCAGATCCACAGACATTTCAAAATTATGAGAATATAAAGATCTATATTTGATATCGTTTTTACTAATTATTACATTCAAGAAAGATAGGGTTTGGGCAAAATGTTTAAGAAAGTCTCTCCCCACCGCACTCCCCACTTCTCACACTTTTTCTTTTGTTGTTGGATAATTTCATGTATATATATATATATATATATATATGTATATATATATAAAATGTGTCCTAATAAATCTGACCCCTATTGCTCCACCTTCCTTCTCTATGATCCTCCACAACTTTTCCTCCCCAACTGTAAATGTGTTTTGTTTTAGAACCCACTCATTCCACGTTGTACTGCCTACTTATATGTACATAGGTGTAGGGCTAATAGCTGTGGCATAATTAAACAATCACAGAAAATGTCTCTGAAGGAAACTGACTTTCCCCCAGCAGTCATCAACTGCTTTTAATAAAAATGTAGTTTAAATACAGATACAGAAATATGTGTGTTTATGTAATGTGGAAATCTGTTCTAAACAACTTTATTTAAATAATAATGTTTTCTCAATTTTCTCAGAGAAATAAATGACCAAATATTGCAAAATACGTATCATTCCTACTTGAGGTTATCAAAAACTGATAAAAAAAATGGTGTAACTGAAAAGAACTGGAAACAAAGGATGTGAAATAGGCATCCATCCCAAATAAACATACCAAATAAATTAACTCTTGAACAGTAAACATTTTTAGCCAGAATTCAAGTTCACTTAACTTTGTATTATTTCCAGAATAAAATAAATGCCCTGATAATTGAAGATACCAATAAAAGTTCAGTAGAAGTGAGAATAAAAATAATAAAACAATACATTGAATTCTGTGACTTTCCTTCTTTCTCTTTTTTAATCTCTGTCTAATATAGCATGTGACATACACTATATAAATATATAATACAGAGACATCATACTATGTTATATACAGTAACTGTATATACTAATCCACTTAATAATAATTTAAATTTACAGCAGAAATAATTATGTACCTGAATGTTAACTATATATGTATATATATATATATATATATATATATGTGTGTGTGTGTGTGTGTGTGTATAATCAAACATGTATGTGAGATTCTCATGAGAGATTGTCTGATCTCATTGAAAATGAAGCCATTAAATAGCAACATTGAAATAAAAACTATCATTTCACTTATCCACATCCACTTATGAAAGAAAATAGTGAGAATATGTTGCATTAATACTATTTGTATCTGAATGTGTTCACAATATGCCAAGAAATATTAATATTTCATGCTTAATAGATTCCAAATAAACTGGTGCAAAGCTTCATAAAACACACACACACACACACACACACACACACACACACAAACACACAAATATTTTGCTGCATGAACATCTGTCTTTAAAAAATGTATTGGTAGGAAACCCAAGAATATTTTTAATCTTTGGCTAATCTGTCCAATTGAAAAACAGTATATTGGTACTTTCTGCCCATTATTAACTGAGAATAGGCTTTCTTAGGTAGAACAGATTTAAAGCTAGTGAAAGGATTCATTCAGTTCTCTAAGTTTGAGTCTCAATCATTAAAAATTCTGTCAGGTACTTCTAAGGTTCAGTTGTATTGAGGCTCATCATAACAATTTCTGTCCTTTTTTTTTTATTTGGTTAAAAATATCACTAAAGGTTTTATTACAAGTACTCATGACTGACATCTTGTCTGATAATAATACCATTTTCATGAATTCTACTGAATTTCTTTTTTCCCCTTTTCAATAGTGTTGCCAGCAGAGTAGCATAAGGCACTATGATGCTTTGGTTAAAGGGATAATAGGCAAAGGTTATATCATGACCAATTTCTCTGACAGGTCCTGAAATTTTAACATGAGTAACTCTTTGAGAGCAAAGCTGATATCTGACAGCTCTTACAATAAAGGCCAAGTTCTCAAAAGAATGTACAGCTTCTCCCTGCTCCTCCTCAGTCAGAGTGGCCTCGTGTGGCACTGTATGGCAATGGCTAATTCAGTGTGTCCTATTTTGAGTTTTGAGAGTTTCCAAAATGCAATCGAGGTGATTTTTCTCATGCATATTCAATATAGGCGATTTAATAACCATTTTGGTTTCAAAATGTATGTATATATCCTTACATCCAAAATTACTATAATATAAAATAATAGAAATGAACTTCTACTAAAGTAGTATTATTTATATTCAAAGTTTTTATGCGTTCTATTAAGTATTCTTCCAATACGTATAAAACAAGAATTTTAAAGTCCACATGTATGGTTAAAAATTAGTTTTTTTAATTTTTATTTTCTATATTCTATGTTTACATTCCAAAGGCTTTCCCCTTTCCCAGTTCCCCCCTCCCTATGTCCCATAATTCCTCTCCCCCCAACTATTCCCCAATCATTCCCCCTCCCCCCACGGTTTTTCTACAAAACTGGATCCAATCTTTACAGGCCCAGGGTCCTCTCCTTTCTTCTTGGGAATCATTTGACTTGCTAATTGTGCCTTGAGTATTTAGGGCTTCTGGGCTCATTAATATCCACTTATCAGTGATTGCATTTCATGTGTATTCTTTTGTGACTGGGTTAGCTCACTCAGGATGATATTTTCCAGGTCTAACCATTTACCTACAAATTGCATGAATTCATTATTTCTAATTGCTGAGTAGTATTCCATTGTATAAATATACCACATTTTCTGTATCCATTCCTCCTTTGAGGGATATTTGGGCTCCTTCCAATTTCTGGCTATTATAAACAAGGCTGCTATAAACATAGTGGAGCATGTGTCTTTATTATATGCAGGGGAATCCTCTGGGTATATGCCCAGGAGTGGTATGCCAGGGTCCTCTGGAAGTGACATGCCCAATTTTCTGAGGAACCGCCAACTGATTTCTAGAGCGGTTTTACCATTTTGCAATCCCACCAACAGTGGAGGAGTGTTCCTCTTTCCTCACATCCTCGCCAGCACTTGTTGTCTCTTGAGTTTTTAATCTTAGCCATTCTGACTGGTGTGAGGTGGAATCTCAGGGTTGTTTTGATTTGCATTTCTCTGATGATTTTTTTTGTCTTTCCCCAAACTTTAAAAACATCATTTGTATAAACAACAACAACAACAACAAAACCAGAAAGTGGGTTCTAGGGGCTGGAAGCGAGAATTGGAAAGTACCTGTGAGTGTGTGTAACCATGTGTACTGTTTATTCTGGGGATGAAGTATTTTAAAATTAAAGTAACATAAAAAAAAAAGTCATTTGTAGTCAGTCATTCTGCATATAATTTGATTTTTGACACATCCTCGTGCTGCTCGTATATTGTTGATTTAATGTTTGGATTTAACCTGACTAATGTTTCTATTTTCAATTCCTGTACTTTAAAGGTAACTTTCAAAGTGTTGTGCAAAAAGGGGGAAGAATATGGCGCCCTAATATATATTACTGGCGTACGGGCTATTTTAAGCTCCGGGTGCTTAAATAAGCAGGGAAAGCAACAAGGGTTTTGCCACCTTCCTAAAAGTAGGAGTGATAACCGGCCTGAGGAAGGAATTCTCTATGTCAGAAAGAAGCATTCTTTCCACTTGCGAGGGGAGCCGAGGCTGAGAAAAACCATCTAAACAAGCCTCCATAAGTGCCCATATCTCCCATCTCCCTTGTGGCTTCTCTCCCCTGAACTGTCATGTCCCCTTGTCTGGCCATAGCCTCATATTCGCTGTTCTTTGCTCAGCTGGGAAAATGAACTTTCAGCTCTCATGCCCTGAAGGAGGAGTGTCTTTCTTCCCTCTCTTTCCTTCCTTTCTTTCTTCCTTCCTTCCTTTCTTCCTTCCCTCCTTCATCCCTGAGTATCCTCATGTTAAGGAAAGCTTATGTTTAATAATTGCATAATTATTTAATAATAATTTGCTCTTTCTGTCAGTTTAACTCCCAGGCCCAGCCAAACACAAGGAAGGGAAAAAAAAAATCAAAAGCCGACCTCTCCTTTTTTTTTTTTTAATTTTTTTTTAATTTTTATTTTCTATATTCTATGTTTACATTCCAAAGGCTTTCCCCTTTCCCAGTTCCCACCCACCATAGTTCCCATAGTTCCTCTCCCCCCGCAACTATTCCCCAATCATTCCCCCTCCCCCCTCGGTTTCTTTACTAAACTCCATGCAATCTTTACAGGCCCAGGGTCCTCTCCTTTCTTCTTCTTGGGAATCATTTGACTTGCTATTTGTGTCTTGAGTATTTAGGGCTTCTGGGCTCATTAATATCCACTTATCAGTGATTGCATTCTCTGATGATTTTTTGACTGCAGGATAGCAACCTAATTCTTCCATTTGATGCCTAGTCTTTCTACTGGAGGTGAACTCTACAAGTCACCTCTCCCCATTGTAGGGCATTTAATCTAATGTCCCTCCTTTGAGTCCTGAGAGTCTCTCACCTCCCAGGTCCTCCTCCTATCTTCCGAGGTTGTCCGTTTCCTTTCTTTCTGCTGGCCTTCAGGGTTTCAGTTCTGTTCTCCTCCACCAATATCTGATTAAGTTCCCCTGTTCCCCTCCCTGTCCCCTCTCCCACCCAGGTCACTCCCTTCCTCTGCCCCTTCCCCTTTGAGTGTAGATTTCTGTTATTTTTTTACTGTTTGTTGTGGAGGTTTTGGTGTAAATGTGTGTGTGTGTGTGTGTGTGTGTGTGTGAGTGTGTGTGTGTGTGTGTGTATGTGTTTTCTGTTTTGATTTTGTTGGTGTGAAATGAGGTTATTTGCTTCTTGTGTTTTTAACGATGTTATGAAGTCAACCGCCTTAGTTTGGAGTTTTCCTTCTACCATATTTCATAAAGCTACATTTGTAGATGGATAATGTTTAGATATCTATTTAAACTGAAAGGTGTACTGTATAATGTTATCTGACTGGCATCTGTCACCTCTATAGTCTGCAGCATGTATTTCCCGCCTTTTTGGCTTTAAGATCTTCATTATACTTGAGACACCAAGTATAATTAATAGGCTTGCCTTCATGTTACTTGGTCATTTTATCTTATAGCTTTTAGTATTCTTTGTTCTGTATTTTGGTGTTTTGATTATTATGTGATGAGGGGACTTCCTTTTCTAGACCAATTTAATTGGTATTCTTTATGTTTCTTGTATTTTACTGGCATCCTTCTTTGGGTTAGAAAATTTTTCTTTTATGGTTTTATTGGAAATATTTTGTGTGCTTTTATTTTTCTCCTTCCTCTATTCCTATGATTTGTAGATTTGTACTTTTTTTTAGTGTCCCAGATTACCTGAAAGTATTGTGTCTGGAGGGATTTTAGATTTAATATTTTATTCAACCTGTATCTCTTGTATCTTCAATGCCTACAATTCCACTTCTAACTTACTGTTGGTGAAACTTTCCTCTGTAGTTACTGTTTGAATTCCTAAAATTTTCTATCCAGAATCCCCTCAGTTTGTGTTCTCTTTATTGATTATATTTCCATTTTCAGGTCTTGAACAGTTATATTAATTTCCTTTAACTATTTGTTTGTATTTTTTAAAAAAATTTCTTTAAGGAATGTATTCACTTCCTCCAATTGTATGTTTTTGCTTTTGTGAATTTCTTTAAGGGATTTATTCATTTATTCTTTAAGGTCCTTTATCATTTTTATATAAATGGTTTTAGGGTCTTTTTCTTGTGCTTTGGCTATGCTGGAATATTCAAGACCTACCGTAGTTGGATAACTGGGCTCTAGTGGAAACATATTGCACTGCCTACTATTGATTTTGTTTTTACATTAGCATTTTGACAACCGGTTTTTTAATGATTACAGGTCTAGTTGCTGATTTATGGGTTAAAATCTGTAGGTTAGGTCATGTGTTCCATGGTTTCTGTGGCCTCTCTGAATTTTCAGGGAGTGTAGTGGTTGTTTGTTGTCTCATTTCCTGGCCTGTTCAGCTGTTTTATGCACAGTGAATGCCTGCTGATGTTAATAGCAGGGATTCTGAGAAGAACTGACTGAAGCAATGTTGTAAGGTCTTTGTGATCCATGGGAGATGTAGTCAGAGAGCAAACGGAGACAACAGCAGGTTTCTGTTTACAGAGCTCAGGATGAGACTGGGGGATTTGATCCCAGAAGCAATGGGAGAGGTGTGTCCTCCCACTGTTCACCTTCAACTTATTTGTTGCTCAGGGAGGAGTGGCCCTAGTTTACCAGGGGTTGGATTCTCAAGTGAGGCAATGAGTGTAGATGATAGAATTTGCAAAGGAATAATATGGGAGAATCACTGGTAATAGGAGCAGGTGACACAGGGAGGGCTACCACAGGCGTTCTGCTATAAAGCACAGGTGTCTGGCAAAGAGCTGGCATGAGACCGTGGAGGTTAGATCTCAGGAGTAGTAAGATAAGTTTATTTAAATATTTTTATACCAGATATTTGGTAACTTATTGTTAGCAGCAGATGCATGAGACACTTAACTGATCGCACTCCATTTGCAGGAAGAAAATAAAAACAGAGTAGTGCCTTTGTTCGAACCACCTCCTCCTGTATATGCAGTCTAATATTTTGTTAGCTTGATACAATACAGTATTTTTTAAAGGATTTTAAGGAGGAGATCTTCACTAGGAGTAAATTGCTCTTCCCAGAAGTCAAAACTTTTTGAAGAAAACTACCATTATCTGTGTGGGATATCACTCTAAAGTTAGTGGCCAATGTGGCCCTAGATGCCTTCAGAATAACACAGGCTATGGCTGTAGATCTTGATTGCTCACCAGAATGTGGCAAAAGGACCCTATTGCTGAAGTAACTGTATACTTTGGTCACTGCACACAAAGAAATCAATCAGGAAAGGAACTGGAATCTTCCTTTGTGTGTGTTTGCTTCCAGGTGTCAGACGGTGTTTTGCAGGCTGCTGAGGGATAAGAGTCAGCCGCAGCTGTACGCAACTGGGAGTTACACTAATGTCTAGACTTGCATAACTTGTTCACAGGTGCAACTGAGATCTGCACGCTATGGAGTTAACTGACCACGTTCTTATTGATTTGGAAATTTTTGAGCGATGGACAAGAAAACCATAGCATCATAGATGAAATAAATGCCATTTTGATCTGTCTTCTAGGTGGCTTTAATAATGAATTTATTAATATAGCTAAAAAGCAAAAATCAATTGGCTTTAGTGCTAGAATCAGACAGTCATCACTGATAAGAGGATTATTTATGTTCACACTATTAATGTTTCCAAGGACTTTGTTATATGGCTTTAGGACAAAACCTATGGACCTAGAAAATTATATATGTGGAAATTAGAGGAGTGCTGTGAACTGCTGAAATAAATTGACAAACAATATTCATATGTCATTGATGATAGGGCTTTTTAGAGGTTGTCAATCTGAAGTATGCATTGTGTTAAAACTATATCTAAAGTTGTGTTTTATTGCTTGTGTAGGGCTCTTTATTTCTATTGAGGACACTTCAGTCTCACTGGTGACATTTTTGCATGCCAAGTTTCATATCTGTAATCTATACATGTTTTAAAATAAAAGGAGGGTTGGAGAAACCATGACCCATCTTATAGCCATATACACCTGAGAAACTAATATCATGTGAATAAGAAACATTAATGTAATATTGTTTCTTTAGTGTCCATGATTATCTTGTACCTATTAGCATTAGACATGACTCATATGCACAGTCATATGTATTGATTAAGCTGAACAATACAGAAATTGCAAGGTGAATGATAATGTCAATGAATTCCTAGTATTATTTAATTAAAAGAGAAGTAATATAACTAAACCCTTAGCTGAGATTCCAATAACAATATTTATTTCCTGGTAACAAATGATTTTAGTGTGTGAGTATGTGTGAGTTTGTGTGTGTGTGTGTGTGTGTGTGTGTGTACGTGTGTATTAGAGCACGTACCGAATAGAGGACTAACTCAGTTTTAACTCAGTTCAATGTTCAAGAATACAGCTTCTATAAAGTCAGCACGCATGGTAGAATGGAAGTCTACAGTGACATAATTGTTTTGGGTCACCTAGGCTTGTATACATCATTCTTCCCGTGAGTACATATTAGATTATTTAAGTATATTATACAATTATACTGCAATAAGTAACATCAATAAACTCATTTGGTTAATCACTGGTAAGTGCCAGTGATTTTGGTACTCGTTTTATTTTTGGTATTCCATCTAGGGTAAAGACATTTGTCCACATATTTTAGAAAAAAGGTAATAGAACAAAATTGGGTAAAAACTGTGATATGAAACTTGTCAAATAATTTCTTCCTTAGGTCGGGTTTTTAAAATACAAAGATCAAAACATCTTGGGACATACAAAGTAAGAGAGGGATCAAACTTTGGCTAATAAAGTACAAAAATGGTGACTGACAGGCAACTACAAAAGCAAAATGATTGCATGCATTCGTAAAGCTCTCAGAGATTCTCTCCAGGGAAAACCATCACATTTCAGAGAGGCCATGAATATTAGAAGATTTTTCTGTCTTTTTTTTTATTTTGTTTTATTTTACCTGAAAAATGTATTTAATGTATTTACTTTTTTATGACAGGAACGGCTTTATAGTAGCAATTAAAAGGTGTAATGCAGAGAAGTTGGCAATTAGATAGTTTATTTTTCACTTGGGCCCATGTTTTTCATATATGCACATATATCTATGTATCTCAAATATTTGGGCAAATCAAAAACAACCTCTAATAAATTTATGATATTTAAAATGATCATAATAAAATCATGTCATATCCTACAGAGAATCCCTCTCATTTATCAATGTAAGGTATTTAAAGTGAAAAAAAAAGTCCCAAACTTGCAATTTGGCACATCAGATATGACCAAATATTGCATGATTTGAATCATCAGCCTACTTTCTTTGATTATATGTTTCTGTTGCCTATTTGTTTTTACCTCCACTCCTCTAAATATATACAATATACCACATTTTCATGGCAATGGTGCTCTATTCTGTCCTTATCACACTGAATTTGTTCCCTTTGATAAATGGCTAGCTAGGCTGAAATTGTTGGTTGTGCCTCTGTCAATAACCAGAAGATATCTTGTGCCATGTAATAATGAAAGTCGTAGTCAGCAAAAATACACACACACACACACACACACACACACACACACACATTAATGAGTTTTTTAAGAAGTCAATCAAAACAAATGCATTTGGAAGATTACTCATTTAAAAACTACACTAATTAACTGATTAATACTTGGAATTTCCAATATGCATTATATTAAGTTTGTTGGATAGTGATAACATTTAGGGGTTTAAAAGGTTTAGCAAAAGTAGTGGCTTTGGCCAAAAAACATTTGTCATTACTGAATAAAGAATTGAGACTATTTTACAGAACTAAATGTCATAACATACATATGAATTAGCAACTGGATTTGCCATGGTTTCATTATTGTTGGTGGAACTCATCACCTCCTGGCTTAGGGACAAATTATTCTATTAAAATTGACAGGGCAGATGGCTTGAGGAGTGGTGCAGTTGTGTCAGTTTTAGACACAACGTGAAAGACATGAATGCCCATGCTGGACAACAGGTTTCATCCTAACAGCAAAATGAGTTAGGAAGCAATTTCATTGTGTTGGACAGTAAGCATGTGTTTCCTTGGTCATTAATATAAATGATATACTATGGCTCATCTTACATTTATTCTAGAAGAACAAAGTCCCATGTCTTCCAAGGATGTTCATCAGAGCAAATGCACTTGAAAGGTAACTACATTAGAGGACAGCCCTACATCTTGGCTCATAATTCATTCTTAAATTTAATAGTCTCGTGAAGTATTGTCTTCAAATACTCTGCTGATATGGGTATTTGTATCATACATTTATACAGAGTAAGAAGACATTAGAGGTCTAAGTTTAACTTACATTATGAATGTGTGGGTGAAAAAGAGTGAGAGAGAGAATAGATACACACACACACAGCCACACAGCATGCTTACATACACACACACACACACACACACACACACACACAGAGAGAGAGAGAGAGAGAGAGAGAGAGAGAGAGAGAGAGAGAGATCCTTCCTATTGAAAGGACAGTATAAATTAAGCTAGAGTAAAAACTTTAATTAATGTTTGTAATTCAGTTGTGAATATGATTTTATCTTATATTATTTACCACAAAGTAACAGATCACACAAACTTCAACAGTTATATTAGCTCATGACTTCAGAGGCTTGTCTTATGGTTGCTTGGCTGTATTTCTTTATAATTGTGTAAGGTGGAAACATAACAGAATTCCATAATAGAGAGACATTATTTCATGGAATACAGAGCGTCCACGGGAAGATGCTAGGTAATCTTTAAGAACAAGTCACAGGGCAGCTTCCCATACAGCCGGTAGCAGGTCAGCCATACGTAGCCAGCCTGCCAAGTGCTGAGACCCTGCCAGCGGAACCAGGTACCAGAGACAGCCCGAGTTTAAGACCTCCGGGGACTCAGGTCTGGGACAGGAACTGCGCACAGCCTAGCGGTTTGGCGTACAGCGGCCGTGCCTGAGCTCTGCGCTCGCAGGCCAGACCCCCGAACCCCCTACAGGCAGCGCCATCTTGTCTGCAGCTCCCCATCCAGCCAGTAGCAGGTCAGCCATACCTAGCCAACCTGCCAGGGGCTGAGACCCTGCCGGCGGAACCAGGTACCAGAGACAGCCCGAGTTTAAGACCTCCGGGGACTCAGGTATGGGGCAGGAACTGCGCACAGCCTAGCGGTTTGGAGTACAGCTGCCGTGCCTGCGCTCTGCGCTCGCAGGCCAGACCCCAAACCCCCTGCAGGCAGTGCCATCTTGTCTGCAGCTTCCCATCCAGCCGGTAGCAGGTCAGCCAGACCTAGCCAGCTTGCCAGGTGCTCAGACCCTGCCCACGGAACCAGGATAAGCAACAATTCTTGTTTATTAAGAAGAATGAGGACCAGCTATAGCGGCAGGCCTCCATATTGCAACCAGGACACAGCTTGAAAGGTGCAGATAGAGACTCCGTCTGGGGCTAGAGCAGGGAGAGCTGCTAAGCTCTCGCCCACAGGCAGGCCCAGGTGCCTAGGCTCTGCAGCACGTCCCTGCGAGCTTAGGCCGTGCACCGAGGCAGCCGGAACCACCCAGCTCCCCAGGAGCCCGGACCAGCAATAGCGGCAGGCCTCCATACTGCAACCAGAACACAGCTGGAAAGGAACAGGTAGACAGATTCCATCAGGGGCTACCACGTGGGGGGATCTGCTAGGCTCTCGCTACTAGGCAGGCCCAGCAGCACCTGCCGAGGCTCTGCTGCACTCCCCCACACTTCCCGGAGACCTCAGGCCATGCACAAAGTCAGCAGGTGGCAGCCAGCTCGTGATCCCGTTGAGCAGCAATCACGCATAACCACCAGTAGAGAAACAACAGGTAAGCCCAGCCTCATAGGAGATTCAAACACCAGCCAGTGACAACAAGGTCAACTAACACCAGAAATAACCAGATGGCAAAAGGTAAACGAAGGAATGTCACTAACAGAAATCAAGACAACATGACAGCATCTGAACCCAGTTCGCCAACAACAGGAAGCCCTGGATACCCCAAAGCACCAGAAAAAGAAGACTTGGATATAAAATCACTGGTCAGGATGCTGGTAGCTGAACACATAGAAAAATCTCGTAAAGAAATAGAAGAGAAAATGGATCAAAAGTTAGAAGCCTTTACAAGGCAAATACAAAAATCACTTCAAGAAATGCAGGAGAAGATGGATCAAAAAGAAGAAGACAATAAGGAGGAAAGACAAAAATCACTTAAAGAAATACAGAAGAACGTGGGCCAACAAGTAGAAGCTATGAAAGAGGAAACACAAAAATCTATTAAAGAAATACATGAAAACACAATCAAGCAAGCGAAAGATCTGAGCACATCCATCCAGGCACTAAAAACAGAAGTAGAAACAACTAAGAAATCGCAGAGGGAGACAACATTGGAGATAGAAAACCTTGGGAAGAAATCAGGAGCCATAGATGCAAATATCAACAATAGAATACAAAAGATAGAAGACAGAATATCAGAAGCCGAAGATACCATAGGAACCATTGATTCAACAGTCAAAGAAAATACTAAATGCAAAAAGGCTGTAACCCAAAATATCCAGGAAATCCAGGACACAATGAGAAGACCAAACCTAAGGATTATAGGTATAGACGAGAGTGAAGATGTACAAGTTAAAGGGCCAGCAAATATCTTCTACAAAATTATGGAAGAAAACTTCCCCAACCTAAAGAGAGAGATGCCCATGAATATACAAGAAGCATACAGAACCCCAAACAGACTGGATCAGAACAGAAATACATCCCGTCACATAATAATCAAAACTCCAAATGTACTAAACAAAGAAAGAATATTAAAGGCAGCAAGAGAAAAAGGCCAAGTAACTTATAAAGGAAGACCTATCAGAATAACACCAGACTTCTCACCTGAGACCATGAAAGCTAGAAGATCCTGGGCAGATATCATGCAAACTCTAAGAGAACACAAACTTCAGCCAAAACTACTTTACCCAGCAAAGCTCTCAATCACCATAGATGGAGACATCAAGGTATTCCATGACAAAACCAAATTTGCACGATATCTTTCCACAAATCCAGCCCTACAAAGGATAATAGGGGGAAAACACCAAGACAAGGACGGAAACTACACCCGGGAAGAAGCAAGATAGAAACCTCCTCTCATCAAACCCAAAAGAAGGTAACCTCTCGAATATAAAAAATAAATAAAATAAATAAATATAATTTCAAAAATGTCTGGAGGAAATAATTACTATTCCTTAATATCTCTTAACATCAATGAACTCAATTCCCCAATAAAAAGACATAGATTAACAGACTGGATACGGAAACAGGACCCTACATTTTGCTGCATACAGGAAACACATCTCAGTGTCAAAGACAAACACTGCCTTGGAGTAAAAGGCTGGAAGACAATTTTACAAGCAAATGGTCTCAGGAAACAAGCTGGAGTAGCCATTCTAATATCAGATAAAATTGACTTCCAACCTAAAATCATCAAAAGAGACTCAGAAGGTCACTTCTTGCTGGCCAAAGGAAAAATCCACCAAGAAGAGCTCTCAATACTGAACATCTATGCTCCAAATGCAAGGGCAGCCTCATTCGTAAAAGAAACCTTACTAAAGCTTAAAGCACACATTACACCTAACACAATAATTGTGGGTGACTTCAACACTCCACTCTCCTCAATGGACCGATCAGGAAAGCAGAAACTAAACAGGGACACAGTGAAACTAATTGAAACTCTGGACCAATTGGATTTAACAGATATATATAGGACATTTCATCCTAAAGCTAAAGAATATACCTTTTTCTCAGCTCCACATGGGACCTTCTCCAAAATAGACCGTATAATTGGTCACAAGACAGATGTCAACAAATACAAGAAGATCGAGCTAATCCCATGCCTTCTATCAGATCACCATGGAGTAAGAGTGGTCTTCAATAACAACAAAAACAACAGAAAGCCCACATACACATGGAAACTGAACAATACTCTACTCAATGACACCTTGGTCAAGGAAGAAATAAAAAAAGAAATCAAAGACTTTTTAGAATTCAATGAAAATGAAGGTACAACCTACCCAAATCTATGGGACACAATGAAAGCAGTGCTAAGAGGAAAACTCATAGCTCTAAGTGCATCCAAAAAGAAACTGGAGAGAGCATATACTAGCAGCTTAATGGCACACTTTAAAGCCCTGGAAGAAAAACAAGTTAATTCACCCAGGAGGAGTAGAAGACAAGAAATCATCAAACTCAGGGCTGAAATCAAGCAAATAGAAACAAAGAGAACCATACAAAGAATCAACAAGACCAGGAGCTGGTTCTTTGAGAAAATCAACAAGATAGATAAACCCTTAGCCAGACTAACCAAAGGACACAGAGACAGTATACAAATTAACAAAATTAGAAATGAAAAGGGAGACATAACAACAGAAACTGAGGAAATTCAAAACATTATCAGATCCTACTACAAAGCTCTATACTCAAAACAACTGGAGAACCTGGAGGAAATGGACAATTTCCTAGACAGATATCAAATACCAAAATTAAATCAGCATCAAGTAGATCAGCTAAATAGTCCCATAACCCCTAAAGAAATAGAAGGGGTTATAGAAAGCCTCCCAACCAAAAAAAGTACGGGACCAGATGGTTTTAGTGCAGAATTCTACCAGACCTTCAAAGAAGACTTAACACCAATACTCACCAAACTATTCCACAAAATAGAGACAGAAGGGACACTGCCCAACTCATTCTTCGAAGCCACAATTACGCTAATACCTAAACCACAAAAAGATCCAACAAAGAAAGAGAACTACAGGCCAATTTCTCTTATGAATATAGATGCAAAAATACTAAATAAAATTCTTGCTAACCAAATCCAAGAGCACATCAAAACGATCATCCACCATGATCAAGTAGGCTTCATCCCAGGGATGCAGGGATGGTTCAATATACGGAAATCCATCAATGTAATCCACTACATAAACAAACTGAAAGAAAAAAACCACATGGTCATCTCATTAGATGCTGAAAAAGCATTCAACAAAATTCAGCATCCTTTCATGCTAAAAGTCTTGGAAAGAGCAGGAATTCAAGGCCCATACCTAAACATAGTAAAAGCAATCTACAGCAAACCACTAGCCAACATCAAAATAAATGGAGAGAAACTTGAAGCATTCCCACTAAAATCAGGGACTAGACTAGCCTAGAGAGGCTGCCCTCTCTCTCCATATCTTTTCAATATAGTACTTGAAGTTCTAGCAAGAGCAATTAGACAACATAAGGAAGTCAAAGGGATACAAATTGGAAAGGAAGAAGTGAAACTATCATTATTTGCAGACGATATGATAGTTTACCTAAGCGACCCAAAAAACTCCACCAGAGAACTTCTACAGCTGATAAACAAGTTCAGCAAAGTGGCAGGTTATAAAATTAACTGAAGCAAGTCAGTGGCCTTCTTGTACTCAAAGGACAAGCAGGCTGAGAAAGAAATTAGGGAAATAACACCCTTCACAATAGCCACAAACAACATAAAGTATCTTGGCGTAACTCTAACCAAACAAGCGAAAGATCTGTACAACAGGAACTTCAAGTCCTTGAAGAAAGAAATCGAAGAAGACCTCAGAAGATGGAAAAATATTTCTTGCTCCTGGATTGGCAGGATCAATATAGTAAAAATGGCCATCTTGCCAAAAGCAATATACAGATTCAATGCGATCCCCATCAAAATCCCAACTCAATTCTTCATAGATCTAGGAAGAACAATTCTCAAATTCATCTGGAGCAACAAAAAACCCAGGATAGCTAAAACTATTCAAGGAGCCACAACCATCCGGTGGAATAAAGATAGCCTTTTTAACAAATGGTGCTGGTTCAACTGGAAGTCAACATGCAGAAGAATGCGAATTGATCCAATCTTATCTCTTTGTACTAAGATCAACTCCAAGTGGATCAAGGACCTCCACATAAAACCAGACACACTGAAACTATTAGAAAAGAAACTTGGGAAGACCCTGGAGGACTTGGGCACAGGGGAAAAGTTCCTGAACAGAACACCAATAGCTTATGCTCTAAGATCAAGATTCGACAAATGGGACCTCATAAAATTACAAAGTTTCTGCAAAGCAAAGGACACTGTCAGAAGGACAAAACGGCAACCAACAAAGGGGGAAAAGATCTTCACCAACTCCACATCCGACAGAGGGCTAATATCCAATATATACAAAGAACTCAAGAAGTTAGACCGCAAAGAAACAAATAACCCTATCAAAAAATGGGGAACAGAGCTAAACAAAGAATTTTCACCAGAAGAAATTCGGATGGCCGAGAAACACCTTAAAAGATGTTCAACGAGCGTGGCGGGCCTCCATATTGCAACCAGGACACAGCTGGAAAGGCCCAGGCTCTGTGGGACTTCCCCGCACCCTCTGGCGAGCACCGAGGCTGCTTTCTGCAACCAGCTCGCCGGCCCCTGGACCAGCAGAAGCGGCGGGCCTCCATATTGCAACCAGGACATAGCTGGAAAGGCCCAGGTAAACACCCCTTCCAGGGCTGCCCTCACGGGGGGATCTGCTAGGGTCTCGGACCCAAGCAGGCTGAGTTCTGCCTAGGCTCTGCGGGGCATCCCCGTGCCCTCTGGCGAGCACCTAGGCTGCTTTCTGCAACCAGCTCGCTGGCCCCTGGACCAGCAGAAGCGGAGGGCCTCCATATTGCAACCAGGACACAGCTGGAAAGGCCCAGGTTCTGTGGGACTTCCCCACACCCTCTGGCAAGCACCGAGGCTGCTTTCTGCAACCAGCTCGCAGGCCCCTGGACCAGCAGAAGCGGAGGGCCTCCATATTGCAACCAGGACATAGCTGGAAAGGCCCAGGACACAGCTGGAAAGGCCCAGGCTGTGGGACATCCCCGCGCCCTCTGGCGAGCACCTAGGCTGCATTCTGCAACCAGCTCACCGGCCCCTGGACCAGCGGTAGCTGCGGGCCTCCATATTGCAACCAGGACATAGCTGGAAAGGCCCAGGTAAACACCCCTTCCAGGGCTACCCGCACAGGGGGATCTGCTAGGGTCTCGGAACCAAGCAGGCCGAGTTCCTTGCAACCAGGACACAGCTGGAGAAGCCCAGGTAGACAGACTCCAACAGGGGCTACAATCGCATGGGTGGCAGCCAGCTTATGATCCCTTAAAGCAGCAGTCACACATATTTACCAGTAGAGAAACAACAGGTGAGCCCAGCCTCACAGGAGATTCAAACACCAGCCACTAACAACAAGGCCAACTAAAACCAGAAATAACCAGATGGCAAAAGGAAAACGAAGGAACGTTACTAACAAAAATCAAGGCAACATGACAGCATCTGAACCCAGTTCTCCAACAACAGGAATCCCTGGATACCCTAAAACACCAGAAAAACAAGACTTGGATATAAAATCACTGGTCAGGATGCTGGTAGCTGAACACATAGAAAAATCTCGTAAAGAAATAGAGGAGAAAATGGATCAAAAGTTAGAAGCCTTTACGAGGCAAATACAAAAATCACTTCAAGAAATTCAGGAGAAGATGGATCAAAGAGAAGAAGACAATAAGGAAGAAAGACAAAAGTCACTTAAAGAACTACAGAAGAACGTGGGCCAACAAGTAGAAGCTATGAAAGAGGAAGCACAAAAATCTATTAAAGAAATACATGAAAACACAATCAAGCAAACGAAAGATCTGAGCACATCCATCCAGATACTAAAAACAGATGTAGAAACAACTAAGAAATCACAGAGGGAGACAACATTGGAGATAGAAAACCTGGGGAAGAAATCAGGGGCCCTAGACGCAAGTATCAACAATAGAATACAAGAGATAGAAGACAGAATCTCAGAAGCCGAAGATACCATAGGAACCATTGATTCAACAGTCAAAGAAAACACTAAATGCAAAAAGGTGGTAACCCAAAAAATCCAGGAAATCCAAGACACTATGAGAAGACCAAACCTAAGGATTATAGGTATAGACGAGAGTGAAGATTTACAAGTTAAAGGGCCAGCTAATATCTTCTATAAAATTATGGAAGAAAACTTCCCCAACCTAAGGAGAGAGATGCCCATGAATATACAAGAAGCCTATAGAACCCCAAAGAGACTGGACCAGAACAGAAATACATCCCGTCACATAATAATCAAAACTCCAAATGTACTAAACAAAGAAAGAATACTAAAGGCAGCAAGAGAAAAAGGCCAAGTAACATATAAAGGAAAACCTATCAGAATAACACCAGACTTCTCACCTGAGACCATGAAAGTTAGAAGATCCTGGGCAGATATCATGCAAACTCTAAGAGAACACAAACTTCAGCCAAAACTACTTTACCCAGCAAAACTCTCAATTGCCATTGATGGAGACATCAAGGTATTACATGACAAAACCAAATTTGCAAGATATCTCTCCACAAATCCAGCCCTACAAAGGATAATAGGGGGAAAACACCAAGACAAGGACGGAAACTACACCCGGGAAGAAGCAAGATAGAAACCTCCTCTCATCAAACCCAAAAGAAGATAACCTCTCGAATATAAAAAATAAATAAGATAAATAAATATAATTTCAAAAATGTCTGGAGGTAATAATTACTATTCCTTACTATCTCTTAACGTCAATGGACTCAATTCCCCAATAAAAAGACATAGACTAACAGACTGGATACGGAAACAGGACCCTACATTTTGCTGCATACAGGAAACACATCTCAGTGTTAAAGACAAACACTGCCTTAGAGTAAAAGGCTGGAGGACAATTTTACAAGCAAATGGTCTCAGGAAACAAGCTGGAGTAGCCATTCTAATATCAGATAAAATTGACTTTCAACCTAAAATCATCAAAAGAGACCCAGAAGGTCACTTCTTGCTGGCCAAAGGGAAAATCCACCAGGAAGAGCTCTCAATACTGAACATCTATGCTCCAAATGCAAGGGCACCCTCATTTGTAAAAGAAACCTTACTAAAGCTTAAAGCACACATTACACCTAACACAATAATTGTGGGTGACTTCAACACCCCACTCTCCTCAATGGACCGATCAGGAAAGCAGAAACTAAACAGGGACACAGTGAAACTAATTGAAACTCTGGACCAATTGGATTTAACAGATATATATAGAACATTTCATCCTAAAGCTAAAGAATATACCTTTTTCTCAGCACCGCATGGTACCTTCTCCAAAATAGACCATATAATCGGTCACAAGACAGATGTCAACAAATACAAGAAGATCGAGCTAATCCCATGCCTCCTATCAGATCACCATGGAGTAAGAGTGGTCTTCAATAGCAACAAAAACAACAGAAAGCCCACATACACATGGAAACTGAACAATACTCTACTCAATGACACCTTGGTCAAGGAAGAAATAAAAAAAGAAATCAAAGACTTTTTAGAATTCAATGAAAATGAAGGTACAACCTACCCAAATCTATGGGACACAATGAAAGCAGTGCTAAGAGGAAAACTCATAGCTCTAAGTGCATCCAAAAAGAAACTGGAGACAGCATACACTAGCAGCTTAACAGCACACCTTAAAGTGCTAGAAGAAAAACAAGTTAACTCACCCAGGAGGAGTAGAAAACAAGAAATCATCAAACTCAGGGCTGAAATCAATCAAATAGAAACAAAGAGAACCATACAAAGAATCAACAAGACCAGGAGCTGGTTCTTTGAGAAAATCAACAAGATAGATAAACCCTTAGCCAGACTAACCAAAGGACACAGAGACAGTATACAAATTAACAAAATTAGAAATGAAAAGGGAGACATAACAACAGAAACTGAGGAAATTCAAAAGATCATCAGATCCTACTACAAAGGTCTATACTCAAAACAACTGGAGAATCTGGAGGAAATGGACGATTTCCTAGACAGATATCAAATCCCAAAATTAAATCAGCATCAAGTAGACCAGCTAAATAGTCCCATAACCCCTAAAGAAATAGAAGGGGTTATAGAAAGCCTCCCAACCAAAAAAAGTACGGGACCAGATGGTTTTAGTGCAGAATTCTACCAGACCTTCAAAGAAGACTTAACACCAATACTCTTCAAACTATTCCACAAAATAGAGACAGAAGGGACACTGCCCAACTCATTCTTCGAAGCCACAATTACGCTAATACCTAAACCACAAAAAGATCCAACAAAGAAAGAGAACTTCAGGCCAATTTCTCTTATGAATATAGATGCAAAAATACTAAATAAAATTCTTGCTAACCGAATCCAAGAGCACATCAAAACGATCATCCACCATGATCAAGTAGGCTTCATCCCAGGGATGCAGGGATGGTTCAATATACGGAAATCCATCAATGTAATCCACTACATAAACAAACTGAAAGAAAAAAACCACATGGTCATCTCATTAGATGCTGAAAAAGCATTCAACAAAATTCAGCATCCTTTCATGCTAAAAGTCTTGGAAAGAGCAGGAATTCAAGGCCCATACCTAAACATAGTAAAAGCAATCTACAGCAAACCACTAGCCAACATCAAAATAAATGGAGAGAAACTTGAAGCATTCCCACTAAAATCAGGGACAAGACAAGGCTGCCCTCTCTCTCCATATCTTTTCAATATAGTACTTGAAGTTCTAGCAAGAGCAATTAGACAACATAAGGAAGTCAAAGGGATACAAATTGGAAAAGAAGAAGTGAAACTATCATTATTTGCAGATGATATGGTAGTTTACCTAAGCGACCCAAAAAACTCCACCAGAGAACTTCTACAGCTGATAAACAAGTTCAGCAAAGTGGCAGGTTATAAAATTAACTGAAGCAAGTCAGTGGCCTTCTTGTACTCAAAGGACAAGCAGGCTGAGAAAGAAATTAGGGAAATAACACCCTTCACAATAGCCACAAACAACATAAAGTATCTTGGTGTAACTCTAACCAAACAAGCGAAAGATCTGTACAACAGGAACTTCAAGTCCTTGAAGAAAGAAATCGAAGAAGACCTCAGAAGATGGAAAAATATTTCTTGCTCCTGGATTGGCAGGATCAATATAGTAAAAATGGCCATCTTGCCAAAAGCAATATACAGATTCAATGCAATCCCCATCAAAATCCCAACTCAATTCTTCATAGATCTAGAAAGAGCAATTCTCAAATTCATCTGGAGCAACAAAAAACCCAGGATAGCTAAAACTATTCTCAACAATAAAAGGACTTCTGGGGGAATCAATATCCCTGACCTCAAGCAGTACTACAGAGCAATTGTGTTAAAAACTGCATGGTATTGGTATAGCAACAGGCAAGCAGATCAATGGAACAGGATTGAAGACCCAGAAATTAACCCACAGACTTATGGTCACTTGATCTTTGATAAAGGAGCCACAACCATCCGGTGGAATAAAGATAGCCTTTTCAACAAATGGTGCTGGTTCAACTGGAGGTCAACATGCAGAAGAATGCGAATTGACCCACTCTTATCTCTTTGCACTAAGATCAACTCCAAGTGGATCAAGGACCTCCACATAAAACCAGACACACGGAAACTATTAGAAAAGAAACTTGGGAAGACCCTGGAGGACTTGGGCACTGGGGAAAAGTTCCTGAACAGAACACCAATAGCGTACGCACTAAGATCAAGGATCGACAAATGGGACCTCATAAAATTACAAAGTTTCTGCAAAGCAAAGGACACTGTCAGAAGGACAAAACGGCAACCAACAAAGTGGGAAAAGATCTTCACCAACCCCACATCCGATAGAGGGCTAATATCCAATATATACAAAGAACTCAAGAAGTTAGACCCCAAAGAACCAAATAACCCTATCAAAAAATGGGGCACAGAGCTAAACAAAGAATTTTCACCAGAAGAAATTCGGATGGCCGAGAAACACCTTAAAAGATGTTCAACATCATTAGTCATCCGGGAAATGCAAATCAAAACAACCCTGAGATTCCACCTCACACCAGTCAGAATGGCTAAGATTAAAAACTCAAGAGACAACAAGTGCTGGCGAGGATGTGGAGAAAGAGGAACACTCCTCCACTGTTGGTGGGATTGCAAAATGTTAAAACCGCTCTGGAAATCAGTTTGGAGGTTCCTCAGAAAATTGGGCATGTCACTCCCAGAGGACCCTGGCATACCACTCCTGGGCATATACCCAGAGGATTCCCCTGCATGCAATAAAGACATATGCTCCACTATGTTTATAGCAGCCTTGTTTATAATCGCCAGAAATTGGAAGGAGCCCAAATATCCCTCAAAGGAGGAATGGATACAGAAAATGTGGTATATTTATACAATGGAATACTACTCAGCAATTAAAAATAATGAATTCATGCAATTTGTAGGTAAATGGTTAGACCTGGAAAATATCATCCTGAGTGAATTAACCCAATCACAAAAGAATGCACATGAAATGCAATCACTGATAAGTGGATATTAATGAGCCCAGAAGCCCTAAATACTCAAGACACAAATAGCAAGTCAAATGATTCCCAAGAAGAAGAAAGGAGAGGACCCTGGGCCTGTAAAGATTGCATCCAGTTTAGTAAAGAAACCGAGGGGGGAGGGGGAATTATTGGGGAACAGATGGGGGGGGAGAGGAACTATGGGAACTATGGTGGGTGGGAACTGGGAAAGGGGAAAGCCTTTGGAATGTAAACATAGAATATAGAAAATAAAAAAAAAGAAAAAAAAAAGAACAAGTCACAGTAACCAACTGCCACATATCAGTTGCTACATCTGCTTTGTGCATGCACCTGTGAACCAATACCCACTTAGTGGTATTTATCTCATACATAGATTTAATCTATACTGTTAATTGAAATTTAAATTATATTGAGTTCTTCAGTATTATTTTGGAGTGTTGAATAAGTATAAAATAAACCTGAAAAATATAATAATATGGATTTTATAAAACAAAATCAAAGGCACAGCTGAAGTAACATTTCGGTACATATTTGAGATGTATGTATGAACACATACCCACCAAAGCATTATTTATTACAAAATGCCCAAAAGGAGAGAAGAAGAGAGACATCATTAAGATAAAATAGGAGGCACTACCACACATCTCTCCTTCCTCAAACACCAAAGATGGGTATTTAGTCATTAACACACTTTAGAAATCTCAAACATCCACTTAAGAGTATAGGGCAACACAGTGGAGGATCAGAAGAGAGAGCTACATGGAAGTTATCAAAGCTGACAAAGTTGATGATAGCATATTTGAAATTCTGGTACAACTAGAAGCAAATGGTAAATGTAGAAAAAGGTAATCAATAGCAATCATAAAGTGGGCACTATGGTGGACCACATTGTTCAACAGAGGCCACTGATAAGTTTTCCCTCAATTATACAGTAGTGTCCCAGACAAGACATACAGAAGTTTATGGTTTTATACCTTCTAGAAAGTAGCCACCATTTTCCACTTCAAAAATATATTGAATTTACCCTAACTTGGGAGCTGTCTTACTACCCTCTTGTCTGTCTCACAAACTCAGATGTTATGGATATTAATGAAACCACCCATATATCAGAAACCACAGATATTTTCCATAACAAGTTATTCAGCAGTTTGAAACACCTTGAACTAGGACTCTGACTTTACACAGAACAACAAGGAGCAGCTCAGCAACCATAGATAGGACTTAACAGAAAGAACTGCTCAACAACCATAGATAGGAACTACCTACCCAGACCCTATAAGAGCTAAGGTATGAGAATGACAGTTCTCTATGCCTGGTAATAACATCATTACTGCACTGAATTCCAGAGATACATTTCTTTATGAAGTCCCTGCATCAGGCCTCAATGCTGTAGAGACACCACTGTTGCCATTCAATAGACACCAGTGTTACTACTAATAATTGTTCTGCAAGGAAGGCCCAGAGCCAAGAGAGATATCCTCAGCCACAAATCTTCCTGCAGTGAGGAAAAGAGATTAAGAGGAATATAACATTCATTGCCAATGAAAACCCTGGAAACTAATGCTACCACTCTGGACATCTGTAGCACTGGCAGTTAAAAATCCCTGCAGTCTGCCAACGTCATCCTTGCATAGATTCTGAACAGCTGCCTTTGCTGGTGTCTGACCACTGCAGGCAGCCAACCCTTAAATGCTCTCCCATTATCTCATCATGCCTCCATATGGAAATTTCCTTTCACAGTGAAAATAACTCGTAAAATCTAGAAGAGGTTATTTCATCCAACACATAGGCATCAGTAGGAGGCAACAAGAATCATAAAAATTAACAAAGAAACATCATGTTGCTACAAACAGTAATTTTCAAGAAGCTGTCCCTAAATGAATGTAAACATATAAGTTCATTGACAAAACTTCAAAAATCTTGATTCAAGGATGCTCAAAGATGCTGGAATATACATGGAAGCAATCTAGCAAAACTACAGAGGGTGCCCCACATCAGTGCATCCTCCCTCTATGGGAGAGCATCAAGTCTCTCCGGGATAAACAAGAGCATCCTCTCCCATGTAGGCCAAGCAAAGCAGTGTTCTGCTACATATGTGCCAGAGCCTCTGACTAACCTGTGCTCTTTGGTTGGTTGCTCAGTCTTTGGGAACTCCCAGGGGTTCAGATTAATTGACACTGTTGGGGTTCCTATGGGGTTGCCACCCCATTCAGTTCCTTCATTCCTTCCCCTAACTCTTCCACCGTGGCACCCTCTCAGAGGCAAAGGGAAGGGTGGATGGAGGGAAGAACTCTGGGAGGTAAGACTGGGAGGAAGTGGGCAACATTTAGGATGCAAACAAATAAAATAATTAATTAATTAATAATAAAAATAATTAGGGATAGTTAAGTTAAAAATGAAATAAATTTGTTTGGTGGTACAGGCCTATAATTCTAGGATTCAGAAGGCTAAGGCAAGAGACCATAGCAAGTTTGAGGTGAGCCTGGGCTATAGAATGAGTTCAAAGCCATCTTGGGCAACTCAGTAGGACCTGTGTCAAAAATTAAAAATAAATAAATAAATAAACAAGAAAATATTGCTGAAACTGTCACTGAAGGGTATAACAGTTAATAACCATGACCTTACGTTGAGTTAAACAACCTAAAATTGAGTGCCAGAATTGGCAATTTAAAATAAAATCAAGCTTACATGAACTGTATGAAAATTTTAACATTGTTAAAATTTGAAATGTCCTACAGTGGGGAGAAGGAACTTGTAGAGTCCACCTCCAGCATAAAGACAGGACATCAAGTGGGGGGATGGGGTTGCCATCCAGCAGTCAAAAACCCTCACACATAATTGTTCCTGTTTGATAGAATTGCAGGGACAAAATTGGAGAAGAGCCTGAGGAAAAGGAGATCCAATGATGGGCCCACAGCGGGATCTAGCTCAAGGGAGTCTCCAAGACCTGACACTATTACTGAGGCTATGGTGTGCTTACAAAAAGGGGCCCAGCAAGTCTGCCCTCTGAAAAGCCCAACAAGCAGCTGAAAGAGTCAGATGCAGATATTTACAACCAAGAAAAGCAGCTGAATTCTGTGGTTGAATTAGAGAAAGGCTGAAAGAAGCTGAGGAAGAGGCTGATCCTGTAGGAGGACCAGCAGTCTTAACTAACCTGGGCTCCCAGACACTGAGCCACCACCCAGGCAGCATACATCAGCTGATATGAGGCCCCCAACACATATACAGCAGAGGGCTGTGAGTCTGGACTCAGTCAGAGAAGATGCATCTAACTCTCAAGAGACTTGAGGTCTCAGGGAGTGGGGAAGCCTAGTGGGGTGAAGGTGGATGGATGAAGACATCCTCTTGGAAATCAGGGGAAGTATGGGTTGTGAAACAGTCAAGATGGGGTGAACTTAGAGGGGGCTAAATCTGGACTGAAAAACAAGATTAAAGAATAAAATAAAAAAAGAATAGGGAAAAATTTGGAAATGAGAATATAATTGTGTCAATTAAAGATATGATATATAAAAAGGAAATTATATGTCTGATTACATATTATTTGAAAATATATAATCATCAGATTTAAGATCTGGTTTACAATTCAAGAAAAAAAAAGTAGGTGATGGAGATAATGGCATAAATATTTCAAAACTTTGGACAAGTGACCATAAACTGGGATAGGATTGTGAAAACTCAGAAATAATCCAAATAACACAACATCAAGACAAATCAGGACTAACTTGCCAAAGATTAGAGACAGTAAGAATCATAAACATAGCAAGTAAAGAAAAGAAAAGCACAGATAAAGCATTAGAGTAAGTTTATCACTGTATTTATTTGTCAGTGGAAACCTAAAGACAACATGGTCAAAAAACATCCTGATAATCAAGTATAATTTACATGACAAAGCTGAAGAAAGTGTACATAAAGATTTTCTTAGGCCCAAAATTTTAAAGAACAAACAAGTACAAGACAGGTTGTGAATACCTCATACTTTATATATTTTGAAGAAGCAAAGCAAAATGTTTATGTCTGTACTTGCAGTATTGATGTGGGATGAGGCAGCAGAAGACTATCTGGGATGTTAGACTTAATTTCTTATTTTCTTATTTATTTGTTTGTTCATTTATTTTGTATTCTTTTATCTTTTTTTGCAGTTCAGACTTTATCCCCCCTCCTGGCCCACCCCTCCTCCCGAGACTGCTCCCCATCCCATACCTCTTCCCCCCACACCCATCTCCAAGAGGATAATCCCATCCCCTTCCCATGCCCCAGTAGACCTTCAAACTCTCTGAGACCTCAAGTTTCTTGAGGATTAGGTGCATCTTCCCTCACTGAGGCCAGGCCAGGCAGTCTTCTGCTGTTTTGGTATCAGTGGCCTCACATCAGCTTGTATATACTGCCTCCTTGATGGCTCGGTGTCTGGGAGATCTTGGGGGCACCAGGCCAGTTGGGACTGCTGGTCTCCCAGTGGGTCTCTGCCCTCCTCCTCAGATTCTTCCAGCTTTTACACAATCAACCACAGGTGTCCCCAGCTCCTGCCCACTGATTGGGAGAAGTGTCCTTCCTCTCAAGCTCTTCTCCATTTTTGTCTCTGCAGTTCCTTTACACAGGAACAATGCTGTGTCAGAGCTTTTGACTGTGGGATGGCAACCCCATCCCTCCACTTGATGCCCTGTCCCTCCACTGAGCATATTTTCAGAAAACTACCGTGAGAAGCATGGAAAGGAAAAAGAACAAAGTAAAGGGTGTTTGGAGAACAAAGCAAAGGAGAAGCTGAAAAGGTAAAGGAGAAAGCAAAAAGTGGAGGAGATAAATAAGAACAAGAAGTAGGTGGTTCACAGGCATTATATCTCTTGGTTGCCTCTATGTTCGAAACTGATATGTCACTTCATATTTCCCTAGCATGAAAGCTAGTGTTCAGGAAGGGTAAATTCAGTTTAGTTCCAGTGTGGGAGCCTATGCAACCTGTTTCTGAAGTGTATGATATCTTCATCAATAGGAACTTACCTAACCTACAGGCTCAGCCATGGTACACATACCTTGAGGGTAATCAACCACCCTCTAGTTGGACTTCAGACCTGTTCAACAAGAGGGATACCATATTAAGGGAAACTTAATTTACTAACCAGTGCTAGTGACATGGTTATTTGTGGAGAATCTCTAATCACCAACTCATTAAACCAGTATGATCCTAAGAGCAATCTACTGCAGCCTTCACCCCTCATCAAGAAGACCGCACTTCCTAATAGTATTACTGCCTATAGGCCAAGCATTCAAACACATGAGTTTATGGGGGCCAAAACTATTCAAACACTACATAAGGTAAATACCTGTTAAATTTAAGTAACCTGTAGGGTGTAGATCTAGAAAATATTCATATTTTTAAGTATGAAGTTTATGAATTAAAACTTAAAATATGTATAGTATATGCAAAACATGTAAAAAATTTAAAGAATATAAGAAAACAAGAACAATTTGATTAATGAAAATGCACAAGAGATGGAAACATCATTTATCAAAGGAAGATAAACAAATTGCTAATAACTAGATGAAAAACAGTCTAAGGTCATTAATCATTAGCGAGATGCAAATTAAAACTTCACTGGGGTATCATCTATATTTATCCAAACAGCTAGTTTCAAAGAGATTGCAAGTGTCAGAAAGTATAAAGACAAAGGGAGCGTGTTGTATAGCATTAGTAGGAGTGTAAATCTGTGGAGCCATTGTAATTTCCCTTCAATAAGGAAAATAAAATGTGCATTTGTAGTAGTAAATATATACAGAGAATATAAAATCATTTTTTAAAAGAAATATTGCTAGTTCATTTTCAGTGCAGTACTCTATTTAGCAAGGCTTAATTGTGGAGTCAAACTAAATGGGTATAAATAGGTAAGTGAATATCTAGACTCTTATGTCAATCAATTCTTTTTACAAAAATGCTAAATTTTGCCATTGGACAGCATCATGTGGAGCTGCTGGGTTGCCAACCTATCCTTCATGAGATGGCCATTGTTGGACTACAAGAAACAGCAGCCTATAAATCAGCCTAATATCATAATATTCACTCTATCAGTTCTGTTTCTTTAGAGAATATGGATTAATACATGGAAGAAGGTATAAAATAGCAGAAATTAAACAAAATACAAGATAAAACTGAATAACAAAATAATTGAAAAATATATATTGTTATGATAATCAGAAAATAAATGCTAACAAAGTTATTTGCCCATAGTTGGGAACTAAAAGCACCAATATTCTGCTTTAAAACCTGTGCTAACTTTTGCAAAGTAAATTGTTGATATGTATTTTTTTCTCTGATTTAAATATTTGCACACTATGGTCTGAACATTTATACACTTTCACTCTCAGCTCACATTCTTCGGGAGTTTATGAAAATAATGTCAACATTCTAGTTAATATTATCAGTGTTTTCTAATATTGGATAATGTAATACAGGTTAGCCAAAATAATATTAAATTTTAAGTAATAGGATATGTGAAAATAATTTTTAAGAAGAAATTAAACTTTAACATTTTGTTGAATCTAAACAAACAGAAAAAAATATTTAAACCCAATTTATGAGATGCTTTCATGAGATGAAGGATGCACTGCCTATGAGCTCTTGACTCTCTCTTTCTACCTATGCTTCTGCTTCTTTTTTAAATTTTTTTATTGGATATATTCTATATTTACATTTCATTTCCTTTTTTCTGGTTCCCTATCCCCCGAAGGTCCCACATGCCCTTTTACCTCCCCCTGTTCCCCTATCCACCCCTTCCCACTTCCTTGTCCTGGTATTCCCCTACACTGATGCTTTGATCCTTTCCAGTACCAGTGTCCACTCCTTCCTTCTTGTCAGACATCATTTGGTATGTGGATTGTGTCTTTGGTGTCCCAAGATTCTAGGCTAATATCCACTTATCAGTGAGTGCATACCATGGGTATTCTTTTGAGACTGGGTTACCTCACTTAGTGTGATGTTCTCTTAAATAGCTTCTCTTTCCTATCTGTTCTCATGAAAGTGGGTGAATCCTATCTTTGACTCATCCTGTCAGCTCTTTCTCTGATTCATCATGTTGTCTTTCCATGAACATGGCTAACACCTTCTACAAACTAATTTTACCTTAATGATGTGTACTATTAGCATGTCTGTATCCCAGCAAGAGTTATTCAAGGTGTGTGGTATGTCTGCATGCCAAGGAGTCACAGAGATTTAAGTCATCTCTTACCAGAGCAGCCATTTTACTGGATTAAAATTCTTATAAAGCATTATTTAAAAGAAACAGCTTGTTCCTATGACATACTTAAATAATAAAAGTTCAAAATGTCTTGGCAATTCTGTATACATTATTAGTTCACCATATTCTCTACACGAGCTAAGATTTTTCTCTAAAGTCAGATGTCCTTATTTAAAATATTTTTCCTTGACCCTAGTCATGATATCATTCTTCAGTTACTCAAGAAAACAAAGTAGCTTATCCATTTATTTAGAGGTTACATTGACAATATGTCTAATGCATGAAAAAAAAAGAAAATAATGAATTTTACATTGGACTTTTTTGTAGTTGAATGGTAATGGTCCACATAAGCTCATTTTTTTTTTAAATATTCGGGCTCCAGAACTATTTGGAGAGGTTGAAGAGGTATAATGCTATCAGAAATGATTAATCAAAGGGTGGGGCTTTGGAGTTTCAAATGACTTGTGTCATTCCCAGAGTGCCCTCTCTGCCTCCATCTATGACTTGAGATACATGCTCTCAATTTTTCCTGCCACCACGCTCTTGCTTTGCAATCACGGATTATACTTCTCTGCAAACCTGTAAGCCCAGGTAAACACTTTCTCTTATAAATTGCCTTGGTTATTGTGTTTTGGTACAGCAATATAAAAAGTAGCAAATAAATATTCAGTTTAAGGTGTGTTCCATAAATTGAATGAGAGACAAATATTATATAGGTATAGCTTTTAGGATCTGGATCTCAAATGATGGTAAGTCCGGTAATCATCTGTGTACTTTTAATAAATTAGTCTGTGAATATCGACAAGTATAACTTGAAAGTATATTCAGGGAGAATATTTAAACATATGTGGGGAACTTAATATTTGATAGGAAGCACACAGCTGGCAGAAAAAGCTGACAAGTAATCTCGTAGGTATGAGACACCATGTTTAAGAGGGTGTTACTGGAAGGAAATGGACTGGTGAATGTAGTCAGGGATGCTTGGAATTTTAATATAATGAGGCGTGGAGAATGACTTTAGGAGTCAATGATACAGAAATCATAGTGTTCTTAATGATTCCAAAAGAGTTGAGAAGTTCACATGAAATTACATTCAAAAATTAATTAGATCATGTGAAGATTATTAGATTTAGATAATTAAGACATTGACTATATTACGGAAAATACAATACAAACTGAAAATTTTACCTTCTCAATAAGAAAAATTGTTTTATTATATTTATTAACTGAAATCATCATTTGAAAAGTAAAGTATTTTATGTACACAATTATAGTGTAACAGTGTATAGGTATACAGTTATAGTGTAACTGCAAAACACCTGGTTCAAAATTTATGATATACTTAGTTAAAGATAAAGTTTGTAAAGACATTGAGGTTTTTGTGAACATTAATAGATTTTAAACAAGGATTGGTGATAACAAATATTGTTTAAATATTCAAAATTCAAAAGAAAGGGATTACATATAGTATAATCTTAAAAGTTATAGGTAAATGAACTATGCAATGAAAGTATTATGTAATCTCATGTATAGTAACAAGTCTTGATATCTTTGCTTCCTGTCTTTTCATCCCCTCCCATTCCTCGAAACTTTAAGCATTAATTGAAGGGTCTATTTCACTAGTTCTGTGTTTCCATGCAATGTATGAGATAATTCTGTTCTCATAATGCAGCTTTAAAATGCTTTGAATATGTTTATTATACAACATAGCTGTATTTAGAGAACTTTTCGTTTTTTAAGATTTATTTATTTATTTTATATATATATATATATATATATATATATATATATATATATATATGAGTATACCACCATTACTCTCTTCAGACACACCAGAAGAGGACATCAGACCACATTACAGATGGTTGTGGGCCACCAGGTGGTTGCTGGGAATTGAACTCAGGACCTCCAGAAGAGCAGTCAGTGCTCTTAACCTCTGAGCCATCTCTCCAGTGGACTTTTATTTTCGAAGTCATACCTTATAGGGGTTAAATTATCTTTACATCTACTGAGGTATAGAACTAGAGCTAGTCAAGTAGGTACACATTTTAATTGAGAACAGTCTTGTCCTTTAACAGTACAGAAAAAAATAACGTTATCCTTTCATTTTATCTAAAGAGAAAATGCTAACAAACAAGAAATACATTTATGCTAGCTCCTTGAAGTGTATAATATCTTTCCTGTTTTTCTACAGCTTTGTTTTCCTTTTCTGCCAGGTTTTACTAGTGCTAAAGGATATACAGACTTAACTTAATAAGACCAAGATGAAGGCTGACAGAAATCAGCTATGCTACTCTCCAGGTTGACGAGCCCTTTATAGGAAGCTTTAATGTGCACATAAAATGTCAACTCTCAGAAATAATTCGTAGAAGATTAACTCCATGGTGATCCAATTTGATAAGAATGGGTATTAAAGAACTTCCTCAGTAGATGTATTTGTCCAAGTCTGACTTACTGGTCATTTCCATAAGGATCACTGAAGTACGGATGATAAACTAGTGGAAAGCCTAGGTCCCACACCACAACCCTTCCTTACCTGACAGTCCTGTTTGTTTGCAGGTAACAAAAGGTTGCACGTGTGACCCAGCATTCAGAGATGCTTGTCATTGTCAGCTGTGAAGACTTGTAACAAAGCACGCAAATTCCAATTTTCTTCATCATGAATTTATTCGCTTGCAGATGAAAGAACTCAACTATGATTTTTTTCATCATAAAAGTAATAAGCTGGAAGGAAGTATGTCTATATAGGAAAAAACGTCGCTTCCAAATGGAACTTCCAAATGTTTGTCCATTTACTTTTCTTGCCTGTACCCCGCCCTCTGTATTTTTGAAATTATTGGGTTATCTTAGAATATGTGCAGAAAACGGATTTTTAAATGAAGACTAACTAAATGCTGATACAATAGCCACATAGATGATGACAAATGCCCAGAGATATTGGGATAGAGAGATGATGGGTCAGTGCTTAGGAATATTTGCTCATCATCCACAGGACACTCTATTTTGGCTGCTGTCACTGTACATGGCTTGTACAAAAACATATATGTTGGCCAAATACCTGCATATATAAAATAAAATGTTTTTTTACAAAGAAATTCATAAATAATCAAACAACTTCTTATCAAATACAGAAAATGTCCACGTTCATCCCTACTAGAAGTATCTTCAATCTACAAAACAGTGCAAAAGGGAAGAACTGTATTTAAAGTTGGCATGTGTGTGAATGATATTTCATAATTCACAATGCTATGGAGTCTGTATGTGAGGTTGAGTGCATGTACACATGTGTATGTGGGTATGTGTACTTATTATGTGTGAATACTTTTATGTGTGCATATTGAAGCAAGAAACTGATGTTAGATGTCTTCCTTTATTGCTGCCCAACTTAGTTTTGAGACATATTCCCTTACTAAACCTGGATAGTGGAATAAGATATGATGGGTGATCAAGGCCAAGGATCTTCCTGAATCTGACCCACCTATGTTATGATGGGACTTGCCAGAGTGCTGAATTTTATGCGAGTACTTATAATCTCAACTCATGCTCTCCTGCTTCAGAGCAAACCCTTATGGACTGAGCTATCTTCTCTTACAAGGATGAAAAGGTAGAATTTTAGCATCATGCTTAATGATTATAATTTAGAGTTGTTTTAAGTTATGAGTTGTGAACTTTTTGATTCCCCTTTTAAAATCTTTGTAGCATAACTCATTCCTTCATTTGCTCATTTTTTATCTCTTACTATGTCTTTTACCTTTGAAGTTCTAATTCTAAGGAAGAGCATCCATATGAGCGCGCGTGCGCGCGTGTGCACACACACACACACACACACACACACACACACACTGTTTCAATATTTTCAACCAATAAGATAAATTGTGCTTCTCAAAATGAAAAAGACAGAATTGCAAAATTAAATATGTTAGTATCTAGCACTTGAAATATAAGACCAAAACACCTTAGAAGAGTTGTTCTGAAATATTAAATTTAGAAAATTACATAGCTGTTACTTTCATGAACCCGACTGGAATCCCTGTACTGAACATGATTTAGGTTAAAAATACTTCCTAGATATATCCTTATGAAGTCACATAAAGGAAAAAAACTTACATCTATGTTGATACTGCAAATTCAACTTCACCTAAATAATATAAGACTTTTATTTTACCAGACATAGTTCTAAATATAATCCAACACTATTCCTTTATTTTGCACTACAGCCTTGCATGGAGATTTTATGATGACTTGCCTCATTTCATAAGCTGGGGAAGTTGTAAGAGACAGAGGTTAAGCAATTTTCTCAGTGATATGCAACTATTTATAAGGGAGGGTCAGGTTTTATACCCATGTATGTTGAACTGTGGAGTATCCCTTTGAGGCAAGCTGTACTTTTTTCATGAAAAATGCCTGAGTTGCTCATATAAAAGAGCACCTGGTCAGGCTGATTACACATTCATTTTAGATCCAGATTAGGGAAAAATTACAGCACTCTTCGCATGCATCCTGCTTTTGATTTGGCTTCAGATTTTAACCTTAGAATTTACCCTTTCTTCAGATTTTATCCTTTTCTTTCATGGGAAAGGCAAATACTCATTTACATAGGAGAATATCTTTCCTTCTATTTTTAAACATCGCTTTAAAAAATATCTTTGCGGAAGGCAGACCCCACACTCCCTGCAGCCTCCGCCATCTTTCCAGGTGTTCTGATCCAGCCTGTGGAACCAGGTACCTGAGATATCCTGAGTTTAAGACCTTTGGGGACTCAGGCCTTGAGCAGGAGCTGTGCACAGAGCAGCGGTTTGGGGGACCCCAGCCAAGCCTGGGCTCTGTGCCCTGAAGGCGGACCCCTCACTCCCTGCAGCCTCCACCATCTTCCCAGCTGCTTTGAACCAGCAGGCAGAACCAGGTACCCGTGATATCCCGAGTTTAAGACCTCTGGGGACTCAGGACACCAGACAGCAATCCCTGAGCAGGAGCAGTGCAAAGGAGCTGCCCAGTAGGCAGAACCAAGTACCTGAGATATCCCGAGTTTAAGACCTCAGGGGACTCAGGCCACCAGTCAGCAATCTGTGAGCAGAAGCCCTGCAAGGCAGTGGTTCAGGTGTCCCAGTCCTGGGGAAATAGCCTTAGGAGCCCACAGGAGGTTCAAGCACCAGCTAGTAACTACAGGACCAATTAACACCAGAGATAACCAGATGGCAAAAGGCAAACATAAGATCGTTACTAACAGAAATCAAGGCAATATGGAAGCATCCGAACCCAGTTCCCTGATAGCAATAAATCTTGGATACCCCAACACACCAGAAAAACAAGACTCAGATCTAAAATCACTGGTCAGGATGCTGATAGAGGAACACTTAGATAAATCTCTTAAAGTAAAACAGGAGAAAATGGATCAAAAGCTAGAAGCCCTTATAAGGCAAACACAAAAATCACTTAAAGAAATTAAGGAGAATATGGATTAAAAAATGAATGCCAATAAGGGGGAAACACAAAAATCACTTAAATAAATACAAGAGAACCTGGGTCAACAAGTAGAAGTCATAAAAGAGGAAACACAAAAATTCCTTAAAGAATTACAGGAAAACACAAACAAGCAAGTGAAAGACCTGAGCAAAACCATCCAGAATCTAAAAACAGAAGTAGAAACAACTAAGAAATCACAAAGGGAGACAATGATGGAGATAGAAAACCTTGGGAAGAAATCAGGAGTCATAGATGCAAATATCAACAATAGAATACAAGAGATAGAAGACAGAATCTCAGATGCTGAAGATACCATAGGAACCATGGATTCAACAATTAAAGAAAATGCAAAATGCAAAAAGCTGGTAACCCAAAAACATTCAGGAAATCCAAGACACAATGAGAAGACCAAGCCTAAGGATTATAGGTGTAGATAAGAATGAAGATCTACAACTTAAAGGGCCAGCAAATATCTTTTACAAAATTATAGAAGAAAACTTCCCAAACCTGAAGAGAGAGATGCCCATGAATATACAAGAAGCCTACAGAACTCCAAACAGACTGGACCAGAACAGAAATACTTCCCTTCACATAATAATCAAAACCCCAAATTTACTAAACAAAGAAAGAATATTAAAGGCAGTAAGAGAAAAAGGACAAGTAACATATAAAGGAAGACCTATCAGAATTACACCAGACTTCTCACCTGAGACCATGAAAGCTAGAAGATCCTGGGCAGACCTCATGCAGACTCTAAGAGAACACAACCTTCAGCCAAAACTACTATACCCAGCAAAACTCTCAATCGCCATAGATGGGGAAACCAAGGTATTCCGTGACAAAACCAAATTTGCACAATATCTATATACAAACCCAGCCCTACAAAGGATAATAGGGAAAAAATAACATATGACAGAGGGCTAATATCCAATATATTCAAAGAACTCAAGTAGTTAGACCTCAAAGAACCAAATAACCCTATCAAAAAATGGGGTACAGAGCTAAACAAAGAATTTTCACCAGAAGAAATTCAGAGACTGATAAGCAACTTAAGAGATGTTCAACATCATTAGTCATCAGGGAAATGCAAATCAAAACAACCCTGAAATTCCACCTCACACCAGTCAGAATGGCTAAGATTAAGAACTCAAAGGACAACAGGTGGTGGCAAGGATGTGGAGAAAAAGGAACACTCCTATACTGTTGTGGGATTGCAAGATGGTACAACAGCTCTGAAAATAAGTCTGGTGGTTCCTCAGAAAATTGGGCATGACACTTCCAGAGGACCCTGTCCTACTACTCCTGGGCATATACCCAGTCGAATTCTCTGCATATAATAAAGACACATGCTCCACTATGTTCATAGCAGCCTTATTTATAATAGCCAGAAGTTGGAAGGAGCCCAGATGTGCCTCAAAGGAGGAATGGATAGAGAAAATGTGGTATATTTATACAATGGAATACTACTCAGCACTTAAAAATAATGAATTCATGCAATTTGTAGGCAAATGGTTGGATCTGGAAAATATCATCCTAAGTGAGTTAACCCAATCACAAAAGAATACACATGAAATGCAATCACTGATAAGTGGATATTAATGAGCCCAAAAGCTCTGAATACTCAATGCACAATTAGCAAATCAGAAGATTCCCAAGAAGAAGGCAGGAAATGACCCTGGTCCTGAAAAGACTGGATTCAGATTTGTAGGAGAGTATCAGAACAGAGAAATGGAGTGGGGGATTGGGGAACGGGTGGAGGGAAGAGGTCTTATGGGACATATGGTGAGGGGGGAACTGGGAAAGCAGAAACTTTTGGAATGTAAACAAAGAATATAGAAAATAAAGGGAAAAAAAGAAAAACTAGCTTTGCATTTTAAATAATATTTTCTTGTTTCCTGCTATATTTGGGATGTAGCATAACAAAAATTTTAAAACAATGCTTTCTGTTACAGTTTGAGTACAAATAAGGGTATTATTTATTGCATTTTTATTTGCAAGTTACTTATCCATTCTTACTCAGGTTTCTCAATTATAAAATAAAAATGTTAATCAAACATACTTTATAGGGTTAATGCAATAATATAGTTCATTTAAGCAATATCTAGCATTTAGTGTCAAGAGACTGTACAAGTTGAATTAAATGTTGACAATATATTAGTTTTTATATACATGTGTGTTTGACCTTTACCATGTTAAACAAGCATTCATATATTTTTGTCAACCTAGAAATACATAAATATTCTGAATTTTAAATCTCACAGGTAAGTAAGAACTGCAGCATAGTATAAAATTTTCTGGCTTGGTTGTATTGCTGATGCCATGTAATAAATTTAGATCTCCATTTATTGTAATAAATCATTAACTTCATGTACTTCTAAAGATAAAATATGAATGACATATTTAAAAACTTTTTTACTTCTGGTGAATGAGCACATAGATTAAATAATATAGACAATTTCAATATTGTAAACAACATATAACATTTCACATTTTCATATATTTTAGTTAATAGGTTGTTTTTTGAAATGGCTTCCCACTCTCTTGGATACATACATTTGCATTTAAATATAGAGTTTTGTTAACTATAATAGACATTACTAAATGGTATTTTCAAACTCCAGTAAACTGATGAGAAGAGATTGCATATGATTTCAAATATGTGTACAAACTGAGGTCATATGTAAGATGATTAGTCAACTTCTATCTAATATTGTTATAATCCTTTGCTGTTTAGAAATGTCAACTGAGCAGTGACTTTCAAAATTTGACACTCCATTTTCTTATCTCTTCTTAAATGTCATATTGAAGAGCAAAATCCATGTGGGCCAGAGGGAATTGGGAGTTGTTTACTGATTCAAGTATTTATATGTTGAAGTCAGTATGTGTTTTGGTCTTATTTATATGATAACATAATGCCCTCTTTCAATGAAACATAAAAAAAAAAAAAAAACAAAAGTTGAAGCACCATAAAAGTGCAAGCTTTAGAGATGCAACTATGAAAGAGAAATGAAAGCACAAAACCATGGGTCATTTAACTCCTGTGTCAACTCTCTTACATAGGCTTACCAGTTTACACCAGTAGAAAGAACTGCCTTTTCACATGTATTCCCCCTTCCTATTCAAATTTCAGATTTAAAATTGAGATTCCAATATAGATTTTGTCATCTCCTGGCATATATTTAACCCATTTTGTAGAGATAATTTTGCTTCAGGTAACATGTGTAAGAAAATCTCATTTATGACTTCCTTCATGATGGGTTTATGTCAATCATCATGAGAGAGATATATCCAGATTAAGGAAGATGATAGATAAGTAGCTTTGCAATTTAAATTTGTTTATCAATAGAAAGTTCATGCTAGAAGCACCTTCATGTTATGACAGAACTCCATCTAGTACAAAGTTTGGAGTTTTAAAGAACTTGGGAAGAAGAAAAGCCTTTCCTTCTTAGATATGCAATGCTCAAAAGATTTAGAAAAGAACTTGAAGAGGGAAGTAACAACAGATGGTAGTTTTGGAATCACTGAATGTCAGTTGTCAGACCTTAGGAACAGTGTGTACGTTTGCAGGGTATTCAATGTAAATATGTAACTAAATTCTTTGGCCATAGTGACTCAGGAGGATAAAAACAACCCAAGTTTTCCCTGCCATCTTACAGTTGAAGTTCTCCCTGCCATCTTACAGAGAGTGGCAAATGCTGACACTTATTAGATAAGAAATGTTTTTTTTTTCCAATTTGCAAATCCAAAGAAGGATAAAGTCTTACTTGTATCTTGAATTGCACATCTAATACCATTATTATTTAGAAAGCTGAAGAGGAGGTATAATAGCATACTCTTCATGTTGTTATGAAATAATACTTTTAATTTTATTTTCATATACCAATAATCATTCAGTGAATGTTACTATCAGTAGAAAATGTAAATATGAATGGTAGTTTGAGTGAAAATTACCTTCATAGGCTTATATATTTGAAAACTCTGTCCCTAGTTGGTGAAATAATTTGGGAAGAATTAAAAGCCGTGGCCTTGTTAGAGAAGATGGGTTTCAAGATTCAAAAGACCATGACTCAGTTGGCTTTTTCTGCTTCCTCCTTGTGGATCAAAATATAATATCTCAGCTGCTGCTTCAGCTTAGATCAGCCTGCCTGCTACAGTCATTTTCACCATGTATGATGGTCATGGTCCATCAGGAACCCCCCTCCAAATTAAATGCTTTCTTTGTATAAGTTGTCTTTTATGTGCTGCTTTAGCACAAGAAATCATTGGGAAATATACATGAACATAGATATAAAAGCTATTACAAACCTATTTAGAAATTTACTAAGATAGAGGGTACTTAAAATATTTGCATAAACATACGTAAGAAGAGTTAAAATGGAGTTACTCTATCCTGGGACAATGATGTTCACAGTAGTCATCATGGAATAATGAATAAAAATTCAGGAGGCAGGAATATGTCACCTATTTTTGGACTTGTTGGCACATAAGCTACCATTGATCTACAAACACCATAATCTAGAAGCAGTGGTCTTTTTATTGCTCTCTGAAATGTGGCTATGAGGCTCAGTTACTGAAGATACTACATATTTAAGTCAAAGAACGATAAATCAAGTCAACACTCAATGGAAACCTCATCCACAGTGTCTGGTGTTCACAGTGCTATCCATGTGAACAAATGAAAAAACTAATGAACCTTACCTAGCTGTGAACCTTCCACGTGAAGCAATGACTAGTCTGGTAAAACATGCCAACTGGTACAATAAATTGTAATTGAAAAGAACCATTTTCTAGTTAGATTTACAGTCCACTTGACAAGATTAAACTTTTTCCTAATAACTTACTGCTATAATAACACTAATCAGAGAAACTTCTTTCTATAATAGATGATTATTAACACAGAGATCTACAGATGGCCAAGGTGTAGAGACTGTAGAATACTCAACACTAAGTTGGGCATCTGTATCACACTGTCTCCTCCTACGACTCAAGGTTTATTGTGGAAGGAGAGGAGAGATATTAAGGGACAGAGATAATGGATACTATAAGAAAATACTATTTCTCTGACAAAGCCAGGCAGCTGCACATATAAACTCAAGGCAGTAATGATACCTTGTACAAGACCTGCACAAGCTCAAGTCAAGCAAGATGCCAGCAAGGAGGGTTGCACATTGAGTCTCACCCACTAGTTCTGGACTTTTTTTCAGTTGATAACTGGTGGGAGATAGAGTCATTCTTTTCAGATGTATACTTTGGGTCCTTTGAGCATGTTCTAGTGTGAACATGCTCAAACACTGTAAATACTTTATAGACAGGAGTATGTGGGCAACACAAACTCTACTTTGCTGATTTTTAATTGTAAAAACAAAAGTAAAAATTTCGGGAGAGGGGGAGGGAAGGAATATGTATCTGGGTAAAACTGAGGAGAAGAGTGACGATAACAAACAAATTTGATGAAAATTTCAAAGTATTGGAAGATGCTCTCTAGGCTTCTGTGTGACATAAGATCTTACCGTTCTGTGTACCCATTGAATGACAATTATGATAAGTATAGCATGATATATCCATGGATACAGTACTATAAATGCTATGGTGATAGCTGCTTGTATTTTGATTGACTTAAAGACAATTACTACATCAGGAAATTCATGACTAGTATAACAAATATTGCAAAGATATTGTGGTTTAGGAGCTAACAAGGGCCAGAGGGCTCAAAACTCTTACTGGGCTAAAGGGACATGGCATCAAAATTCATTCTAAATGTATATCTTTATACATGTAAATACATACTGATCTTAGACCTCATCGGAAAAGTTTAGTGTTGGTGGCTAATGTATAAATATAAAATTGATCAAAGTTCAGAGAAAAGTGCCAGTGAAATGTCTAATGCCAATTCAATATCTACACCAGCACTGTTGTCTGACCATAAGAAACACAACATTTCACAGAAGAGACAGAAAGACTATAAGAGCTAATTTGGTGTGGGTTGTAGTGAAACACTTAGGATTTTATATATATATGTATATATATATATATATATATATATATGATTAGCTGAATCATATATATATGAATTCAAGCTAGTCAACACTGTAGGAGAAATGAGAAGGATCATGTACTGATGCTAAACTGAAAAGCTATGGCTTCTGTGGTATGGACAGAAGTGTTTGTTTTATAAGGATATAATCTGCAGAAATTGACCATGCTCCTATGGATGTTTGGGAGTATACAGTCAGTACAACATTGACTTAGTGAATTGTTAATAATAAGACACAGAGGAAGTGGTGGGGTGTAAAGATGAATGGAAAAGGTGATTAGAGGAGTGGAGAGTCAATATGATTTAAAAATACTGTATGACATTTAAAATTAATGAAATGGTACCTTAAAAGTTGCAGCTATCAACATTAATGTTATTCTAGGTTGGACCTTCACAAATGGTGAGGAAAGTTATCCTGAGATAGGGAATTAATGCCAAACCCAAATTACATGTAGTATATTGAGTTTGTAATGCTACTTTCATTATGTCGATTTTTGGGTTTTTTTTGGTTTTGTGTTTCTTCCACTGTTTTGTACTGCATTTACATTTTTCTTTTCTCTTTAGTTTTCTTTTAATTTAACCTTCACATGCAGTATAGGAAATCTGCTAGTCTTTGTTGTGCATGGTCGTTGAAGCAAGAGAAAAGCTACAAACTCCCCAAATATATGCATATCATTTAAGTCACTAAAGTTTTGTCTGATATAAATGTATTTGATTTTCCTAAAAGATAAGTAAATTAACATTCATTTTAACTTCTAAGCCAATTTTGAGAGAATTGATATTCTTGGAGATCACACTTTGTTCTTGTTAATTCTTTTTTTTAAGACTTAGATCAATAGCAGTGTCAAGGAAACTGATACTTTTTGATTTAAAACAAATAGAAATGGAATATCTGTCAAAATATATCTAGAAGAATTGTACAAAGCAAAATCATTCTTCAATTCTGTGATAAAATGACTATTTCCTTTTCTGATTGTTATTTTAGGAATGAAAAGTTCATAATTGTGTCTTTTGAAGTTAGTCAGGTTTCAAAATTCTGAAATAATACTTTTTTGCCTGTTTATCTCCTAAAAGAACTAAATAATCCACACCAATGGAGTATTTACATAACTATATAGCATAAATTGCTTTTAGTCGATTTAAGTAAATGAACAAGCTTACTTTAAAAAGTTTATATTACATTACTGCTCATATATGCATATGATTCAAGAACTTTTTGCACTGCCCTGTATTTGAATATTAATACATATTAGCAGAATTATTATAGTCACTCTATTGAGTACATATGTAAACCTTTTAAATGTTGAGGCTTAGATTAATGCAAATTATGGTCAGGTTAGACTATTTGGTAAAAAATCAAGGGACATGGAGTCATAATGAACTAATTGATGCATTAAAAAAAGCTCACCTGTTAGGAAGCTTTTGAAAATGTGTTCATTTTAGGTAGAAAAGCAGGTGGTATCTATTTTCTGAAAAATAAAATGCTAAGGATGTATAATAACATGTATCTTCCCCAATTTTACAATGGTGGGTATCTGCATTACAGAAAGGCATAATAAGATAGTAATTTCAAATTGTACCAGACAGTAAATTTTGTTTTCATTTTACAAGGGTAAAAACTTCACCAATTATAAAAGAGAGATAAAAAGAAGACAACAAACCTCTAATTCGTGCACAGAAGTTTCTTGCTTTTGGTCATGCAGTATTTCAGTCATTTTTTTTTTAAAAAAAAAAACTATATATTCAAATGCATCATTACCTAATAACAAAATTCCAATAAGTAACCTCTTTCTTCTGAGTTCCTGAGATTTCAGATCTTCCCCTCACATTTTTAATAATTATGTAATTATTGATGATTTCACATTTCATTCTGCTCAGCTGTCTCACAGGATCAATAAGGAATTTGTTTCCTAAACAGAGGATGTACTGTGTGAATCTAAGGAATATATTCCACGGCTAATAGGACTTTACATCTGCACTACTTGAAAAGAGACTAAAAGAGTTCTTTTAACTTCAGCTTGCTGCTCCAGCCACCATGCCTGCCTGCTGATAAACCTCCCCACCATTATGGTGATGAATTCTCATCTGAAACCATGAGATCAAATAACCCCTTCCTTCTTTAAGTTGCCTTGGTCATCGTGTTTTATCAAAGCAATAAAAGAATAACTAATACGGGCACTAAATTGTGAGGGAAATAATTATGGAAAGTATCAAATGACAAGACAATTCACAAGACATGTGGATCTTCCAAACTATTGATATATTCATTTAGTTCTACTCATTACATTAATGGGACTTAGTCCACATATGGAATCACAGTTAAAATAATAATGAATAGTTGTGGTTCAACACACCCACATTTTCATATGTTAGAAGCTTACTTGTAAAACACATATTAACATATATTCAGATTTTCAGAAATTAATTAGGAATAGATGACATCATACAGGTGGGTTCCCATCATGCCATCATTGCTTTATGTCTTTACTGTATCTTATTTTATTTCAATTCATTATTGATTTTAGATGACTATTTGTCTTTTAATGAGAGAGAATAGAGAGACACACTGACACACACACACATAGAAGGGGGGAGGAAAGGAGGGCTTGGGTGGGAGGGTCAGTGGGAAATGGAAAACTGAAAAAACACATAAAAAAAAAAACCTCACTTGGTAACAGAAAAACCAAGTCTTCCTTCATATTCACTATACCACCCAAAAGTTTTCACAGTCATATATTGTTTTATTGAGTAAGAAAAAAAATTGAAAAAGAATCCACACTAATTCTTAATATTGACAAGAAACTAATAAGTGTAACCATTATGGAAATCAGCAAGGAAGTTCTTCAAAAATTAAGCATAGAAATGCCATATATTTTGGTTAAGTGGCTCCTGGAAATCCAAGTCATTATGCCAAGAGATACTTGTACATCTGTTTTTGCTATGGACCACACTTCCCGGAGTTGGGGCTGCAGACATCTAGGATTCTTTTGCGAAGCAGGAAAGCATGGGTTCCAGGTGGAGTGACAAACAAACACCAAAGACAGAGATGGTTTGATATCTGAATATATTTTGCTGCCCTCAGCCAGGGGATTTTAAACATGAGATCTTTATATATCAAAGGATGTATCTAGTACAGCAGGCACAAAAGGACAATCAGCAATGACCATTTGCCATGAGGAAATGTAAAATCAGCCAGGTAGAAAACGTTTCTCTGTAACATTTGTAAAGGGGACTTCAAAGGATGGTAAGCTGGACGCCCCTAGGTCTTAATGAGATTCTGTGAGTAACCTAATTATCACCTGGCCCTCTCTGAGGAAACCTGAGATCATAGTGCTAAGTTAAAGTTTTGCAAATCACAATGTCAGAGCCATTCTCATCAACCTAGCCATAAAAGTTTACATTTCATTCGGAGAGCAATGTAATTATGTAAACTACTAAGCAAAGCGATACCATTCTAAGAACCAAGGGTTTTGGCCAGTACTGTAAAGAATAAACTTTTAATTAACATTTTTGCCTGGTTACTTACACCTCAGGCTACCAGAACTTCTTGTGAATGAGGAAACAGATCAGAGGAAAGTCATAGAGGCAAGGCTGCCCTGAGAAAAGAGCTCAGAATTCTCTTCGGCCAGGGAACTCCACAAGCTTTTCCCTCGAGGACAGCGCGAGTTTTTCTCAAGGAATGTCTCATTGTACAAGGCCTTTACCTGTGGAATTATCACACAGTGTCCACCAAGGTTCGTGCAGCATGTTTTCATTGTGTAATACTCACAATGGTCAAGATAAGTTCCATTATCATGGTTCATACATTAAGAACATTTGTTGTATTCGTTAGGGTTTCTATTCCTGCACAAAACATCATGACCAAGAAGCAAGTTAGGGAGGAAAGGGTTTATTCAGCTTACACTTCCACATTGCTGTCCATCACCAAAGGAAGTCAGGACTGAAACTGAAGCAGGTCAGGAAGCAGGAGCTGATGCAGAGGCCATGGAGGGATGTTACTTATTGGCTTGCTTCCCCTGACTTGCTCAGCTTGCTTTCTCAGAAACCAAGACTACCAGTCCATAGATGTCACCACCCACAATGGGCCCTCCACCCTTGATCACTAATTGAGAAAATGCCCCATAGCAGGATCTTATGGAGGCACTTCCCCAAATGAAGCTCCTTTCTCTGTGATGACTCCAGCCTGTGTCAAGTTGACACACAAAACCAGCCAGTACGTGGTTTGTTTACATAATGTGATTTTGTTCAGCCATAAATAAAACAAAAGTGTGATACTTGAAAAAAATTAGGCAAGACCGGAAATCATCAGTGTTGGTTTTTCCCACGCAGTTCAGTGACCTGCAGCTGGCCCAAACCCCCCAGGCCACGAGCCACGGCGGAGAAGCCGGGAGATGTGGGCCACCCAATAATACTAGACCAGACAACTCCACGTGGCTTTATTTAAGATAGGGGTACAGGTGAGCAGGTAGGGAGGAGGCAGGGAGTGAAGAGAAAAAGAGAGCGAGGGGGAGAAACACTATCCTTTTATATGGGTGGTAATTTAAATTACAGGTAAAAGGTAGGTCCATTGAATTCTGGGTACATGGTGGCCATTGCCTTGGTAACCAGCCTATGTTTGCGGGGCTGTGCTAATTGTCGCCTATATGACGTCACAGGTCTCGGGAACAATAATCAGGTTAAGCAAATGGAACCAGACTTAACACATTTTTTCACCCTCAAATACATAATCTATATTTAAATATTAAATATGTTTCAAATGCAATATATATATATATATGATAGAGAATTTAAAGGGAATCTGTTTTGAAGGAAGGGTTGAAGGGAGGTTAAGGGTGAAATAAAAGGTGGTTCATAGGAGCAAAGATACATATTAGTGGAAATAATATCACAATGACACATGATTTGTGTACAGTAAAAGAATTCATTTACTATCAGTTTTGTTTAAGCTCAAAAGGAAGAATAGCATTAGAATGCAGGAAGAATGCAGGAAGTATCTCTCTCAGTATTCCTTTGCTTCTGGGAAGTAATGTCTAGTAGCAGTAATTCAGTCTAAATCATCATATAGTTTCCTTTGAGGTTCGTTTTAGTAAATTAGAACTCCTTCCTTCTTTACACCACTCACTAATCACATGCCCCTTTCATGGAAGTAAGTTACAGGTCTTTGTTATCCCTGTAAACAATCTGGGGTCAGAAATTTAAAATTTTTCATTTTCCCAGTTGATTTCTCCAGCTCTATTTTTTGTGTCCTTTTGTTGTTAATATGGCTTGGTTACAAATGATTCCTATTTAATATTTTGTTTGAATGTCTGATATAGTTTCATTTCATCTTCTAGATTAACAGGAAGCCTGAATTATAGAACATTTAAATTTTTTCTAATTTTTATCACACATGATTCTAGATAATTAAATTTATAATAAATGTGTCTTTTGACCAGCTATGTAGACATTCATATTCCTTTAAATGATTTTTGTAGGTAAGTACTACCAAATTATAAACTAAGTTTTTGAAGATCTAGCTATACCAGTCTCAGGCATATAGCCAAAGAACAATTCAACCTGCTAAAATGATACTAGCTCAACCATTTCATTGCTGTTCTATTCATTACAGTCAGAAATTTGAAAAAAAAATCGAGATGCTACCAATGGAGACATTTTAGATTACTCATTCATTAAAAACATGTAATCATGAAATTTTCAAATAAATGAATGGAACTAGGAAAAAATAATTATCCTGATTGAGATAAGCTAGACCAGAAAGACAAATATGTTGTGCATTTACACATTTACTTTTATTGCATATATATATATATATATATATATATGTATATGTATATATATAATTGCCAAGTATTAGGAGACATAGCCTCAAGTAGACAACTTTCTGGACAAAAACAATGTTCACATGGATTACACATGATTAGTCATTGGCTAAAGGGGTCTCTTGGAAACTCCCAAAGAACTCAAGCAATTAGTAGGCATTTTTGGTTGCTTTTCACAAATTAAAGGAAAGACACTATTGCTGAAGAAAAAATCTATATAGCTCATTGAACACGGAGAATTTGAGTTGATGCCTACTTAAAGCCTTTACTTCTACAGACTAATGTTCATGAACATACTGGATGTTACTATGCATGCTATCAAGGGTAAAAGGCAAATGCCAACCTTGCTATAAAACCTTAATCTACAATGATGACCTGCTTTACAAATATGCTGATGCAGCATTGACACAAAGCTTACACAAATAACAAACTAATATCTGACTTGACTTACAGCCTACTCCCTGAGATAGCACTCATACTAAACACCAAAAACCTGAGAGTAGACATGTCCCAGGGGCCTGGGGAAAAACCAAATGCTAGTACTCTGCTAAAGAATCATACCAATAAAATCACTGCTAATGACACTCTCTTATATTCACAGAGAAGTGCCTTGCTCAGCTCTCACCAGAGAAGCTTTCTCTTGCAGCATATGGGAACAAACACAGAGACACAGCCAGACAATATGCAAGGAATGGGAGTTAACCCTGAAAGAAATGGCTCCTTCAAATCTCTCCTCCTCAGGGCTCAGGGAACTCTCCAGAAGAGGAGATGGAAAGAGGATTAGAATCAGTGGCCATGGAGGGATACTAAGGAAAGAATGTCTTCAAAGCATAGCAGAATTGAAGCACACATGACTCCAGGGAGGCTGAGACAGGTATGCAACAGATGATTGTCCTAGAAATTAATGGGGTCCACCTTCAGGGCTGGTTCTGCAGGCTGGATCGAAACAGCTGGGAAGAAGGCAGAGGCTGCAGGGAGCCCAAAAGCTCTGAATACTCAAGGCACAATTAGCAAATCAAAAGATTCCCAAGAAGAAGGAATGAAAGGACCCTGGCCCTGAAAAGACTGGATCCAGTTTTGTAGGAGAGTATCAGAACAGAGAAATGGGGGCGGGGTGGGGGGGTGATTGGGGAATGGGTGGATGGAAGAGGATTTATGGGACATATGGTGAGGGGGGGACTGGGAAAGAGGAAAGCCTTTGGAATGTAAACAAAGAATATAGAAAATGAAATAAATAAATAAAAAGAAAAAAGAAAAATTGATTTGAGATTTTGATGGAGATTCAGCAAATATTCCTATACAAGTTCATTTTGTTCTTTGTTTGTAGGACCCTACATTTATTTTTATTCCTTAGTTGCCTGTTTTCTAAGGAGAGATAAAAATGGGTAGGTCTTAATGGAAGAAGAGATGTAGGGGAACTAGAAGGAACATATAGAGAAGAAACCATAAACAGAATATATTGTAAGAACAAAATCCTTTTTAAAAAGGGTTTTTAACAAATTTTTTTTAAAAAAAAACAGTTTGTAGGCATTATTTTGAAGTTCAGGTGACTTGTGAATAAATGTTTGTCTTATGGTAATCACTCACCAAAAATCATTTCCATTCAATTGAAATACATGAAAAACTGATATGAGTATCTTTTATTAAAATATTTAGTTTCTTGAAACTGTTCTTTGATATAAGTATGTAAAGGAATCAAATGAATGAGGTATTTTGGAGAGTTATTGAACATAGAGAAAAATAAAGGAAATACATATTCAATTATATTCATCAGTTTATTGATGGTCAGGGTAGAAAGAAGTGTGAGCTCTGAGTCTATATTGTTCTGTGCGAATGGATATTATTATGGCTTGGCATGTCAAAGAACCTAGTATCAGTTCCAGAGACAAATATCAAAGCCCTCCCTTTCTTTCTAGTCTAAGTGTCAATGGTGTTACTGTGTGTAGACAATTTCCACTATAGCTTCATAAAATACATAAAACCACACAAATATAAGAAGTATTGAAATAAATTTTCAATAATAAAAACTGTGGTGCCCCTACTAGAATCCAATATAAAAAGCTAAGAACAAAGGATGGGCTGCTTCTCTGAAGTTCTTGGTAAATGATGTCCCATAAGAATGTAATATCAGAGGACATTGTCGTTGTTCTTCACTACTTTCCAGAACTTAACAGGAAGATTCAGTTCCTGAAGATACCACATACTGCGTGACAGCAAAAGGAGAAATCAAACTGGTACAGACCAGGAGGGTTGATTTCCTACTGCTTAATGTGTCTAGTACTATAAAGTTGCTACACATAAACCATATAAGAAAAATAATCATACTCAGCTATGACCCTAGAGAGCTGCAGTAATGACTTGCCTGGCAAATCTTGCTCGGTATTACAGTAGTATCATGGAGATTATTGCATATCCCACCACTCTGACTATTGAAGTTTGCTTTATAAGACGAAACACAGACCTGATACCATTATCAGGCAAAGAACCTATGTATGAGGTTGTAGCCTCGAATGAAGAAACTGGTATTATCATGCTGCTAAATGGACATGGTTTTAAACTGATTCCTAATGCCTTATTAATATGCAAGAGATCATTGCATCACTCAATCCTATCTGAGAAGCTTCTGTTTATAATAGATAGTGATTAGCCCAATGACCCACAACTGGACAAAGTGCAGAGAATAACTGGCTGTTGAATGTCCTACTCTAAAAGGAACATCTATACCACACACTCCACTTCTAAGCTTCAGTGTCATCACAGAAGATGGGAATGAGGTTGTAAGAGTCAGAATCAGTGGGTAACTACAAAGATACATGGTCTTCTGAACTCACAGTGATTGTGACAATATATCTAAACATGTGAAGGCACAAGTTGGATAAACCGAGCAGGAGAAAGCTCCTAGTCACACAACCCATTCCTCGGTCATGAAATTATTGGCAAATGTTAGCTGCTGGATTAAGGAGGGACAGTTGTTGTCAGTGTTTTTGTTGTTTGTGTGTTCGTTTGTTTGTTTGTTTTAAGAGTGTAGTCCTGAGTATGTCACCTACTCTCCAGTGGAAGAACTCATCCAAGAATATTTGGGGAGCTCAATTGTTCTTGAAGTACTAAAAATGTAAGATATACAGATGGATTGGTAGGAAATGAGAAAGTGGGTGAATCTGGAAAAAGTTGACAGAGTGAATATTTTACACCTCTCAAATTACTAATGAAATAAATGTCCCTTAAAAACAAGAGAAATAAGGAAAGACAGAATAAATGTTGATGAATACAAATATAAACATTGCAAGAATGAACAATGACATATTACAAGCAATCAAGAATCTAAATGTTGCCTGTTATATTTTACCAATGTGTGATCATATAAAGAAGCAATACAATACTCTGTACAATAAACTAAGTTGCATTATGTGATACCATAATTAAAGAGACGTTTTTGGTTCATTTAATCTCTGCTTGAGACTATAAAAATAATTATAACTGAAAGCTTTCTAGTAGTGATAAAGGAGTATCATGACTACATTAAAGTGCCTTTGTATAATTATTTTAAATGTTGGTTAAGAGTTTAAGGGAAATACTGTTAAAAGTATACAAATATAAATCCAGGAAAGTGATAGAATTAATGTTAACAATATAAAGAAAAATTTAATATTAAAATTTATATTTTTTCTCAGAATTTGCTAAAAAGTATTCATAATGTTGAACCATTAGACAATGCTGTATTTGGAATGACAATAAACTTTTATATTATTATTTGGTTCATTATCTTTGACTTTTCTACTTATATCTACATGGGTTTAAATGGTTGCTTAGTAGATTATGTAATCTGCTTTAATTCTTTTCTGGAAATAGTTTTCTAAGTCAATATCAATAGTACCATTGAAACAACAGATATAGAACAAATTTAGTAACTATTAGCTGAGTAATGAAATTCTGAGTTCTAGCCCCACCACTGATGCTAAAAAGCCATGGCATGAATAATGGTAATAATTTATCCCTGCCTAGTTGAGGCCTGGAAGACAGAAGGATCTCTTTTGCTTACTGACCAGCCATCCTTGTTAAATCAGTAAACCTTAGGTCCTAATGAAAGACTGTATCAAAAAGCAACTTGTAACACTGTCCTGAAGAACACCTGAGATTTACTTCTGGAATCCATAGTCACAAAAGTGCATTCGTTCCTAGTCATGCACACATGCATTAATATAGATGCACAGTATGTTGTAAAATACTATCTTGCATGAGAATGTTTCGATATGAGTATGTAATGTATTTGAGCATATTTTACTCTACCTCCCTAGTCCTTTCTTGCTCTTCCATCCCTCTCCTTCTTGTCTTCATTTCATTGACAGTTTCTTATCCTTTTATGTTCATAGATACATACATGCATACAACATTTATATAGCTCTGTAAACTGAGATCCATAGATAAAAGAAAATATGATATTTATCTTTCTTAATCTGACATTTCTTTTAATATAATATCTCAATCAATGACCATTTATGAAAAATACATATATGACATATGCTCCCAGTTTTTAGTTAACTGCTTTATATATAATGACTAGTATAGATATAAAACCTATTATTTTCCATTTATAAATTACTACTAGCACTTGGCAAGTATTTGAATATTTTTTAATGATTCTTCTTTATTCTGACTTGTAATGGACAAATAAATTAATCCTTGTGAAAATACTTTGCTAATTTCAAAATTAACAAATGAAAAGCTTCAGCAAGTGGTCTTCCGCACTTGTTTTTAAGGGGAAAAATTACCGTATGGTTCTAACCACAACAGAGTCTAAATCCAGACAATTCGTGTGCCTAACAGATTGGAGTTTTATCGCAAATATGTTGGTTAGCTAATGGATTCATTTGAGTGTGATTAACTTCTGGATTGTAGCAGACCTGTTTATGTATGAAATTATGGCTTGGAATGATTCTCGTTGGCTTGTGACTCAAATAATTGGGTCTGTAGATGGCAGATTCAATGTGCATATGGTGTGAATGGCACTTGTAAAACGATAATTCATAGAAGATGGCGAGTAAAAAATTTGTGGTAATTTTGTAAGTTGGCAGGCAACGTATTTTGTGACATATGCAAATAGTGACTACTATAAGTATTACACACAAGATAATGTCAAATACTACATCTTTCATTTATTTATTTTGTAGTTTCAGTACCATGTACCAAACCTAGGGTTTCATTCCTGATTGAAAAATTAGTCTACCTGCCTATTATCTATAAGAGCTCCTAAATTCTAAATCCTATTCTCCTTGATTATAAACAAAGTAATGTGGAATTAAAACCAGACTCAGCCAAACATTGGGCTGAGCTGGTGGACCACAATGGAAGAGTTAGGGGAAGGTCTGAAAGCACTAAAGGGGATGACAACCCCATAGGAAAAACAACAGTACCAATTAATCAGATCCCACTCAGTGCTACCAAAGAGTGTACATGGGCTGCTCCATGGCTCCCACTACATATGTAGCAGAGGACTTCCTCATCTGGCATCAGTGGGAGGGGAGGCACTTGGCTCTGTGATGGCTTGATTCCCCAGAGAAGGGGGATGCTAGAGGGATGAGGTAGAAGTGGGTGGGTGAGCGCCCTGTAGAGGCAAACCAGAGGGGAACTCCGTGGCTGGTTGATGGAGGGGTGACCAGGAAGAGGGATAACATTTGAAATGTAAACAAATAAAATGATTAATAAATAATAATAAAAATACTCTTTTGTTTAATTCTCATTATTGTATATTTGTAATGTAAAATTAATGGCTAAAATTTTACTTTTGTTTTAGTTTGTTTTCTTTTCCAATTTTCTTTATGTTTTCCCCCCAAATTGAAATGTTCCTCAATGTGGGGAAGAAGACACTCATAAAAGCAGAAGCAAAGGAAGCATGCAAGGCTTAGGAAATAAAAGAGATGTACAAGGCTCATGAGTTACAAGGCCTCTTCCTGAGATTGTATAAGTTCAAAACAATAGCTGCTGGATGGGAAAATCTACTCTTCCTATTTGTTCTGTTTGTTTCATTATTTTTTAACATTTTTATTAATCCACTGAGCTAGCCATAAATGTAAGTTATATACACCCCAACTTGTTACTTAACTCCCCCCAATTCCACAACCCAATTTCTACCTCATTACCTTCTCTAACTCCAAGGCATATTTTTTAATTACTTTTTAGTAAATCCCTGAGCTGGTTTTTTTCATCACATTCTATTTTGTGTGGGGCTATCCAGTGGATCATCTTTATACTACCACTAGTATTAACTTTAAGAAAACTGATTCTCCCTTTATCTTAATCTGTCAATAGCTCCTCAGTAATGGATATAGCTCATAAAATACATTTTTCACCATGCTAAAAGGTTGGTTGGCTTGCTCTTGCACACATCTTGTGCAAACAACCACAGCATGTAAGTTCATGCATGTAGCAGTCCTGTCAAATCTAGAGGATAATGGTTAACTCCCATCCTCCCCAACATCTGATTCCTCCAATATTTCTGCCTTTTCCTTTTTGACAGTTCCAGAGATAAGGATAATGGTGTTCATGATGCTCTTCCTTGAACCACCCAGAATGAATCTGACATTTATGCAGCAACCTTTCAGGCATTCTTCTTTTGGTAACTAGTCCTATAAATTTGTAATTAACCCCAATGAATGCATTGTATCAGTAAGATACATCAGATAAAATCATTTATCTTGTCTCTTAGTAGTCTCTATGTAGAATGAATAAATGTTTATTTACATTTCTGGGAAGATTCAAATAACTGGGCAGTACATGACAGAACCAAACTTGACATCAGAAGGAAAGGCTGTCTTGTCTTTGCAATGGGATCTGGGGCAGACAACTAGGGCTGGCGAAGATGAATGTAGATATTTACAGAGGGGACCCTGGTATGGTCATTTGTCAGTGTGGAATTAGAGGTTGTGGCTATGCCGAATCATATGGTATACAAATATGACTCAGCCATCTAATACTAAAATATCATTCAAGAGAATTTCAGCGTGACTGGTTCCTTTTACTTGGTATGATGCCTTCTTTATGAGTCAGGTCTACCATACCAATATGTGGATATTCCTGAAAGCACAGATGGACCAATAAAAATATTGAAATTCCTAAAATTAACATGTATGTTCAGATATGTACAAGATACTAAGTAGGTAGTGTTATCAACTATATGGCCTTTGTTGTGAGAAATAAGACAAGAAACTGAGGATCAAGTGTCTTTTCAGGGGAAGAGTAAAATTTGCCTAAGTGGAAATTACAACAGAAGGTATGTGTGGATTCTATTCTCTGCATTGACTTAATCTTAGTCACTTTGAATAGATTTAACTATTGTTATAAAGAGCCATCATAACCAAGGAAACTTACATAAAAAAGCATTCCGCTGGGATGGAGCTTGCTTATAGTTTCAGAGGTTTAGTCCACTATCATCATGATGGGCAGCATGAAAGTATACAAGGAGGTGCTAGAGAATCAGCTGAGAGTTCTATGCCCTGGTATGCAGCAGCAGCAGGAAAGATGATAAGCCTGACATGGGCTTGGGAAACTTCAAATTCAATCCCTAGTGGCACATTTCCTCCAACAAGGCTACAACTCCTAATCCTTGTAATGTTTCAAACAGTTCCTCTCCCTGGTGACTCAGCATTCAAATAGGGAGTTTATTGGACCATTGTTATTCAAATCACCACATATTCTGATATGCCAGAAAAAGTTGGGAAAGGGTGAATGGCGGAATGAGATGTTGGTTTGCTATTTCTTACAGCTGGCAGGATGCATGGGAAGAGATTTAAATTAGAACTATGCTAAAAAACTCTTTCCTGGATCCAAAACTTGGCACCAATGGGTGAGAAACTAACAGTAAAAAAAGAAGAGAATGGAGTAGAAGTGATAGAAGATATTGCTGAGTTTCTAGATTACTAATGTGCCGGAATACCTGGAGAGATTAAAAGCTTGAGTGAGCAACTGGTCATTGAAGCAAACTTATCACAGTGTTGGGCATCTTTCCATCCTCCTGCTGGAGTAAGTGATACAAAGTATACAGGGCATGAGGGGATTACTCACAGTCAGCCTGTGGCACATTCAGGTGCCAAGGTTGGCTGACAGAAGGCCAGGGATAAGATGTTTTAATGGGGCCTGCCAGAAATAAAAATCTTGCTACAGTCCTGAGACATGGTACTACAGCATGGCCTTTGAACTGGAAGTACAGGATGAGCAGCATGCCTGAGTGGGTTTTGAAGTGACACCTTTGGTTTTGAGTCAGCTATAGACCTGCAAATAGCCTCTTGCCTATATTTGGGTAAGTAACCTGACAAACTGAGAATGGTGGGAAATCATTTCTTTGTTCCTCACTTGTCCTGTATTTGTTCTTGACTGTGCAGTTAAGTGTAACAATGTCTCTCATTTCATATTTTGGTCTCAGAATGTATGCAACCTCTAAATGATATGACTTTTAGGAAAATATAGTAAAATTAGGAGAAATTGCCAGTGCATTGAGAGTGGTGTAACACTGGGAAAAATAAAGGATTCTCAGCATTAAAAGTATAGTAAGGATTTTTAAAATTTATTTAATTGTGCACACACACACACACACACACACACACACACTCATGCCTTAACACTCATGCACACAATATTTATGTAGATGTCAAAGAATGACTTGCAAGAGTCAATTTTCTTCTTCTACAGTATGGTTCCTGAAGATTGAATTCAGGTCATCAGGAATGGCACCAAGTGCCTGTACCTGCTGAGAAAGCTTGCTAGCCCTATTAAGACTTTTTAAATCAAAATTTATCTAGATTCACAAGGAGATTCCATATGCATAGCATTGTAGAAATACAGATTGTATTTAGCTGTATAAATATAAAATTTATTTTGAAAAATTTATTTATAAGAATATAAAGAATTGAAAAAAATTCTTCTATGACAGGAAATGTCTAATAATGTTTGCATCGATCTTTGCATTTAAGCCAGCAATAGCTCTACAATATAATATTGAATCATAGAAGTCCCTGACATTGAACCATATTTCACCAAGAAAATGGATGTGTTGCCTACCAATGTATAAACATATGAAATATGACAATGCTTTTGTCTCACATCACTGCTTTCTTTTCTGTTATAGCTGAAAACAAAGTTATGTTTCATAACATTCTGAGTGCAATAATACTTTGTGAAAAGATAGGGCAAGGAGAAAATATCTACACTCATCTATCCATCCATCCATCTATCTATCTATCTATCTATCTATCTATCTATCTATCTATCTATCCATCCATCTATCTATGTATCCATCTATCTATAATGGGTATTGTCTTCATAACTTCATGGCTTTAAACCTGCCAGTCAGCAAAACTACAAAAAAACAGCTGGAGGTGGTTAATTTTTAAAGGTTACTGAATTCTTCCCATGCACCAGACAGACTTCTGAATTTTAGAATGTAAAAGTAAAGTAAATGCTTACTCAACACATTTTCCAAATTGAATAATTATACCAGTCCTTCTGATTTAACATCTCTTGTATCATTCCTTAAATTACTACCTGAAGGCTAGAAACAAGCCTTTTCAAAGGACTGCAGATAACATCTAGTATAAGACTAAGGGATATCACTCTGACTTTGACCAACCAATAATGCCCATTGTTAGGGAGTAAGTTATATAATTTTCAAATTATTTTATATGTTAAGCCTCATCAATATCTTGTAAACTTTTTAAATTTCCTTTTCAGAGTATCAGCGAAATTGATGTTCTCAAAAATTTGTTCTGAATGGTAAAGCTCAAGTAAAGGGTAATTGAATATATTCAATAGTAACGCCACACATTGATATGAAAAATTTATGTCAGCCTATGAATGAATATGTGCATGTCCTTTATAAAACTGTCACACTTATTTTTCTGTTCAATATTAAAGGCAAGACAAATTTCGCATCGTAAACTGTGAAAAATAAAGGAAGATTTCAATCTGTAACAACTATGTGAAACTATCACGACTAGGAAATAAGTGACAAAAATGACAGAAAGGACACTATAAACTTAACATAGCATATTGGCCGGCAAGATGGCTCAACAGGTAATGGCGCCTGCCGTGAATCTCTGTCCACCCAAGTTCAAGCAGGTCAAGTGAACGGAGGAGGCCACAAATGAGAGTGTTTATTCACATCCACAACTGGTGCCCAACATACACACATATATATGTGGTTAAAAATAAAGGAAAAAAAAACAGAGAAGCAACCAGAGTGTACATATGCATATCCATATGAAGAGTTCGTCCTTATATGTACATACTTCCATCCATATACAAATAGTATGATTGTTCTGGATTGTGAGTCTCAACTCTTCAGTGTGAGATGACAAACACAGGTTTCTAGTATTCTCACGGTCAAAAAGCTGTCAAATTCATGATGAAGACCTGTGCATGACACATTCAATCTACACATATTCTACCTGTGAAGTTTATCCTATTTGAAAGTTAGCATATGATATTTATTATTATATATGTTCTACTTGTCCTATTTTTATTTTTATTTATTTTTATTTTCTATATTCTTTGTTTTACATTCCAAATGATTTTCCCTTTCCCAGTTCCCACCTCTCTGTAAGTCCCATAAGCCCTCTTTCCTCCACACATTCCCCAATCAACCCCCTCCCACTCCTCTGTCCGGCAATTCCCTCAATGCTATATCAAGCCTTTCCAGGACCAGAGCCCTCTCCTTCCTTCTTCTTGGGAATCATTTGATATGTGAATTGTGTCTTGCGTATTCAAAACTTCTGGGCTAATCAGTGACGGCATTCCATGTGTGTTCTTTTGTGATTGGGTTATCTCACTTAGCATGATATTTTCCAGTTCCAACCATTTGACTAAGAGTTACATGAATTGTTTTTAATTGCTGAGTAGTATTCCATTGTGTAAATGTACCACATTTTCTGTATCCATTCCTCCATTGAGGGACATCTGGGTTCTTTGCAGCTTCTGGCTATTATAAGTAAGGCTGCTATGAACATAGTGGAGCATGTGTCCTTATTGCATACCATATTTTTATACCAATCCTCTGTCTATGAATAACATGTTTTGTATATCAATTTGAGTGTTTATGTGTATTATATATACATGTGACTCTTTGGGGAACTATAACTGGGTTTATTTCTTAGTTTTTTTTGTTTTTGTTTTTGTTTTTTTGCTACTTTGTGGGTTCTTCTTTATTCCACCTTTCTCCACATTTTTTCATCTCTCCTTCACAACATCTATCACTAGATAAGAGAGAAAAGATGATAGAGAGGAAAGGAAAGGGATACAGTTGGGGTCAATGATGGGACAACATTATTGTTAGACTACTTTCTCCTGAGTAGGGTCATCAAGCTACTTGGGACAAGTTTGATCTTCACTATCAGGGTATCAAATTTCTTCTTGTTGTTTATTCTTTGGACATGACTTATGTTAACAAATCGTGACCTACAGCAACCAACAACCAACCAACAACCCACTAACAACCAACACACCCTACCTCTCAGGGCACTAGCATTTATTTATATAACCTCTGAAAAGTTCCCAGAGTCCCAAATGTCACACAATCATAGAAACTGCAGCTGGTAAAACCATGCCCCTGCCCGAACATGAAGCAAAGTATAGCCAGCTGCTGGGTACAATCTGCAACAACCCCATATTCCAGACCTAGGGTTAAAATGAAAACATTCTTATCATATTCCTATGATTTTAAATAACCCCAAATTTCAAAAGTATCTGTGCAGGGTGCCTTTTGAGCTTGCTCTAACAGTACATGTAGTAATATATAGGAAAGCGTTTTATAAACGACAAAGTTCACAAATAAGGTAGAATAGCAATAATTGTTACAAGATATTTGGAGTTATCTTTATGCATTATGTTCTTATTAGACACAAATAGCTTAGGAGAAGCTCAGGAAACATAAATATGATTTAAATGTATTTACTAATATTGAGGGATACGGAAAGGGAAAGAGAACATACCCACATGCTATGGCTCATGTATAGAGGTCAGAAGACAGAGAGCTAGAGCTACAGCTACAGCTACAGCTATTTGTTATTCGTTTCTTGTTATTTGTTATTTGTGAGCTCCCCAATGTGAGTGCTGGGAACCAAACTCAGATTCGATTCGCCACTAGAGAAGCAAGCACTCTTAACCAGTGATCCATCTATTTAACTCAATCTGGAGACTCTTAATTACTTAATTTTTTTATTACTATGCGTTCCAAATCTTAGTAATTACACATGATGAGCTTATGACTATGTGCATGAGTATGATAAACAATTATAGATAAATATACATATTCATAGATATAACCAGGACCCTTAACAAATATTGCAGTGGGGAGGTCTGTTGGGGGAGGGGTGGTGGGGACATCCTCTTGGAGACATGGGGGAGGGGAAGGAGGTGTGGAATGTGGAATAGTCAGAGGGTGGGCCAGGAGGGGGAAAATGTACTGTAAAAAGATTAAATAAAAAATGATGATGATGATGATGATGATGATGATGATAAGTGTCTCTGATTTCAAGCCTTTTCTGCATGAAAATGCTTTGTTGTCTTTAAATACTTTGAAGTAATAAATTAACAGAGAAATCCTGATGGCAACAAACTAAAGACATCCTTTTATCCATGAAGCAATTTAAATAAGTTATAACCAGGAAAGAGAAGGAAAGATGACAGTATTCCTTTGTCTTTGTGTCCCACATTATGCCATAAGCTATTCTTTGCTCCTGGCCAGGTTGTGGTATTTCTGATGGCAAATATAGTAGTCATCCCTTAGTGATGCAAATGAGAATAAGAGCATAATTGGGCATCATCACAGTCAATCATCTTAGACAAATAGAAGGAGGCTATTTCACTCAAGGGTGTGAAGCTGTGTTTAAAGATTGTGTCCCTGGAAACAAAGCCTCTTTGTCTTCCCTTCTCAATCATGAGGTCTGGAATCTAGACTCCATAAGTTAAGTCATCCTAAGAAACAATTTCATCACTAAAAATTTATGACAAGGGCCAGTGTTTGAATTTTTTTAATCCATTAGCATTAGTAGAGGAGTAAGAAAAGAACTAATGAAGATTTGCCTTAGACTACTCAATAACCACAGAGTGCAGGTATCTCTGAGTAGAAATGAAAGGATTATATATATTACACTGGGAAATAATAAGATCTTATCAATATCTTAAAAATATCCTGAAGATAGCACACATGCTTTGATTATAAAATTTATGCTGTCAGATAATTTAATAACTTAATTAAAGTTCATGTAGTTATTAAGTAGTCATGTTTTGGTTTCTAAATCATGTTACATTTGTTGCTAAACTGCTTTTGATTTGCCTTCAGAATGTAAGGACCAAAGCGTATTTGTTTCTGTAACATTCATGAACTCCAGAATAATTGACACATAAAGGACATTTGGAGAATATTTGTTAGAGGAATATATGTTTGATATAGCATTATTATTGTGTTGTATTTGTGAATGAATGTGCAGATATATCAACATATGGATAAATATATATATATATGTAAATATTTTTATATGTTGAATATTTTTTATCTTCATTAGCACATCTCATTTTTATTAGTTACTGGGAAGTCTAGTGAATAAGAAATCAGAATGATTGTTTTAAAACAAAATGATGAACTTGAAAAGGTACATTATGGATTCAAGAATTAAATTCTTCCCAAAATGTCAGTCTTGGACAAAGGTCACTGAGCAGAGGAAAACAATGTCCTGTATATGTCAGATTTTATTCATATTAGGATGCCAGGGATAGAGTCTTAATGATCCAGGAAAAGTCAATGGCTTGTGATTGTTGCTGCGAAGAATATAGATAGAGCAAAAATTATTTAAAATAGTGGAAATTTGAATCCCTATAGTGACATGTTTTTGTGCTGTGTTGTTCAGAAAATTGTTCAAAGCTGTTAGAGCCTATATTTTATATTTAAAAAGCAGGTAAAAATCATATTTTCATAGCAAGCCATTAGGAAATTTAGATGGGCCAATAATTGTCATCAGTGAGCTGCAGAAGCTGGGAAAGAGAAGGAGAAGCCTCAGTGTGAGCCTGAAGGACTGAGAAGTAGGTGGTGGTGTAGTAATACAGGTTTTAGCAAAAGAGCCATCACATCAAGGACTTAAGAAAGACTAACATTTCAGTTCACATTCAGGAAGCGTAAGAGTGGTATTCTACCATGAACTCACAAAGGAAGACTTTCCTCTTATTGATTACAGGGCTTTTGTTATATCAAGGTCTGATTGGAGAGGTGTCAGTCACTTTAGACAGGGTGGTACACTTTATATATTTTACCAATTCAAATGATAATCTCACCAAAAGTCAGCTTTGCTTGCACACAGAAATGATAGATATTTAATTGAGTTTCTTGATGGGCAGGACAGACGGAAGGTGACATGTAAAATTATGCATATCTTTTCTCTTAGTTTTTGTTGAGATGAATTCACAGGTTTCTCTATTTCAACACTACAGGGTTCTATGGTTACTAAGGATCTATATTTTGGGTTGAGAATATTATTAAAACTTGGTTATGTGTTTAAGTATAAACCTTAAAATGCATTGAACAATGCACAATGCACATCTGGAAATTAATTTTCTTTCTTAATTTTAAAACATACCAATGCTATTTTTTTCTTTATATAATTGTTAATGTGTATGCACACACCCTTTGTGATGGGTACTGGAGGTTAACATATGTAGGAAATTTTGAATTTTTCTTTTCAGCTAAAAAATAGCATCAGATTTCAGGTCTTCAAAAAATATTAGTGTATAACTCCAGAGAAATGGAGTTCAGGGAATTGTTTCATCTCACAAACTCAAAGTTGATGCTTGTAGGCTCTTGGGAGCAAGTGGGTCAGATTGGTGAAATGTCATTTTTGTTGTTTGTCTTCTGCAGTTTATAAACTTGGGATGGACCAAAAGTTTAAAAGCCAAGAGCAATGTTGGCATGATCTTAAGGTCACCAGCACTTTAGCACATGCCAAAAACAAGATAGTGTGTCCCCAAACACTTCAAGATTAGAGAAAAAAGGAGCATGCCAGTTTCATAAGTGAAATTAATGAAATTATTTTAGTAACTTGACCACTTCTATTTACACCACACTTGTCAGTCTTCTGAGATATTCTCAAACTGTGGAGCACCTGTTTAAATATCACATGCAAGCCTTGTATTAATTACAAATTAAGGACTCAACACCTGCTTTCTACTGGAACACTTCAGGTACTACTGGATTTGGAGAAATTGGAATGATGACAGTACCTTTTGTCCCAAAGAAAAACAATTCACCATTAATTATTTTATGTTTTTGACTTGATAATGATATTTTATTAGGTAGTACTATGAATAAGTTTCAAACAGATTTTACATCTAATAATTTTCCAACAAGTCCTTTAAACTATGATTACCACTAAGTGATAATTCTAATGTCTTCTAGTAGTCTGGGACTATTCTAAAGGCATTACAATATGGCTGTAGTATAGATTAAATGACATATTATAATATTTTAACTATATACTGTTCAAAATTAATACAAGCATACTATTTAATGTTATTTGTAAAAACTCTGTGTAAATTAGCTTAGATTTCATCATGAATTCACTCATTCTGTGTTACTTTTTCAAAGCTGAATGATCTTAACAGACCCTTTGAGTGAGCACTTCCACTTCAGTTCAAATTAATGTTAGCTATATATGCTGTATGATGATCATGGAGTTTATTCAGGCAGTGTCCTTATTAAGAGGGAGACTAGAAGCAGGACAAAGACATTAGTCAGAAATATTAAAAATTATATGTTCAACTAAACTGGAGATATTCCATGCAGAGGTCATTCTCATAGTTTGGGAAATTCTTTCCCTTTATTAATATTGTTATTCAAGAAGGAAAGCTAACTAGAATTTTCTTCAAAATGGAAGTATTCTTGAAGAAATAGACATAGTTTTGATACTCATGAGTATCATCATTAACATCAATGATTAAGTTACATTGCCTCTACAGCAACACAGGATTTTAGGGCCTGTTACTTGACATAACCAGTCCTGAAACAGAGCTGTAAATCACAGGCCAGATTGTATTATTCCTTTGAGTAACCTTTTATATAGAGCTTTGAGGCTTTGAGAGGCTCATAATGATGTTATTAACCCATAGTCACTATATGTCTAATTCTATAGTTCATACACAAGGCTTATGATGGTAGTTTTTCTAATTACAAAGAGGTCTACCATATTTTAAATGCTAATCCAAGAGGGCAGAGAGAAAGCTAAAATATATGCTTCTTGGTTTTATTCGTTTAAATATATTCAGATTATTAAATTATATCTAATGATTAATTTTGAAGGCAAGATACACTGTCAACTGAATGTAGTTATAATTACAGATATTCACATTACTCGTGGGTACTTCATTTCTGACCTGGAAAGATGTGAAAATTGTATGATACTGAATAAGTAAAATAATTATAGTAATTGGTTTTTCTAATAATAGAAAATTAATGAAACATGTGGACAAGTATGAGGATAGCTAAATTTCTAAACCCTAGGAATAGAGTTTGGTGCAGGATCTTGTCTCCACATACCTGATCCAGATCCTAATCAAGGTGGAAGCCCCAGACAGCCTTGTCTCACACAAAGTAGATTGGGTTCTACTGCAGAATGGGAAATATGGTTATATTTTAGTATTCCCAGATGAATTTCAGGGACGTCAATGAATAAGAGCTACAAATAAAATAACAATTTCAATGTAATGTTGAAAATGTTGGTTAGAAAGATGGACTTTCCACAGTCTTACTTCAGCCTTTCAAGCACTGTACAATGTGAAGTGAATGATCTAACTTATAGCTTAGAAAAGAAATACATATTGTCACTTTTAATTTTATAAAGATTTACACTTAACGTGCAAATTTACTTTAACTAAGGTAAGAGATAATTGAGGTGATGGGTTCATATATACTTAATGAAAAATTCTGTGCCCCTCAAGCCACTGATATTACTGAATATTTTGATGCAAGGGAAATAAACTACTGGAAATAGAGATAAATTAACTAATGCTGAAAAGTGACATTGCTGTTTCTGAGTGGGATAGAATAGTACAAGGATAGCCACCACCTTAACTATAAAATTATGGAGTATTGAGAAGCATTATTTATTTGTTTGTTTTCAGAATAACTCCTTGAAATTTATCAAGAAGAACGCATTGAGGTTGGCTGCCCTAAACGATCTCCCAATTGATTTTAAGTGGATGATGTGATCCTGTCATTTCTTTCTGTGACTTCATGGACAGTCTAAGCTAGTCCAGATCGCTATTGGAAACAAAGAGAATAACTCAATTTTCTACATATCTCATGCACACTTTCCGTCAAATTCTTTAGAATGCTACCCATCTGCATGTCTATGCCCACTGCTCAGTAATTCCTAGCAGAGCCAAATAGGAATCCTGTTAGCCGCTAGCCAAACAAGGAAGTTAGATTTGTGCTTTCAGCCAATGTCAAACAGCAGGCATTAAATATTACCATTCTAAGTAAGTTAGACTGCCAGAAGGCATCTTGTAGTTTGCTACCAATCTACATGCTTGAATTAAGTACATTTTATTACCAATATCTAACAATTATCAGATTTACTATCTAAGAATACCAGATGATTGTCCTTTTGAGAACCATACTTGTAAGCAGTAGGGATCATCATCTTGCTTCCAGAAATGTGAAAGTAGAGAAGAGTTGACTATAAGATGTTTAAACACAACCATAGTAGATTATGCACCTTTTAAGTGACTACTGCAGAGCCCGCCCTTGGCTACATGGTTATTTCTGCCAAAATGTGGAACCATCAATATTTCTTTCTTTCTTTCTTTCTTTCTTTCTTTCTTTCTTTCTTTCTTTCTTTCTTTCTCTTTCTTTCTCTCTCTCTTTCTTCCTTCCTTCCTTCCTTTCTTTCTCTTTCTTTCTTTTCTTTCCTTCCTTCCTTCCTTCTTTCTTTCTTTCTTTCTTTCTTTCTTTCTTTTTGTTTTTTTAGATTTGGTTTTTTTGAGACAGGGTTTCTCTGTATAGCCCTGGCTGTCCTGGAACTCACTCTGTAGACCAGGCTGGCCTAGAACTCAGAAATCCACCTGCCTCTGCCTCCCAGAGTGCTGGGATTACAGGCGTGCGCCACCACCACCCAGCAATATTCCTCTTTCTTGACGGTCCTAATATCTATGGCATCAACCGGGAAAGGGGATAACATTTGAAATGTAAATAAAGAAAATATCCAATAAAAAACATAAAAAATAAAAAGAATCGTGAAATACAACTATTTTTGTGTCTTCAAGTGTGTCCTAATTTCGATGAGTGTCCTTGGAAGGGTGAGGCAGTTAAAGATGTGGCAGACTGAAGAAAAGGTAAAATAACCACAGAAATAGAGATTGGAGTGACTCAGCTGAAAGCCAAGGAAAATCTGGTGCCACAAAAAGCAAAGAGTGTGTGATTTTGTGGAGCCCTTGATTCCTTATGAAAGCATTGCCCTGTTAGCATCTTTACTTTGAACTTCTGGCCTTAACTATTATATGTAATTTATTTGTACTATTTTGATAGCTCGGTTTTTTTTTTTATAGTAGGGTATAGTTGGGAAAACAGTCTGCCTCCAGGAAAGGCTCATACCATTGTAATGGATATTCATAGCCTCCAAACTCGGGGTATTCTCACTCTCCTTCACTTCCCTTCATGTGTTGGTGTTGTAGAACTGATGCTGCATTGCATTGAAGGAATTATAGTTCCACCATTGCTATACACAAGGGGCAAAAACTTTGTTTTTCATGCAAAAATCTTTCTTCTTAACATCTTTAAAAATTGTAACTCAGTAGTAACTTTGTAGAGTCAGCAAAACTAAATACACCCATTCCCTTCAATGTCTTTATTGCTATATAACAACACAAGAGATAAATTTCAGTATAAACTTGTCCTATGTAATTGAAATTATTACCAGGACAAATGGTTACACCTCATGAAGACAATTACTTGGGTTTGAGCATTCTTTTAATAGTTTTTTTCTTTTTTTTCTATAATTCAAGATGTATCTATAGTTTATCATCTTGGTCTATATTATTTTAATATACTTAGTCTTAACAGCTAAATTCCCTTCACCTGTCTCATACATTTACTGTATCGGAAGCATGGGGTAGAGTTACTCATATAGTATTTAAAGCTCGAATTATTTTCTAACCTGTCAAACTATTTTAAGGCAACTGTGTCAAAAGTTAGTTCCTAAGGATGAAGATTTCCATGGATAGGTTTGAGCTCTATATAAAGTAACGAAAAATTTACATTTGAATTCCATATAACATTAGAGCATTAGCTTTTCTGAAGGACACAAAGAAATACCATCTTGCAAGACAAATCTGTGTCCTTACCATACAAGAAACCAACCAGTGATTTGATCTTCAATCTCCAAGATCTATAACTGTCAGAATTCAATTTCTCTTCTTCATAAGGTATCAATACCCAGTCTTAACTATTTTGTTATGGGATCATGACTAAAGAAAACCATAAATTGATAAAGTTAAATAACAGAAAGATACAGCAAGGTACTTGTTATGGTTTGGATCTAAAGCATGCACCGGAGGCCCATATCTTTTACTGTAAGTCCCAGCTGGTGGTACTGTTTGGCAAGTTGTGGCAACTTTAGAACATGGTACCTTATTGGAGAAGGTAAGTCGCCAAGGGCAAGCTGCTCACTTTCCTCCCTATGGGCACAATGTGACCTGCCATGGCTCCTGCTCCTGCAGGTGTGTCTTTTAAACCATGAATCAAAACACATTTTTCATTCTTTAAGTAGATTTGGTTAGGTTTTTCTTTTTTCTGAACAGTGTTTAATTGGAAATTACTTAGAGGAGCCAGCAGAAGGTACACTTTTGGGAATGCTAATCAGGAAAGACTTCTAAGCCACTCCTACGGGTCTAGATATTGTGACAAACTCGTGGAGATATTCATAATCCAGTCAGCTGCTGTTTTAATAATGTGTAATTATGAGAATATTAAAATAAACCATTTATGCTGATGAGTTTTTATATCAACTTCGCTCAGGCTAGAATAAATCATTTGAGTTGAGAAAATGCCATGGTGAGATTAGATTGTGAGCAAGTCTGAGAGCCATTTTCGTCTTTACTGATTGATGTGAGTAGGCCCAGGCAATTGTCGTTTTCTCCAGGTTCTACCTAGAGTTCCTCTCTGAGCTCAATAATGGACAATGATATGGAATGATGAATTGGAAATAAATCATCTCTTTCTCATGCTTCATTAGTCATGGTGCTTAATCCCAGCAATAGAAATCCTAAGACACTTTTACCTACTATAGTGACAAATTTGTTAGGTGAATCTCATTTTATAAAATAGTATAAAAAAGGAAGTTTGAGGTTTGTGTAGATTTAATTTGGATCATACCCCCACACATGAATGTTTCAGTGTTTGTATACAGAGGTATTCTTTATAGAGATGAAGTTACTTGTTGTTGTCATGATAAATATATGTTCACTAAAACAGTATTAGATGGGAAGAAAACTGCAACTGAGATTTCTGCTTTTAGCTTTCTCAGCATGACTTTCTATTCTGGTATATGTTCCATATATCAGCTAAAACTCTATATTCAGAATATACTTGGGACCGGCATTAATTTTTGTCTCTTACATAATAAATCATCAAAAGATTTCTGGCTTAAAATAAACAAGGTGATTATTATCCTATATATAATTGTGGACTTCAGAGTCCCTACACAAGCATCTCTGTATTGAGATCAATATTTAAAGTATCTCAATTTATTTCTCCAGACTTTCAAGAATATCCCTGTCCCCAACCTTCGAGTTTATTAGGAAAATTCTTCTTGTGTGTGTGATACCAGATACGGGATGAAGTTTGACCCTCATTTCCAGGGTACCTGTGTAATCTTTGTTTTCCCTCCTTTCTCTTTGCGAGTTGGTGACAGTGGCCTGAGTCTGTTCCCTGTCATATACTTTCCTTTATCTCCTTCTTTTCAACCAGGCAGTAAGACCTTGCTCCTTTTAAGAACATACCTTTTAAGCAAATCCACAACATTCCCAAGTATCTTGCTTTGCTTTGTGTTGTTCTCATAGAAGCTCCTGTTGAGGCTGTGTCAGGCAGCAGATCATAATAGAGGTGGGGCCACTGTCATGAGGGAGAGTGCTTAGAGATGGGTCAATGCTTGTCTCTGACTTGCTTTCCTAGGCTTCCACTTGTTGCTTTTCCTATTGTGTAATCTCCTCTTCTACCCTCATTCTCTTGCTACATTTGCTTTTTTGAAGAGGGTTTTAGGATGGTTCCATACAAAATGGATTGGGCCCTCCCCCATCAATCACCAGTTTAAAAAATGACCTACATACTTACTGGCAGCCCCAGCTTATAGTGACACTTCTCAATTGAGCTTCCCTCCTCTCAGCTAATATTAAGTTGACATAAAACTTTCCATCACACACTTGCTTTTAGACTTCCAGAACTTTGAAGATATGAAATCTCCTTCTTTTTCAAATTACTCATTTTCTAAAATTATGATACAGTAACTGAAAATGGGCTATCATATTCTACATCCAACAGACCTAATTACATTTGCATTTTCCTATTTATTCATTCATGTTTTAATATCTAATATATTCAGAAGTTTAGAGATAAAGATACAAACAAATATAAAAAAGCATGTTATTCTCCACATGACAGGAACACAAGACTATTCCTTGCATATGTATTATTTATTAACTACAAAATATGTGATGTTTGCATAGGAATAATGATAGTAATAAAGTACATTTAAGTTCACTCTTACATTAGGAGCTATCTTATGAGACCTTTTTTCATTACTACGATAAACATTAAATATGCGTCCCTGTTAAAAGTCTTAAATGCTGTAAAAGAATGTAAATTGTATGAATATAGCTGCAAATTTTAATTTCTCTTTAGGACAAATATTTCTAATTGGAGACTATTATTTGCTTGTGGTTAAATAAATCCTTTAGTTTTGAAAAAATATTTTGTTCACATTAGTAGCATTAACATTTACAATGCTTGAGAAAAGTTGACATGTTAGAGGCAACCTTTACCATCATATTTTATTTTAATATATTATGCATAATCACTATTAAAACCTTACTCAAGTCATAAACTTTACCAGAACACTCAGCTCAACTTAAGAGTAAACATATTTATAAGTTTAATTTATTAGATTCACAAGTATTATTTAAATGCTTGAGAAGATTTATTGGAGTACTTAATAGGAAAACCAAATGCATTAAATATGCAAATGCAGTTTAAAACTTTAGTGAATTTATCTAAGTTTGTGTACTACAGCAAATATTAATCAAAAACACTTAAAGTGATTATAAAAATAAGCATGTTTGGTAAATAAAAGAGTAAAACTCACATAGTTAAACAAACACTTAAGAAAATGGAATTTCTGCTTAGTAATTTGAATTAATAGAAGTTTAAATTTAAGTAAAAACTGAATACATAAGCAGTATATAATTTTTATCAATAGAGTACATACATATACACATTACTAAACTTTTAATACAAACACCATATAGTTTATTACATATACTTATTGATTTTTCTTGTGTGGCAGTGTTAGTATATAAGTTAAATAGTATATATCCCACAATGTATATATGGAGCTCTGATGATAATTTGTGGGAGTTAGTTCTCTCCTTCAACATGTGAACTCTTAAGATAAAATCAGGGTTGATATTGTATGCATTTACCCACTTAGTCATCTCACTGACCCTCAAATGTAATGTTTAGGTGGTTTCCAATAAACATGTTCAAAATAACCAATGAATAGTTCAGAAGAGGAAGAAGAAAGTATGATAATAGTAAATTATATGGCACTGGATACAAAATCTTGATTATATAAAACCCGTGTTGGAGCATGATTAAAGATATTAAGATGTGGACACGTGAAATGTTTGTTGTACTATGCTTCTAGGAGCTTGGATCTGGATGTTGATTAATTCAAATAAAGTATTATTGCAGAAACTGAAAAAGAAAATATGGTTTCTTAATGAATCTCCTGAAAAAGTAACTTTTATTCGCCAGATGTAAAAGTTATCTTAGAGCATACTGCCCAATAAACTCACACTTTCTAGTTCTTTCTGTACAGACTTCATGAATGCAGTTGAATGGAACTGCATAAATTCAACTAAACTGCATTCGCAGAATTGCTGTCCATTTCTCTCTCTGCACTCTCTTGTAAATCACCTCTTACTCATGCCATTTTTGTGAGAATTGGGCATATATCCTATCTGACTCATTCTGTCAAATCTTTCTCTGATTCGTCACTTTGTCTGCCCCTCAATTAGGCATCACTTTCAAACATGGCTGCTTCCTTCTTTAACTAACTTTACCTTCATTGTTTGGAATTTAAGGTTTGTATTAAGGGCATTTCTGTATTCCTCCCAGAGAGAATAAAGATGTGTCATTGTAGCCAGATCACACAGACCTAGGCATTTCGATGTAATCCCTTGCCAAAGCAGCCATATCAGTGGATTAAAATTGTTCTATAACTTCCCCCTTTCTGTCTGAGCTAAGAATTGTACACTGCTTAACTATTACAATAGAAACAGTTGTCAATCCCATAAACTTAAAAATGCAGATGTCCTTAAGAAGATCCACTCATCCAATATTATAATGATTCTCCATAATTGCAGTCCAGATCAGCAAATGTTCTTAAGCAAATATCAGACTCAGCATAAAGGTTTGTCCTTATAACAAACTATTGCCTCTCCTTTATCAGCTGATTTGTTAAGCTGTCCCCATGCCATGGAGATAAGTTTTCTTTGTGTCCAAATTGCTGTCTTCCTGTGTCTCTTACTTTCTTGAGTCATGCCTTTCATGTGGAAGCTTCACTTATTCAGATGGCATCTTCTTCAATTTTGATGAAACCCATAGTCTTTCACCACCTATGGAAATAACAGAAAACCTCCTCCCAATACAATACATTCTCTGACTTCCATTCTGATATTAAGATGTCTTTAAAGTATACAGGTTGTTCTCATTCAGCAGTTCTCCCCATCCCCCTTACAATCCAGAGTCTTTGAACAGCTATTTTTCTGTCTCAGCATTCAAAAACTTTAAAGCTAATAAAACATTATTCAGTCTATTGCTGGGATTTCTTATTCCACATTTTTGTTTATTAAGCATCTCCTTTAAGGTATGACTAAATATTTCTATTATTGTTTCACCGATTGGATTGTATGGTATGCCTGTAATATACTTTATGTTATAATAAGCAAAAAGAAAAATCATTTTACTGGAAACAAATGCAGGGGAATTATCAGTCTTAGTTTGTGATGGTATCCCCATAATTGTCATCTCTTCCAACAAATGTGCAATTACAGAATTAATCTTTTAAGAATTAAAGCAGAGGCCTATTTGAAATTCTGAATCTATATCTATGGTATGATGTACGAGTTTTAGTTTCCCAAATTCAGAAAAAAATATCCATCTGTCAAATTTCATTTGCATGGATACCCTTAGGGTTACTTGAAGCAGGCAATGGAATTTGATTATGCAATGAACAAATAGAACACCTATTTTTTTAACAATATTTCTGGCTGTTTCCATATAAAGGAAAAGTTTTTCTTTGAACCTTTGCTGTAAATGTGACACTTTTTTGTTTGCTTTTATAAATTCCGAGGTTTCTAGCATATTTCCTATCAATTATTGGTAATTTCTTTATTTCCTTATTAGCAATATATCTATCAGTCCTAATTTCCCTTCCATGCCTTCTTCATCTCTCCCTCCTTCTCTCCCTTTGTATCTTCCTTCCGCTCTCCTTTTTTCCCATTTTTTCTCTTTTTCTTCACTAGAAAAAAATTACAACTGATGTTCTTATGTTGTTTACATACATTGGCAAGCTGCAGTTTTCTCATGTTTAAATGAAGAAGAACAGCTCAAATTTATTGTTTCCTTAGGTCTTGCTGGGCTATGTATATATACTTTTGATCTTTTCCATCATATATAATTAATGTGTGACATTGCAAATATATTACTGTTGATTATGCAAAGCCAATTTTATGTCAGAAATCTTCTGCTTCTGTGTATTAATTAGTACATTACAGTTAATACTCTGATACATATAATGTCTGTGAAAAGAGTCTTTGCTGTAAGCAACTGGGACAGTTCTTGGAAGCATTTTTATTGACTTTTAATTGTATGCAAGGCTCTGCACATAGAACAGTGACACCATAATATTTTGAATATCTTCTATTATTCAGAACAAAGAAAGCATTTTACTTTGTGATAATGCCATGCAGATAACTTTTATGCACTCCCACAGAGAGTTGATCTTCAATTAAATGTCATGGATGCTCTTGACTGGGAATACCGTAGACTGCCAAGTGGCCCCCACTCCCCAAACTGGCAGCTGGTTTTGCCATAAGAAATGAAAACAATTCAGTCCCATAAACTTAAGAAAAAGAAAAAAGAAAAAAAAACTTTTATATGAGAGATTGCCCTCTATTTTCTTCCCAAATAATAGCATTTCTCAGCTTCTACTCCTTATAGCCTAGGCATAATTTATATGCAAATAGACTTATTATAAACCTCGATTCCCACTCAGATGAAGCTTACAGAAGATTTTAAATGTACTTTTGGCTTGCTGACAGCAAACATTTAGGAGAGAAAGCCTGGAACACACAAAGCTTCCTTACAATAGCTGAATTGGTTTAAAAGGCCTCTGAGTGCATCAGACAGAAATAACAGGCAGGAGGGAGGAAGATGAGTGAGCACCTCCAGTGTTAGGAATACCATGGCAGTTGACTTCATCCCTAGACTTGACAACCTTGATCAGTTAATTAGCAGACCTTTACCCAAAATAGTGTTAATTTGTAACTTAGCTCCCACGGGAAATTTTCACAGCTAAAAGGCACATGTGTTAAATGTGGAGATAATCTGGTTTGAGTTTATATAAAAGGGAAACAGAAAGATATGAGACAAAGAAGTGAATGTTTCCGTTTGCTTATATTTTTATATGCTGTGCCTCCTAGGTACTGGTCTTTAGAATAAGACAATCTTATGTGCAGTGTGTCAGATTTTGATCATTTGACATGTAATGTGAGTCACGTGGCTGATTAGCCTCATCTTCTATTCTAAATTTGGAGCCTAATTATATCAAAAATGCCCATGTACCTCAGACTACTTGTGCTTGATTGACAGGGACAGCACTTACTGTCAGGTTCCATTTAAGCCTGGTGCCTCCCTGCTTTGCAGCTTTCATGTACCAAGCTATGTAAGTGCTTCATCCTCTCCCTTGGGATGGGACTTTTCTCTTTTTCAAAAGTACTGGCTGAGTACGCTGTTTCATGGTTTACTTATGTTTTTGAAATCTAACAGTAATGGCCTTGCTCAGAAAATGTAACTGCTGACTTGAAAAATGATCTTTGATTATTTTATTGAACACAATTTTAAATAAATACAGTGTAGTAGCAGACACTCTATTTATTTCCAAGGAAAATAGCAAAAAAACCCTTAGCATATCAAGTTATTCCAGAAATCGATCACTTGTAATCAATTCAAATGCTTGTAAAACTTGCAAAACATGTAAATATTTTAGGGGTTGGAGAGAAAACTCAGCAGCTAAGATTATCTTCCAATTTTCCAGAGGATCTGATTTCATTTCACAAACTCTGACCAGACAGCTGCTTCTGTGAGTAATTCTATTTCCAGGGTACTCTGGCACCCACTTCTAACCTCTGTGTGGGTCCATGCACACACTTGGAACACCCACAAGATGTCTACAAATATACTTAAGTCACCATAAGAAAATATTTTTTCAAACTTTAAAAATACACCTATTCTTTAAATTTAATAAAGACAGGAGCCAGTGATATGGGTCATTGGATAAAGGCACTTGTCACCAAGCCTAATAGCCTGGTTGGGTCTCAGAGCCCATATTGGAGGAAGAAAAAAATCTATTCATGGAAGTCGTCCTCTGACTTCTGCAAGTGTGCTGTGATGGCATGCACTCGCACATAAACAAAGGTATACAAATCTATTTTATTTTTAGCAAAATTGTACTCAAGCAATGGAAGTACTTGGGCAAAACTTTTGGGTTCCTTTCCTAAACAGAAATAAATCCTGAACATATATAATATAAACCATAGAATACTAAAATTTAATTTATGACAACTTGAACATTTGCAGTTTGCAATAACAATGAAAAATTATTTCCTACTTTTTGGTTATTCTATTTTCGGGATTTTTCTCAGTACTTTAAGTGTAGAAATCAACTAATCTCGCAACGGCCACTTGAGATAGGCTCTTTATTGCCTGTCTTATGTAAATGATCAAATAATTCCTCAAAGATTTTTAACTAATTTCTCCAGATTCAGGCGTTAAGTGTTGTGAAAAATATCTAATCACAATTTAGGGCTTTTACCCCACCTTTGATCATTCAGTTCCTGGATAAATGACATATATGATCTTTATTATTTGAAATAAGTCTTTATTGGAATTAAGGCTGGCAAGGCAGCTATCTACCCTCTATGCTATTAAAATATATTTTCTATTGATAACCCTTAGTTATTACTTACTATGTTTAATTTGGGCTGCTCCTATCTTCTATTGGCCAGCCCTCATGTCCATACCTTCTTGACTTCTAACCCATTGGGTCCTTTCTCCTCTCTCTACTTCTGGTTCTTCCTGGCCCCTAGCTCGAGAATGCCAAGCCTCACTTACCTCAATTCTGCACAGCTATAGGACATAGGCATCTTTATTCACCAATCCGAAATAACTTGGGGGACAAGGTCATTTGGGTTACTAGGGTCTACATTTGGACGCTCTCTGCTCAGTGACAACCAGACCTTGAGTACCTGTTCTTAGCATTACAATACATTGAAACAGACCAAATCTCAATGTATAAGAAGGTGCTTAAAATTTCCAGTGCTCAGGCTATAAAATAAGTCAACTGTTAGTCAGACATGATATGCAATTCTCATGATCATTCCTCTGTGTGTTTGTTACATTTTCAAAGCTGCTTGTATTCATTCATTAGCAATTTATACAGTTATTGAAATCACTATAGACCATGCCATACAGTGAGCTGTTGAAACTATTCCTCTAATCCTGAAGCTAAACAGACAATAAAAAGACATCCAGAGAGAGAAAATTTTACATTTCATCAATTACTTATAACACAAAATATTATAGAAAGAGGATAAAGATCCTAAATTTTACATGGAACATAAGAAGGGCTTAAATGCCTATGAGGAAACAAACTGGCCCTCATGTGATCAGTTGTTTCTAGGCCAGAGGTCATACTCAATTTCTTCCTCCTTTACAGAGATCCCTTCTATGCATAAAATTACAGCAGCGGAGCTATCAGATAGAAAACTGTGCCCACTCTATATTTATTGAAATAGATAGATGTAGGTATGCATGCATATAAATATGTCTGTAATTTCATATGTAAGCTATATGAAAACAACTCTGTGATAAACCTCTTATCTACAGTGAGATATGCTTCCAAATCTGAAGTGGAACTCAGAACATGGACTTAATACCACAGCGTGACTAATCCCATGCTGTCTTTTTGTCACATGCCCATAGCATTAATGCTATTTCCATTTTAACTCAATACTCGGGATGTTCTGAGACTTTTAAGGCTGTGGCATGATCTGCAAGAGCAAATCAGCAAACACAGGATTTATTGTTTCCTCTAATCTTAATGATTTCAGAAAGAAAAAAAGATGGCAACCCCATAGAAAACCCAACAGTGCCAGCTAACCCGAATGCTTGGTAGCTCCCGGAGACTGAGTTACCAACCAAAACACCAGGGGCTGGTCTGAGACTCCTGATACTTATGAAGCAGAGGGCTGGCTGCCTTACCTGGCCTCAATGGGAGAGGATGTACATAATGTTGTAGAGATGTGATTCCCCCAAGGGTGTGAAGGTACAAAGGGAGTGGTCACTCTCTCAGTTGTGAAGGGGGAATGGGGGAGGAACCCTTCCAGGTAGGACAGGGAGTGGAGCAACATTTGGGATGTAAATAAATAAAATAATTATTTAACAAAATGAAAGAAAGAGAAAAATTTGTCTTTTCTTATGATATAATGTACCTACTTTTCATATTGACAGACTGTTTATGACTTCTTTGGCATAGTTGACTTTTCTGCATCACAAGGTTGATGACTTCAGGTATTATAAATTATAAGGAGATATACAATGCACTGACTACAGTCATTTTAAAACCTACATGTCTAATAAGCGGCAAGCAGATGAGTACTATACACAACAGGATTGTCAAAGGGCTGAGAAACACCCCAAGCAGGATAGCACAAGATGGTGAGATTTTACATCAGACTATTCAGAACAGAATACAATGTATTATGTCTTTATTGTTTACCTTTATAATTTTGTATTTGTTATTTTTTAATTGCAATTTACCTGGAGAAGCAGAAACCACAGAAAATAAACTTGTAGATAAGCAGTGTCTGGCCATCTTTTATTGCTAACTTGATGGGATTAGAGAATGTTTAGAGCTTGAGATGTACACGTGAGAAGCACACTATGTTGATATTACTGGGAATATTCTGAAATGATTAGATAGTGAGATTTTAAGGTAACAGATTCATCTATGATTAATTCACAATATGATATATAGCACTGAATTAGGTAGTGCCTAGCTGAGTAAGGTAGGTCCTGGGGCTTTGCTTTGGATCTGTGTAAACACTGAATTTTACTGGATTCTTCTGCTTGCTTTGTACCAAGGATGAAAAAATAGTTCCTGACATATTACCATGATACCATGTTCTTTTTTTCATTCTCTGTAAGTACGTTTTATAATTTTTAAATTATCCATATTACATACTTGCTATATTTACATTTCAAATGATATCCTCTTTCCATTTTACCCCTCTAAAAAACCCTATCCCATTCTACCTCCTCCTGCTTACTATACCCCTACTTTCCTGACCTGGCATTCCCCTACTCTGGGGCATCAAGCATTCACAAAGACAATGACCTCTCCTCTAAGTGATGTCTGAAATGGCCGTTCTTTCCTACATATGTAGCTGGAGCCATAGGTCCCTCCATATGTACTCTTTGGTTGGTGATTTAGTCCCTGGGAGATCTGGGGTACTGGTTGGTACGTATTGTTGTTCCTCCTATGGGGTTGCAAATCTCTTTAGCTTCTTGGATCCTTTGTCTATCTGCTCCAGTGGGACTCTGTGCTCAGTCTATTGGTTTGCTGTGAGCCATGGGTATTTTGATCCATCTCCCTGTACAAAGCACAAGTCCAAGTGGATCAAGAACCTCCATATAAAACCATATACACTGAATCTAATAGAAGAGAAAGTGGGGAAGAACCTGGACACATGGGCGCAGGGGCAAAATTCCTGAACAGAACACCAATAGCTTATGCTCTAAGATCAAGAGTAGACAAATGGGACCTTACAAAATTACAAAGATTCTGTAAGGCAAAGGACAATGTCAATAGGTCAAAACAGCAACCAACAGATTATGAAAAGATCTTTACTAATCCTACATCTGACAGAGGGCTAATATCCAACATATACAAAGAACTCAAGAAGTTAGCCTCCAGAGAACCAAATAACTGTATTAAAAATGGGGTACATAGCTAAACAAATAATTTTCAACTGAGGAATACCAGATGGCTACGAAACACCTAAAGAAATGTTCAACATCCTTAATCATCAGGGAAATGAAAGTCACAACAACCCTGAGATTTCGCCTCACATCAGTTAAAATGGCTAAGATCAAAAACTCAAGGGACAGCAGATGCTGGTGAGAATGTGGAGAAAGAAAGAACACTCCTCCATTGCTGGTGTGATTGCAAGCTGGTATAACCACTCTGGTAATCCATTTGGTGATTTCTCAGAAAGCTGGGCCTAGTACTACCTGAAGACCCAGCTATGCCGCTCCTGGCCATATGCCCAGAAGATGTTCTGACATGTAATAAAGACATATGCTCCACTATGTTAACAGCAGCCTTATTTATAATAGCCAGAAGTTGTGAAGAACCCAGATGTCCCTCAACAGAGGAATGGATGCAGAAAATGTTGTATATTTACACAATGGAGTACTACTCAGCAATTAAAAACAATGAATTCATTAAATTCTTAGGCAAATGGATGGAGCTAGAAAATATCATCCTGATTGAGGTAACCCAAGCACAAAAGAACACACACAATATGCACTTGCTGATAAGTGGATATTAGCCCCAAAACTCAAATTACCCAAGATACAACTTACAGACCACACGACGCTCAAGAAGGAATACCAAAGTGTGGATACTTTGATCCTTTTGGGTTATCATGCTCTTTACAAATGCAGAAATTCATAGTTTTGGTGGCTTTTTCTTTAAGTACTTATAGCACTTCTATACCACATACATTGTGATATGCACAATAGTGTATTGTGTTTAAACTTAAATATCTCAAATGTATTAAGCAAGGTTTTAAAAGCTGGCATTTTCTCTACGCATTCTAAATGCATTTACCCACCAACGAGTGTTGCTCTCACCTTTAATCAAACAAAAACCTTATTTTATTAGATAGTGACAATTACAGAGACCTACAGGTGGTCAAAATACAAAGAATGTATGACTATGAGATGCCCAGTCCCAACTAACATGTTCACAATTAACCATCTTACCTAACTCTTAGAGAACATCACAGAACGGGGAGAGGTGCAAATAGATTTTAGAGAAAAACAGAAAAACAGAGCACCTTCTGTGAGATAATTTATTCTAGACTGGAAAGTGAAACTGCATCCATGAAATGTCAACAATATGGTTGACTTAAAAAAAAAAGAAGGAAAGGAAGGAAGGAAGAAAGGAAGGAAGGAAGGAAGGAAGGAAGGAAGGAAGGAAAGAAGGAAGAAAGCCTGCATAACACCAGTTGATATGTCAATGTGGATAAGGGAAATTCACAAATTACCACGTCTACAGGAAGAACTGCAGGTGATCAGTGGCTGCTTAGAATAATTTTTCTGTAGAACAAGCTTCTTGCTATGTTAGCCAATCCAAGTGGTGAGACCTAAACACATACATATAGCAGCAAATTTAATGGGCTGTGTTTGTATGTGTGTGTCTGTCTGTCTGACTGTCTGTGTTTGTAACAATATCATCAGGAAGATTTCAGGAATATGAAAGAAAGTATAAAGGGTATGGGAGGATTTGGATGAGAAAGGAATGTGTAGAAATGTTGTAAAAAACAATATTCGTGTTTGAAATACACATACAAATTTTAATTAAGAGTAAAATATTGAATCTTTTTGTAAAAGGAGAAAACATTCTTTAAATGTTGATTAGCCCTTGGTAAACATCCGGAAAATCATATAAAGTTTTTCTTTATTAATATTTAGTTTAATTAGCTGCAATTCATGTAATGCAGTCAAAGAGGTTTTTTTTTATTTTTTCATTGCCTAAAGAGAAATATATACTAAACATAATTACTAATAGGTATTATATAACCACTACTGCATGGCAAGATATTCAAAAGTTGCAACATGCATAAGAAAACAGTTTTTGTTTCCTTTAATGTTGCATCCTAAGTAGTAAACTGACCCTCAACCTCAAATCAACTGGAAAACCCTCTTTGATAGACATTACTATGATACTTGTTTTAATTTTAGGAAAGCAACTATAGCTTATGTCATCCAAAAGTCAACAACAACTTTTCCCCAATATTGAAGCTTAAAATGGAGTAGCTTAGAATGGATGGCCAATGAGATTGAGAATTCTGGTCTACTGTGATAGACAGAAAGAGAAATTGAGCAATAGTAAGATTTGTTTTGCTAACGTGAGCATTTGGCTCTGCAGTAGTTCATTTAACATGTAACAACAGAATTCAGGATACTGAAGAATAGAGAAGAATCTTTGAGTGGTTTCAAAACTAGTCAGATTGTTGTGGAAATGTATAGGGTCAGATAATGCTGCTATTTCAAAATTGTAATTGTTATCGTTCCTTTGTTATGATAGCTAATGAGATATATTTAACCAGTCTGAAATCCGAGGGATGGCAAATCTTGAAAATAGTTTTAAAAACATTCACACACAGGGTTGAGATTACAATTAGTGTGGGAATATACTTTAAGCATGGATTTAGGTAATGGAAGAAGAAATGATAATACCAAAGGGGCAGTAAATGTCATTCCTGATAGAATAAAGAACTGATCGGCTCCTACTGTTTTCTGAAAGATGCACAAAGCTTGCTGCAGACTCCAGGGAGAAGCTGCTTTTTATATTAGACAAGAAAGCAAGGAAAAGTTCAAAGCCTGAGAACAAGAGAATTTTTATAAGGGCTGACTTTAGAGCATGGAAGAAATTTGGGACTTGGGCTGTGTATTCTTACAGCAAAATCACGTAACTGAGTGTACATCAGAGTGGAACATATTTAATTGAGTAAAGTGTTTAATAAAATAACCGCTAAGGCCTGGAAAAGCCAGAGACTTTATGAGAAGGGAATAAAAGGTTAATTTTTCTCGCATTCCTAAGAGAAGAAGGGGAAGAGCCCAGAAAAGGGGAAAGAAATGCAATACAAAGCTATTTGACAGAAGGTCAGCTATTTGGGGCAAAGTGCAAAGTACAGGGAAATATGCGGTACAAGCTGGAAGTGGTCTTTATACTAGTCTGCCTCCTGATACCGCAACTGAGTGCCTGAAATAATCATGTCTAAAGGAGATGAGGTTTATTTGGCTCAGAGTTTGAGAGATTTTGGTCTATGACCAGTTAGTTCTAGTACACCGAAGCTTTGCTCTCATTTTCTCTCTTCTGTTGTGATAAACACCATGACTAAAAGTCCCTTGTGGGGGTGAAAGTCTTTATTTGGTATCCACTTCCACATCACAGTCCTCAATGAGAAAGGTCAGAGCAGGAGGAACACAACAGGAACTTGTAGGTAGACACTAATGGCAACCACAGAGGGACACTGCATCCCAGTTTACGCCTTGTTGTACAGTCATCTGCTTTTGTATTCATCCCATTCCTACTTTTATAGAAAGGGCACAATTCATGGTAGGATGAGTGGGCCTTGCTATGTCAGTTAGCACCCCAAAATTGCATATGACCACATCCATAGACCAATTTCTTGGAACACTCTTGAGTTGATCTTCTGTCTTATAAGGTATGCTATAATGACAAGCAAAATCCACTATGGAAGGAAGGCCTACAGAAAGAAAGCAAACATTTATGGCAGGAGGCCATGAGGAAGGAAGAGTGTGGACCATTTGAATATCGTGCTAAAGGGAGGAGAATGAAGAGAGAAGGTTCTCAACACCCTTCAGGTCGTGTCACTGGAATACCTTCAACCACAACAGCTTCTATAAAGCCCATTTCATGTGCTTACAATCAAATCCTTGATACATTGGTCTGCTTAGGATATTCCACATGAGGACTGCAAGCTTGCAGTTGTTGAGAATATGTGGAACAACCCAAGAATTCTAGTGCTATGTAGGACTTACATGGTTGGGGAAAAGCATTGTTTAGGTATAAAGCTAGCTTTCTGTTTGTCTATAAATTATTATTGTAATTGGAATACCATTATATTATTCTTCCCTCCCTTTTTCTCCTTCAACCCCTCATGGCTACTATCTTTAAGCATCCCAGGTGCGCCCATTCAAACTCATAACTTCTTTTTCTTTTAGTACATATGTAGATATCTGTAAAAATTGAATTTAGATAGTAAATTACATAAAATTATAACAATGTTCCTTATGTCCTATGGCAACCACAATGGAGTAACATTGGAAGAGGGGAGAAAATGTAGAAATCCCTGTCTCTTTCTTTATATGGAGCAGAGGTCCCTCTCATCAGTTTCACATGCTTTGTGCATACTTTACAAAGAATTGCACCCACAAACTGATGATTAATTTCATATATAAAAAGTTGCGTTTAGTACTCAAAATGTAATCGTTGAAAACTAACATTTATTTTAGCACTTTGTATGAGTTATGCTATATTTTCTGTATGTTGTTAAATTAACTCATGGATATTTCATATAGTTTTTATGAAGTATGCAATGCTGCCATTGGTTTTCTAACTGAAATAATAAATACACAACGAAATTTTAAAAACTAACCATACTTTATACATGTAATCAATACTAGAGGCATAATTTGAGCTATCTTTGATTCTATTATGATCAACTCACCAAAACTATTTGAGCAGACAAATGTATACTAACTATTCATGAGAACAATTTTACCAAAGAAAAACTGCATTTTAATACATTGTAAATCCAGATATTAATTTTATGTACTTTACTATCTAAATTCAATTTTTACAGATATCTACATATGTACTAAAAGAAAAGGAGGTTATCAGTTTGAATGGGTGCACCTAGGATGCTTAAAGATAGTAGCCATGAGGGATTGAAGGAGAAAAAGGGAGGGAAGAATAATATAATGGTATTCCATTACAATAATAATTTATAGACAAACAGAAAGCTAGTTTTATACCTAAAAGTATGAGGAAAGTACATGATTGCAGCATGCAGAAGTCACTGACCATGAATCAAGTCTAAGACTTGGCACTGAGGAGTTAGCTAGGTCTTTCTAGGTTTCAGTCCTACCTATGCAAAAGAGACTACTGTCGACGTTGAACCCATGATAGTATTATGAGAGTTCACTGAAAAGTGCAAAGTTCTTAAGAGCTTGACCATCAAAGTTACACAATACATGTCCAAATTTGTATTTAGTGAGAAGTTAATGTCCTCAAGGTACGAGAGGAAGTCCTACTGATAATCATATTACAGGTATACCGTCTCTTAATAATTTGCTAAATCCATTCGTTTGAACAGAATTGCAGCTAGAGTAAAACAAGGAGTTTTCAGGATTATGGAAGCATGCTACTTGTTTAAACTGTTCTATATATTTTAAAATTGGATGCAAAAGTTCCAGTACTTCTAACTACAGATTCCTTCATTAAATGTTCCCAGTTTATTCCTGATATATGTACAGCATTTACTACAGAATATTATTTAATATAACCTAACTATGACTGTGAATATATGTTATGTAGTGACTTCTGGATTCCAGGCTCTAGGCACAGTGGGTTCCTCTTGCTCTAACTTCATTTTTCCCATGATAAACACTGTCAAAATTGAGTCTCTTTGCATCCTGATGCTTCAGGAACCTGATGGCTTCTAATTTTTTTATTCTTTAATCTTCTTTTACATTCCAGTCGTTATCACCCTCTCAGTCCATCCTCTGACTGTTCCTCATCCCGTTCCTCCTCCCCCATCTCCAAGACGATGTCCTCACCCTCCCACTGCCACCCCACCGAACCTCCCCACTCCTTGGGGCCTCAAGTCTCTCCAGGTTTAGGTAAGTCTTCTCTCACAGAGGCCAGACCAGGCAGTTGTCTGCTGTATATGTGTGGAGGGGTCTCAGACCGGCTCATGTATGCTGCCTCTTTGGTGGCTCAGTGTCTGAGAGAACTCTGTTGTCGAGGTTAGTAGAGACTTCTGGTCTTTCCATGGGGTCGTCCTCCTCCTCAACTTATTTCAGCTTTTTCCTAATTCAACCATAGGAGCCCCGGGGCTTCTGTCCTTTGATTGGGTGTAAGTATCTGCTCTTCCTGCAGCTTGTCAAGCATCTCCAAGGGCAGCCACACTAGGCTCCTATATGTAAGCACACCATAGCATCTGTAATTTTAGCAGCAATTGGAGTCAAACTTTCCAGAGTATAGGATGAGTAATGACAAGAACTCAGTGCATGTGGTTAATGGCTTTTGTTCCTGGAGCCTTTCTTATTAACATTTGCAGTATGCATTAACATCTTTCTTTTTTTCCAATCTTAACTCACTTCCCATTTTTATGTAAATAGTGGCTGACCTCTGGGTCTCAATATGCTATTAAAATGCACACTTGGAAGCATGTGTATTTACTAATTAGAATCACTCCAGGTTTTGCCTGAGCAGTAACAACAGCATTCCTGAGAGTTAAGTTTTCTCACTTCATGTGCTTGCTTAAAGTTCAGTTTTATTTTTTGTTTGGCAAGATTATGTCCATGTTTTAAATAACAAGAAAGATGTTGGAAAATACCTTAATGAAATATTACTGAAATGAAAGATTCAGAGCTTAATAAATCTAATATAAATTGGAAATATGACATTTTGTGACTGATGATTATTTGCAGAACTGTTGACATTTTGTTGGGAGTCCTATACAGAAGACTTATGCAATATTTATTAATAATATTAGTATAAATTAATTTTGTAAGTTTGTCCTATGGGTTTTTTCTATTCAAATTGTTTTTTGTATTGACTACTGTTTATATATTTGAAAACTCCATTTTTATTACTTTTGAACCTTTTGTAGGAATATTTCATATTAATTTATTTACTTCTGTATTTTAGCAGATTAAATATTAGCAAATTGGAATTTAGTCAGCATTCATAGACCATGGGATGTATTGTTGAAAGCAAATATCTGAGGATATCTTATTGATAATTTAGGTAGAATGAACTGCTTTTAATTTGGGGTGGTAATAATAATCATAACAAATATTAAATTTCTTCTCTTTTTTGCTTTGCTTTTTTCAGACAGTGTGTTAATAAATAATGGAAGAAAGGAAAGAAGAAAGAAAGAAGGAAGGGAAGAAGAAAGAAAGGAAGAAAAAAAGAAAAAGTGAACTGATGATTTGGCCTTGCATTCACAGGACGTCTCCCATCTCAGCACCCACATTTTGGGATAAAATGCCTGAGACACCTTTCCTGGATTACTTAGGAGCCTGTTACAGATATGTTAAAATGTATTTTTCTCATTTTTTATTATGAAAATAAAGATATCAAATATGAATAGATACATCTCAATATAGCCTACATTATGTGTGTAATTAAAATAAGAAAAGTATGAAATAATATGCTTTTTTTCTTATAAAATATACCATATATTTATGATAATTCACATTATAGAAATATGGATTTTAAGGACTGTATATCAATAAACTCGTCAAACAAAAGTAACTATTTCGATGTTAGTTTACACAATATCTTACAATTTCATCTAGTATGTTTTGAACATATTTACATGTCCCCAAGCATGGGACCACACACACACAAAGCTTTATAATTATAATTGCACTGATGTTCTTAGTGGCAATATTGTATGAGCAAGTCTTGGTAACAATTGCATCTGGTCATAAGAAATTATAAAATCGCATAAGTTTTATAATGAATACATGGAATGACTATTTGTGTTAGGTTGACCCTTATAATATATTTAAGAAGTTATTGCCAATTGACTTTTCAGTTGATGTTGCCATTTTAATGCCATAAATAATACTGTGAAAATGTTTTTTTTTTACATCTTTGTGTTTCCTCAATTATTTTCACTGCATAAATCATTAGAGGTGAAATTACTAGGTCAAAGTGTATGCACATTTTTAATTTTTATGCATATTGCCTTTCAGAGAGGTCAGAAAAATTTCCAACCAGGTCAATGGACTTTGATAGGGCTTATTTCCACACGCCTGCACTAATTAAATAGGGTGAACATGCCAATCAGGAGGAATGATGTTACTGTGTATCTTGCTTCTCATATCTTTATTCATATTTCCTGTCATCTCTTCATACATACTGCAGATTTATATTAATAAAAAACTATATTTTCCATATGTGTGGCAAATTTCATCAGCATATATTAATTAAAATATTAGGCTTCATTATAACACCTTTATACATGTATATAATGCATTTGGATCACTGTAACTGCTCAGCGTATCTTCCTTTTTTCCTGACAGTCCAGCTGGTCCCTCTGCCTGAGTAGTCTTTCATCATGCTTTTATCTGTTCATTTAGGTAGTTAGTTTGTTAACCAGTTAGTTACTTTGTAACACCATGCAATTAACTAGTGTTGCTTACAGGATGGTTGTTTACAAAAACATGTGCAACTTCTCAGCAGCTAAACCACTCAATAAAAGGACCTTTGCTCTAGCAGGCATCACTGGGATGCCTTTGTTCTCTGGGATGGAATATGAGGTCTCATGAAACTTTCCCACATCAATGACTGGATTTTATGTTCTCAAACGCATTCAGGTCTTTGCAGGTAATCACAGCTGCTAAGTTTATCTCTGTGACAGCCCTGTCAGAATCAGAAAACAGTAGCTCACTACACTTTACTCAATCCTATGCTTCTAACATTCTTTCTGTCCCTTCTTATATTATATTTACTGAGCCTTAGATTGGGTAAGGCTGATGTTCCTTTGAGGCTATTCATTCGACCATCATCTTTGTGGTACTTTGACCTATTATGAGCTTTTGCAGTAATAGTCACCACATACTCCACAGAGAAGGTTCTCTGACCAAAGAATATCACTAATAGAATATGATAGTGCTTATTTCCACATGACTTTGAGAAATATTGAACCAGAACGTATAAAAAATATTTAAATATGATTATTAGTTCAGGCCCATTTATAAGCTGGTATAACCTGATATAATAGACAAAGAACCATTGGTATATGGAATGCATAGCTGCATTATAAGGATGTTTTTAAACAAACATTATTTTAAATGTTTTTGTGTAAGATTGAAAATAAAAATATTCATATTGCAAAATGGCTAGAAGACAATATTCTTACACTTTGATTTTATTCTCCTTGATTATGTATGTGAGTATGTTTCTGAGCATTTGCACATGACTGTATATGCTGATGGAGATCAGAAGAGAGGCCTAGATACTTTAGAACTAGTGTTACATCAATCATGAGAACAGACAGGATGCTTGGAAACAAACTAAGGGTCATTGAAATAGCAATGCAAGTTCTGAAGTCATCTCTGCTGATGCAAAAAAGGAGGATTTTCAAGGATTACAATAATTATTAAATGTCAGAAGGATATGCCAATTAGCATGACCTTGTCAATGCACACTGTATACAGCAGTGTAAAATACACATAGCAATTCATAAACATGACACACAATTCATTTAAAACTGGAATGAGCTTTTGGCATGTAAAATGTACTGATAATTTAGATGTGTAATCTCACATCTTCAATATTGCTTTATAACTTTTAAATGTATTCGATGAATTATTGACATGCCTACCATAACGTCTTACAAGTGATGTGCTCAAATGACCTGTCTCTAATATCAAAAACACAAGACTAGAAACCTGTGGCAAATGGGTACCTGCAAATTAAGGAGGGAACCGATGAAGACAAAGACCTGTGATAGAAGAATAAGGACAGCAGAGAAATGTAAGTGTTGTGGTGTTTTTAGCAGATAGGAGTGAAGCCAGTGGGAGGGATATTGGAGTCAAAGGAAGAAATAAAGGAGTATCTTGAAGTTTTCTCCTGGAAGACCACTGTACATATGCCAAAAAATAAAAAATAAAAAATAAAATAAAACAAAAAAAACAGAAAAAGAAAAAAGAAATGGAACTTCACTCATGTAAGCAAACAATTGCAAAGATGAAGCAATGAGTACATCCCAATACTTATGATGCATTCCTTGATTACTAGTGAATCATTTTTATAGATGTGCCTTTCTAATTACTGACAAATACATCAAAATAATTTTTATATAGGGTGCCCAGAAGGAAATCTGAATGTGTCACTGAGTGTGACATGGGAGGTCATTAAAAATGTCTAACTGAGGGTTTGTAGTGAATCAAGAGAGGGTGGAAAGAATGTAAGAGCCAAAGGATAGATGGATGTTTACCAGAGTTGCCTTCTAAGCATAATAAAGCCTTTACGCCCTTGATCTCAATATTGCTCTACTTACCTGCATAGCACCTGCACAGGATAGGGAGCTCAAAATTTTCTCCTAATTGGAGAGTGGCACACAAGAAAAACTAACATCTCACCATACAAAAAGCATCAATTGTCCTTAGGATCCTTTCATACTTATTTTTAAAAGTCTATAAGCCTGTTTTACTTTGCCACAAATGTTTTGTAAATGGTATAGCTGGGTCTTCAGGTAGATCTATTTACAATTTACTGAAAAACTTCTAGATAGATTTCCAGAGTGGTTGTACCAATTTGCAATCCCACCAGCAGTGGAGGACTGTTCCTCTTTCTCCACTTGAATTTTTGCTGTCACTTGAAATTTTGATCTTAGCGATTCTGTATGGTGTGAGGAAGAATCTCATGATCATTTTGGTTTAAGTTTCCCTGATGACTAAGGATTTTGAACATTTCTTTAAGTGCTTCTTGGCCATTATGGATTCCTCTGCCATGAAATCTCTGGTTAGCTTGTACTCCATTTTTTAATTGGGTCATTTGGAGTTTTTGAATACCCAGCTAATTTACTCTTGGACATATACCTAAAAGATGCCCCCCACCATAATAGGGGCATGTTCATATCAGCCTTATTTGTTATAGCCAGAAGCTGAAAGCAAACCAGATGTCTCTCAAATGAAGAATGGATGCAGAAAATGTGGTTCATTTACACAGAGGAATAGTATTCATTTATTAAGAATGAGGGCATCATGAATTTTGCAGGCATAGGGATGGAACTAGAAAATTTCATCCTGAGTGAGGTAAGCCAGATCCAAAGGGACTTACATGGTATGTGTTCACTAATAATGTGGATACTAGCCAAAAAGCACAGAATACATTAGATAAAATTCATAGAACTTTAGATGTTTAACAAGCAGAAAGGCCCAAGTGAAGATATTGTAATTCTAATTGGAAGGGGGAAGAAAGTGGTCATGGGGATCTGGGTGGGAGAGGGGAGATGGAGAAGAAAAAGCAGGAACAAGATCAGGTATGGAGGGAGAGGAGAGAAGGCCAGAATGAATGGAAATATTTACCCTTGAGGGGGGGAGGGGGGAAGTCCTTCTAAAATGTATCAGAGACCTGGGAGGTGTGTGTGGGTGTGCGTGTGTATGCATTGCCTGTTGTGAATATTTATCTGTATGTGTGCCAAATGCCAGCAGAAAGTATCAGATACACCGGAACTGGGGTTAGAGAGCTTTGTGGGTGTGTGTATGTGTGTGTGTGTGTGTGTGTGTGTGTGCTCGCACGCGCACACACACACCCGCGTGTGGAGTAGGGGCAGGGAACTGAACTTGAGCACTCTTTGAGAGAAACAAGCATTTTTTTTTTTTTTTTTTTTTTTTTTGTAGGTTGAGTCTGAATGCACTTTACTGTTCTGAGGCAGGAACTTTTTTTTTTTTAATTTTTATTTTCTATATTCTATGTTTACATTCCAAAGGCTTTCCCCTTTCCCAGTTCCCACCCACCATAGTTCCCATAGTTCCCATAGTTCCTCTCCCCCCCCAACTATTCCCCAATCATTCCCCCTCCCCCCTCGGTTTCTTTACTAAAGTGGATGTAATCTTTACAGGCCCAGGGTCCTCTCCTTTCTTCTTCTTGGGAATCATTTGACTTGCTATTTGTGTCTTGAGTATTTAGGGCTTCTGGGCTCATTAATATCCACTTATCAGTGATTGCATTTCATGTGTATTCTTTTGTGATTGGGTTAACTCACTCAGGATGATATTTTCCAGGTCTAACCATTTACCTACAAATTGCATGAATTCATTATTTTTAATTGCTGAGTAGTATTCCATTGTATAAATATACTACATTTTCTGTATCCATTCCTCCTTTGAGGGATATTTGGGCTCCTTCCAATTTCTGGCTATTATAAACAAGGCTGCTATAAACATAGTGGAGCATGTGTCTTTATTGTATGCAGGGGAATCCTCTGGGTATATGCCCAGGAGTTGCCAGGGTCTTCTGGAAGTGACATGCCCAATTTTCTGAGGAACCGCCAAACTGATTTCCAGAGCAGTTTTACCATTTTGCAATCCCACCAACAGTGGAGGAGTGTTCCTCTTTCTCCACATCCTCGCCAGCACTTGTTGACTCTTGAGTTTTTAATCTTAGCCATTCTGACTGGTGTGAGGTGGAATCTCAGGGTTGTTTTGATTTGCATTTCCCTGATGACTAATGATGTTGAACATCTTTTAAGGTGTTTCTCAGCCATCCGAATTTCTTCTGGTGAAAATTCTTTGTTTAGCTCTGTGCCCCATTTTTTGATAGGGTTATTTGGTTCTTTGCGGTCTAACTTCTTGAGTTCTTTTTATATATTGGATATTAGTCCTCTGTCGGATGTGGGGTTGGTGAAGATCTTTTCCCACTTTGTTGGTTACCGTTTTGTCCTTCTGACAGTGTCCTTTGCTTTGCAGAAACTGTTAATTTTATGAGGTTCCATGTGTCATTTCTTGATCTTAGTGTGTAAGCTATTGGTGTTCTGTTCAGGAACTTTTCCCCTGTGCCCAAGTCCTCCAGGGTCTTCCCAAGTTTCTTTTCTAATAGTTTCAGTGTGTCTGGTTTTATGTGGAGGTCCTTGATCCACACGGAGTTGATCTTAGTGCAAAGAGATAAGAGTGGGTCAATTCGCATTCTTCTGCATCTTGACCTCCAGTTGAACCAGCACCATTTGTTGAAAAGGCTATCTTTATTCCACCGGATGATTGTGGCTCCTTTATCAAAGATCAAGTGACCATAAGTCTGTGGGTTAATTTCTGGGTCTTCAATCCTATTCCATTGATCTACTTACCTGTTGCTATACCAATACCATGCAGTTTTTAACACAATTGCTCTGTAGTACTGCTTAAGGTCAGGGATATTGATTCCCCCAGAAGTCCTTTTATTGTTGAGAATAGTTTTAGCTATCCTGGGTTTTTTGTTGCTCCAGATGAATTTGAGAATTGCTCTTTCTAGGTCTGTGAAGAATTTAGTTGGGATTTTGATGGGGATCGCATTGAATCTGTAGATTGCTTTTGGCAAGATGGCCATTTTTACACTATTGATCCTGCCAATCCAGGAGCAAGAAATATTTTTCCATCTTCTGAGGTCTTCTTCGATTTCTTTCTTCAAGGACTTGAAGTTCCTGTCGTACAGATCTTTTGCTTGTTTGGTTAGAGTTACCCCAAGATACCTTATGTTGTTTGTGGCTATTGTGAAGGGTGTTATTTCCCTAATTTCTTTCTCAGCCTGCTTGTCCTTTGAGTACAAGAAGGCCACTGACTTGCTTCAGTTAATTTTATAACCAGCCACATTGCTGAAGTTGTTTATCAGCTGTAGAAGTTCTCTTGTGGAGTTTTTTGGGTCGCTTAGGTAAACTATCATATCGTCTGCAAATAATGATAGTTTGACTTCTTCCTTTCCAATTTGTATCCCTTTGACTTGCTTATGTTGTCTAATTGCTCTCCTAGAACTTCAAGTACTATATTGAAAAGATATGGAGAGAGAGGGCAGCCTTGTCTAGTCCCTGATTTTAGTGGGAGTGCTTCAAGTTTCTCTCCATTTATTTTGATGTTGGCTACTGGTTTGCTGTAGATTGCTTTTACTATGTTTAGGTATGGGCCTTGAATTCCTGTTCTTTCCAAGACTTTTAGCATGAAAGGATGCTGAATTTTGTTGAATGCTTTTTCAGCATCTAATGAAATGACCATGTGGTTTTTTTCTTTCAGTTTGTTTATGGAGTGGATTACATTGATGGATTTCTGTATATTGAACCATCCCTGCATCCCTGGAATGAAGCCTACTTGATCATGGTGAATGATCATTTTGATGTGCTCTTGGATTCGGTTAGCAAGAATTTTATTTAGTATTTTTGCATCTATATTCATAAGAGAAATTGGCCTGTAGTTCTCTTTCTTTGTTGGATCTTTTTGTGGTTTAAGTATTAGCGTAATTGTGGCTTCGAAGAATGAGTTGGGCAGTGTCCCTTCTGTTTCTATTTTGTGGAATAGTTTGAAAAGTATTGGTGTTAAGTCTTCTTTGAAGGTCTGGTAGAATTCTGCACTAAAACCATCTGGTCCCGTACTTTTTTTGGTTGGGAGGCTCTCTATAACCCCTTCTATTTCTTTAGGGGTTATGGGACTATTTGGCTGATCTACTTGATGCTGATTTAATTTTGGTATTTGATATCTGTCTAGGAAATTGTCCATTTCCTCCAATTTCTCCAGTTGTTTTGAGTATAGACCTTTGTAGTAGGATCTGATGATCTTTTGAATTTCCTCAGTTTCTGTTGTTATGTCTCCCTTTTCATTTCTAATTTTGTTAATTTGTATACTGTCTCTGTGTCCTTTGGTTAGTCTGGCTAAGGGTTTATCTATCTTGTTGATTTTCTCAAAGAACCAGCTCCTGGTCTTGTTGATTCTTTGTATGGTTCTCTTTGTTTCTACTTGATTGATTTCAGCCCTGAGTTTGGTGATTTCTTGTCTTCTACTCCTCCTGGGTGAATTAACTTCTTTTTCTTCCAGGGCTTTTAGGTGTGCCCTTAAGTTGCTAGTGTATGCTCTCTCCAGTTTCTTTTTGGATGCACTTAGGGCTATGAGTTTTCCTCTTAGCACTGCTTTCATTGTGTCCCATAGATTTGGGTAGGTTGTACCTTCATTTTCATTGAATTCTTAAAAGTTTTTGATTTCTTTTTTTATTTCTTCCTTTACCAAGTTGTCATTGAGTAGAGTATTGTTCAGTTTCCATGTGTATGTGGGCTTTCTGTTGTTTTTGTTGCTATTGAAGACCACTCTTACTCCATGGTGGTCGGATAGGAGGCATGGGATTATCTCGATCATCTTGTATTTGTTGACATCTGTCTTGTGACCAATTATATGATCAATTTTGGAGAAGGTACCTTGCAGTGCTGAGAAAAAGGTATATTCTTTAGCTTTAGGATGAAATGTTCTATATATATCTGTTAAATCCAATTGGTCTAAAGTTTCAATTAGTTTCACTGTGTCCCTGTTTAGTTTCTGCTTTCCTGATCATTCCATTGAGGAGAGTGGAGCGTTGAGGTCACCCACAATTATTGTGTTAGGTGTAATGTGTGCTTTTAGCTTTAGTAAGGTTTCTTTTATGAAGGAAGGTGCCCTTGTATTTGGAGCATAAATGTTCAGTATTGAGAGCTCTTCTTGGTGGATTTTCCCTTTGGCCAGCAAGAAGTGACCTTCTGAGTCTCTTTTGATGACTTTAGATTGGAAGTCTATTATATCTGATATTAGAATGGCTACTCCAGCTTGTTTCCTGAGACCATTTGCTTGTAAAATTGTCTTCTATCCTTTTACTCTAAGGCAGTGTTTGTCTTTAACACTGAGATGTGTTTCCTGTATGCAGCAAAATGTAGGGACCTGTTTCCATATCCAGTCTGTTAATCTATGTCTTTTTATTGGGGAATTGAGTCCATTGATGTTAAGAGATATTAAGGAATGGTAATTATTTCCTCCAGACATTTTTGAAATTATTTTTATTTATTATTTATTTATTTATTTATTTATTTATTTATTGTTATATTTGAGAGGTTATCTTCTTTGGGGTTTGATGAGAGGAGGTTTCTATCTTGCTTCTTCCCGGGTGTAGTTTCCGTCCTTGTCTTGGTGTTTTCCCCCTATTATCCTTTGTAGGGCTGGATTTGTGGAAAGATATCATGCAAATTTGGTTTTGTCATGGAATACCTTGATGTCTCCATCTATGGCGATTGAGAGTTTTGCTGGGTAAAGTAGTTTTGGCTGAAGTTTGTGTTCTCTTAGAGTTTGCATGATATCTGCCCAGGATCTTCTAACTTTCATGGTCTCAGCTGAGAAGTCTGGTGTTATTATGATAGGTCTTCCTTTATATGTTACTTGGCCTTTTTCTCTTGCTGCCTTTAGTATTCTTTCTTTGTTTATTACATTTGGAGTTTTGATTATTATGTGACGGGATGTATTTCTGTTCTGGTCCAGTCTGTTTGGGGTTCTATAGGCTTCTTGTATATTCATGGGCATCTCTCTCCTTAGGTTGGGGAAGTTTTCTTCCATAATTTTATAGAAGATATTAGCTGGCCCTTTAACTTGTAAATCTTCACTCTCGTCTATACCTATAATCCTTAGGTTTGGTCTTCTCATAGTGTCTTGGATTTCCTGGATGTTTTGGGTTACCACCTTTTTGCATTTAGTATTTTCTTTGACTGTTGAATCAATGGTTCCTATGGTATCTTCGGCTTCTGAGATTCTGTCTTCTATCTCTTGTATTCTATTGTTGATACTTGCATCTATGGCCCCTGATTTCTTCCCAAGGTTTTCTATCTCCAATGTTGTCTCCCTCTGTGATTTCTTAGTTGTTTCTACTTCTGTTTTTAGTGCCTGGATGGATGTGCTCAGATCTTTCGCTTGCTTGATTGTGTTTTCATGTATTTCTTTAATAGATTTTTGTGCTTCCTCTTTCATAGCTTCTACTTGTTGGCCCACGTTCTTCTGAATTTCTTTAAGTGACTTTTGTCTTTCTTCCTTATTGTCTTCTTCTTTTTGATCCATCTTCTCCTGAATTTCTTGAAGTGATTTTTGTATTTGCCTCGTAAAGGCTTCTAACTTTTGATCCATTTTCTCCTCTATTTCTTTACGAGATTTTTCTATGTGTTCAGCTACCAGCATCCTGACCAGTGATTTTATATCCAAGTCTTGCTTTTCTGGTGTTTTGGGGTATCCAGGGCTTCCTGTTGTTGGAGAACTGGGTTCAGATGCTGTCATGTTGCCTTGATTTCTGTTAATAACGTTCCTTCGTTTTCCTTTTGCCATCTGGTTATTTCTCGTGTTAGTTGGCCTTGTTGTCAGTGGCTGGTGTTTGAATCTCAGGTGAGGCTGGGCTCACCTGTTGTTTCTCTACTGGTGAATATGCGTGACGGCTGCTTTAAGGGATCATAAGCTGGCTGCCACCCATGCAATTGTAGCCCCTGATGAGTCTGTCTACCTGGGCTTCTCCAGCTGTGTCCTGGTTGCAATATGGAGGCCTGCCTCTATCACTGGTCCAGGGGCCGGGGAGCTGGTTGCAGACTGCTGCCTTGGTGCACGGCCAGAGGGCACGGGGAAGTCCAGCAGAGCCTAGGCAGAACTAGGCCTGCTTGGCAGCGAGAGCCTAGCAGATGCCTCCCCCCCCGCCCCCCCCCCCCCGTGAGGGTAGCCCTGGGAGGAGTGTCTACCTGGGCCTTTCCAGCTGTGCCCTGGTTGCAATATGGAGGCCTGCCACTATTGCTGATCCAGGGGCAGGCTAGCTGGTTGCAGACCGCTGCCCTGGTGCACGGCCAGAGGGCCCAGGGAAGTCCCGCAGAGCCTAGGCAGAACTTGGCCTGCCTGGCAGTGAGAGCCTAGCAGATCCCCCCATGAGGGTAGCCCTGGAAGGTGTGTCTACCTGGGCCTTTCCAGCTGTGTCCTGGTTGCAATATGGAGGCCTGCCGCTATCCAGAAACAAGTATTTTTAATCACTAATCTACTAATCTAACTTTCTACCCATCTGAATTTTTTTCTTTTCAAGTGTAAGTTCCAAAAACTATCATTTTATTACTTCATATTTCTGAATCATTTCTATCTGAAGGCAATTTTGAAGATAATATGATGTTATGCTTCTAGAACACCAGTTATTGGAAAGACAGCTCTGTTTAAAAAACATGTAGCCAGCACCCAATTCATTAAACCACATTTGTTTATTTCACTAGAAGATGGTATTCTTCCTCTTCTTCTAGACTTTTACCCTCTTGTTTGTAAGCTGAATTAAGTGAAGGAGCTCTTTCTAGGTAGGTGAAGGCTCTTGGTACAACCTTGAAGAGCATCAATTCTTCACACACAACACAACACAATGCTTCTTCACAACAGCAGTGGGGAGTACATCAATCAAGAATTGTGATCAGAAAACAAAATAGACAATAAAATTCAATGAGATTTAGATCCAAAGCTTCTGAAAAAAATGTAATAAGGAAACCATTTAATTTTTTTCCTGGTATGTTCAATATTTAAGAATGTTATAAAAAGTTGCCAGACTTGGTGATACACTGCTTTAATCCTAGCAATAGAAAGGCAGAAATAGGAGGAACTCTATGATTTCAGGACCAGCCTGGCCTATGTAACCAGTACAACCAGAACTATAGAGTCTCTAGGCCAAAAACAACCAACTACCTAACTAAAACAACAATATTTTATTTTATGAAGAAACATTTATTGTATCACATATTTAAACAATGTAAAACTTTACAACAGATTAGTGACTTTCTCTATAAATCCAAACAACTAAAAGATACTAAACTGTTTTATAAAATGTAATAAAGCTCTGGGAATATGGAAATTGTTTAATTACATCTGCTGTATTTGTATAGACTTTGTACTTCCTAAATCATTTCAGGGAAAAATGAAGCCAAATCATATAAAGCAAATTAAACTCTACTAAACTAAGTGTCAGAACATCAAGTACACTTATGGATCAAGAGGAAAGTCCACTTTAGCTTTACAGAACATTGATAACGTATATAGCATGGATGGGCAGTTTACTGGGATCTTTACAAGCTTTAGATTCTCACTTCTTTCAGTATTCTGTTTGGAGCCAATTCAACAGTTCTTTAAAGGGAAACACTGAATTTCATGATTACTGAAAATAAAATTAAAGTTTATATAGGTAAAATGTGTTTTTTAATACAGCAAAGGCCAGGAGAACAAAAGTAAATCTAGTGCTCAGCAAAGTCTGGGGTTGGGGAGGGTGGACAAATTTAGAAATCAAGAATTTTTTCAAAATGAATCAACCACCACAATACCAAGTTTAAATGGTTTACAAGAGTTTTCAAGTACATTATTGCTGAAATAAAGCTAAGATGTTTATAATAAGTCATTAATAGTAAGAATTCAAGCACTTGTGCCTGTAAGAATCACTTTAAAACAAACTAATGAGAGATATTTCTCTGAATGATCATGTTTGCTATCAAGACTTTTAAAAATTCTTTAATTCTTGCTTCTGGTGGAAGAATTAATCAAATTTTATTTTAATACTTGGTTACCTCTGCTTCAATGTCTTCATTACAATAAAGACTGAACATTTTTGCTTGAGTAAAAAAATTCTGATTAAAAAATGAATTTCAATTTTATTCACATAAAACTTTGGTATTCAGAACTTAATTTTTACTCCTCTATTAGATCCTATTCAGTAATTTGTCAAATCTCTTAAAAATGCTCTACCTTTCCAAATATACCCTTATGTTCTGTCGTCTTGATTACTAATGTGCAATAAGATATAAGAGAATGGCCTGTGGGACTAAGAAAATGCCTCATTAATGTCCTAGGGACAAAAAAACATGAGGACATAAGTTTGGATCATCATGTGTTTATACTGCTAGCCATTGTTTTTGATACCTGTAGTTTTAATTCTGCAGAAAAGGAAACAGGCAGACCTGGATAGATCACGGGCCAGCTACTCCTGCCAAATGTAGGAAGTTATGGTTCACTCAGACTCTTTTTTAAAATACCCAGAGAAGTAAAAGTTGCTTAATATTGACTGCTGGCATTTATACCCATGCTTATATACAAGTATATTCAAAGATGTATTCATAAATATCACTGACATGCATTTCACAGACATAGACCCATATATACATAGAGAGAGGGAAGAAGAGAAGATGAGAGAGAGAGAGAGACAGAGACAGAGACAGAGACAGAGAGACAGAGAGAAGAGAGTAAGAAGAAGAGAAGAGAGGAGGGAGAAGAAGAAGAGGCAAAAGTATGCTTAGATTTTTTTAATACCTGCTTTAATAAGGTTTCTTAAAAGCTTCCATGTTGCTTTTAGTCCACCGACCAAAGGCAAGGGTGAAAAAGATGGTTAATAGGACAAGGGGATGTGGACTTGTTTAGAAGTAGTCCTTTGGGGGCAATTCCAATCTTTGTTGTCAGGATATCAGAAGTTAGTCCAAAACATTAAAAACAAATCAATAGAGGCAGTTCAGTTCAATTGGCAAACACCAAACGCAAATCAGTAGCCAGGAGAAGCAGTGAGGTTTCATCAAATTTGCATGAGTCCATGGAAACAAGCAAAAAGCATATGGAATATCAAAAAAAGTTCTTTGGCACTTTTCTCCCTATGAAGTCATGACAAGGAAATATCAGTGAAGACCAGCAAAGTGTTGCAAGGCACACCAATGCAAGAGCATCATCAGTGAAGACCTTTGCAAGGTGAGTCAACTCAAGAGTGTTATTCACTGTCTGTTGGGTTTTACTTAAACTCTTTCCGAACATCGCATGTGCCCTCAAGTCTTCGTCCCAACAAAATATTCTTTTGCATATCTGCTTCAGCAAAGCATCCTCTCAAGTATCTGCTTTAGCAAAACATCCTCTCATATGACAGCTTCCAGAAAAACATCACATGACACTACTGAGTCTCCAATGAAACCAAAAATTTCCACTGAGGCAGAAGGCATAGGCAGAGGCAGAGGCAGAGGCAGAGGCAGAGAGGCAAGTTTCCTGGATATCTCTTGTAAATTTCATGTGTTATCTTGGCCAGACTATCATATCAATATATTTGGTTAAATGTTATTCTGAATAATTTTAAAAGCTTTCTTTGAATGAGATTATTATTTAAATTTGTAGATTTTGAGTATTGCAGACTGCCTTGTTTAAGGTGCTGGGGCCACACAGTCAGTTGAAGATTTTAACAGAACTCAGCTTGACTTTTCCTGAGCAAGAAGAAAATTGGCTATTAGAAGCTTCTTGGTCTTTGACTATCCAAGGAGGCTGCTCCACTAGGACCCAGCAGATATTTTACATGAGGTGTAAGTAGAATACAAAAGGAATGTTTTCTGTGTGAATAATACTACAAATTCTTGAACTGCAAAGCAAAGTTCTACTGTTCTTAGAGAGAGGTCAGGAACAAACAAAAATTACTATTTTAAAGAAAGCTTCTGTACAAATCTCTTTCAGTAGAGACTACATCATAATGGTTTCCATGTGCTCAGAACTGCTCATGAACCAGTTTTGTCTGACCAACGAAGTGATAAAAGTTAGATGTACACGAAAGAATTGCCATATCAAATGGAAATGATATCAATCCAAATAGGTCAAGAAAGCCCAAGCAGTTCTACCAGGATATTATTTTCAATATCAAGATCTGTGTGTCTTCTAAACTGCTTTATCTTTTCTGCAGCACAACAATGGTTTAATTGGAAGTTTTCAAAGATCAGATAGTTGGTCACAAAATGGAAAGCTAGTATTGTCAGTTTTCTGTAACTAGTAGGTGCTACCTGAAATGGCCTGTAGCACTACAGCCTATTTTGGGGAAACATCTCAGTGATAAACGTAAAGATAAATCCTCCCAGTGAGCACAGCTTCAACAGTGTACCTCCTCATGATGCTCAGAAGAAAAAGTTTCAAATGCACATAACAATTCATGGGCTACTGCCAGTAGCTTGGTAGGATAATCATGAAATGTAATGCACTTAAAATTGTCAACTCTGGGGTTCAAGATGTGTGAAGAAAATGCATGCAAATTAATATCTCTGAATGTGCAAAAGGCAGTGTTTTGTTTTTATTTCTTTTACAAATATTTTCCAAAAATTGACCTATGGGGGGTGGTGGGAGTTGGAGATTGTATTCATCAAATAGACAGAACTACCCATTTTATGGAAATCAGTAAATATTTTCCACATCCACCTCTATCATGGTAAAAATGAATTGTAGAAAAAGAAGCTATGATGTCAGGGATCCCACGTACACTTGGTCCTACAAACATGGATGTAGATACATCCAAATCAGTATAATCTAATCAAAGCTCACCCACTAAAATTGTACCTTTCTTCAGGGTGATGGAGCAGTTCATTCCATTGAATTGTGTTCATGTTCTTATTAGAACATGAAGTTACTATGAATATGATTTTATCTTCCCAAATCTACAATGGCTCTGCTAAAGCAACAATCATAAACGTACAGAATGACTTATGGACTCTTTCCAACATTGCTTCCCATCTATGCCATTGTTTCACAGACACTGCATCACTCTTCATAAACCAGAGGAAAAAAAAAATCACTTGGTGAAAATTCATTAACAACACAAGGTAGGTTGGACTGTTGTTGAGGCTGACATTCGTATGCTCAGTCACTCAAATGCCATGATTCATAGAGGAATGGCTTGTTGATTGTGGAGGGAAATATTAAAGTGAACCCACCATCTCTTCTGCACAGCCAGGTATCTCCCAGCTAGCTCCCACGGCATTTCAGCTGTGTTTACTCTCCACCATAATCTCCTGCAATTGGCAGACCCACATTCCAGTAACAAAGTAAATAGAGTCTTAAAGCTTAATTAACCAACCAGATTTATGTATAAATAATATTATAATTTACAAGATGTCAATACAATAATTCGAGCTAATTGATAAGTCTTAACCTTTTTTTTTTTTTTTTTTTTTTTTTTGTGACAAGGTTTCTGTACATCCCTGGCTGTCCTGGAACTCACTCTGTAGACCAGGCTGGCCTCAAACTCAGAAAACAGCCTGGCTCTGCCTCCCAAGTGCTGGGATTAAAGGCATGCCCCACCACTGCCTAGCTTTATTCTAACCTTTTGATAATACCAAGTCTGACTCCATTGTCCTCTTCCTCTCTTCCTGAACTCCCTACCACCCCAACTCTTGATCTGCCTCCCATTTCCTGTACAATCACAGGCCTTCCACTGCCCCAATGTGATTGGACAGGAAATATCCTACAGCAGTTGATAATTCTCGTATAGCCAGTATTTGTGGGTGTAGGTATCAAAGATTAGAAATCACTATGAACCACCCATTTTTACCCTACTGACACATTAGTAAATTCCTGCTCTGTATCCCTGTCATATTTGGCTGGTATACAGCCATCAATTCTAAAAGGATGAATGATTTTTTCTATAAAGAGGTACAAAATTTCCACTGAGTTCAAAATTAAGATCTCCACTAGACCAAATTGGAATCTCCATGCTTCTAGATTAAGGGGAAGAAAAAAGGGCAGGTTGTAGTAAGTTTTCACCAATATGGAAAAGTAATCAGACCGTTATTTCACAATAACAGCAGAACTGTAACATCAAACATCCTCTAGTGTATCATTTAGTATTATCCCACACTGAGACTAAAATCAATTGAAAACTATATCCACAGAGTTCTGACAAGAATACGAATGGCAGGAACCTTCAGAAACATTTTAGCTCATCCCATGAGATAAAGAGCTGCAGCCAGATGATGTCCCTGGTGAAAGAATAAAAATTACTGAATGTGTTGTGAGCAAAGATGGTTATAAATATGAGCAACCATCATATGAGAACTTGGCCAATTATAAAAGGAAGAAACATCATCATTAATATCCCTTACTTGTTTTATTAGGTACATAGAATTTGGAAATGGAATTTGGGGATGATTCAAGGAAGGATGCATGGGTGATGACTTTGAATAGTTAATTTCATATGCCTCCTCCACAGGAAATACACACCAAGGAATGATTCCCAAACATTGTATTTCATGTTTTTGTGAAAGTGATTTCAAATTGCTTAATACCTAAGTTAGTAGGTTTTAAGTTAGTAGATTCTTTTATGCAGTACAAATAGGCCTCAGTCAATCATTGAAAGTGTCTTGCTCTTTCATTGCAGAAGTAACTCAGTCCTTCAAACAGAAGACTCAGATACAACAAACTTACATTTTTTAGACAATATATAAAATTTTATATTCTAAATGTTATTGTGCCTTCTTCTTATATGTCCTTGCACTTTTTTCATGTGTCCTCTCCCCACTGCTTTCCCCCTTCCTTGTCATCCTCCAGATAGATCCTATTCTTACCGGAACCAACATCCCTTTTCCTTTCCTCTTACATAGTCCCATTATCCTGTCTATTTCCTGCCTTTCTGGCTTTCTACTCTTCCCTTTCCTGATCTCCTTTCTAATTTTTAACCTATGAATATAACATAGACACAGATGTATAATTTTTCATATGTATCTGTACAGAAAATAAAATATGCTATACAAGTGTATGCATTCCTTTTACCTATAGAATCATAATTAATAAATCCTTTCTGGTACTAGCAACACCAGGTTCTGTAGAGGATAGGGAGAACATCCCAATTCTTGCTGGTAGGAATGCAAAGAAAGACTTCTAGTTAGGATATTTTTGAGAATTTTCCACAACCTACACAATCCTGCCCTATAATCCAAAATTGTGTTTTTATGTATTTATGCATAGGTAATAAAAGCATCCACATGAACACACACTCACACACTGATGTTTATTGTATATGTAATCATAGTGGACAAAATTCAGAAGCAACCATATTAGAGTCAGTAGGCAAGTGACTAAATATACCTAGTTATATTCTATGCAGCTGATAAAATCATTTTTGATGGTAAACAGAAATGGTCTTCAAACCCATGATGATATGGAGGAAATAGTGTATATTGAATGAAGTAATTTAAAATAACTGCATATCTTATGATTCCTAGTATATAACATGTTAGTCAAACTGTAGAAAGACTAAACAGCTAATCTTGCAGATGATTAGGAGAAAGCAGAAATTCACAGATGGAGAAGAGGAATGGTAGAGCAACTCTGACCACTACCAACTATTCACCACAATGATGAAATGTAGAACTAATGCTATATAGCATTCATAATGTCAAATTTATAAAATACATGTCATCAATAATACATTTTTACATAAACTGCAAAATTATGGTGATCAAATTATTTGTCTACTCTGATTACTAAGACAAAGTATTATGAACTAAGTAGAGATAAATAAGTTCAATTTTCTATAATACAGTCTGGAAAAGGTAATGCCCAGTTCTACTTGCTTTCTGGGTCATGGATAGTGTTCTCTACCTGTGTCCTTACAGGATGTAAAGTAGAGAGTTAGTAATCATGAATATCCTTTATAATGTCATAATCCAAGAATGGGAATCTGTCTTCATCATGAATCATTTCCAAAAGACTTATCCCTGAAATCAAGGTTATACAATCTTCTATGTTCTGCAGGGACATAAACATCAATTGTTTACTAATAGGCATAAGCATCAATTAAAATATGTGTCCTTGGATAGAGAAATTGATCATGACAGAAATGTGTGGTGGAAATCTCTGTCCTTTCCTTTAATTTTGAGGTGAACATGAAGCTTCTAAAAATTTATTAAATAAATATATATTAAAATCAGAAATATAATCAAAGATACTGTGTTTATCAAAAAGAAAGAGAAATTATGAACATGCTGAAATTATGAACAGGAATATTAAGTGAATTATTTTGCAAAGGAAAATATGTCATGTCTCAGGATGGACTGAAATACAGAAAAAATAAGTGAATGCTTACCTAGTCACACCCCATGGAGATATAAAAAAACTACTATACCTTTTATTTTCCATTATAATGTTTGCTCTGTGTCTGTGCTTGTCTGTCTCTGTCTCTTTTCTCTGTCTGTCTCTATCGTAGTGTGTGTGTTGGTGTGTGTGTTACAAAGCCTTGTTATAGAAATACAAATGAAATGACATCATAAAGGAGTTTTAAGATTAAGAGTTATAATCAGAATTTGGGATATCCCAGTAGATCCACAAGACAGATGGGTCATCCTATTGAACAGGAGGAGAATAGCATTCTCCAATAGGAAGAGATATCTTCACAGGACTGAGGCCCTTGGTCCTTTGAAGGCTCGATGCCCCAGTGTAGGGGTATGCCAGGGCAGGGAGATAGAAGTTGGTGGATGGGTGGATGGGTGGATGGGTGAGGGAACACCCTCATTGAAGCAGGGGGAGGGAGGTTGGGATAGGGGTTTCGTGGGGGGTTACCAGGAAATGTGATAACATTTGAAATGTAAATAAAGAAAATATTCAATAAAAAAATCTCTTAAAAACTACAGAGACAAGAAAAATAACTCTTTTGAAAATTTCAAATATTTAATATATCTAAGAATCCGCATGGTGTTTAATCATGCTGTGCAAGTGTTATCATAAGCCTCTCATGTAAAAGAGTTTTGATTGGATTGCAGCTCAGATTTATCATTACTCATATTACAAGACCATCCAGTTCTTGTTGGATAAAATCATTGTGATGGTAGGATATTCAAATGTTTTCCGTATGAAAACATTTCAGACTAAAATGCACTGCTATTATTTTGTAGTGCCCCGGAGTGCCAAGGTCTTGATAGCATTTTTGCCAAAGCTTCTTAGACTTTACTGTGTATTTATGAATCACAAAAGCATCATGACAAATGCAACTCTTGGCTCAACAATGCATTTCTCAGAATGACCATCTAAATATAATGCACAAAAGTTTGCTGTTCTTTGTACTAGCAAAAGAAAATGTGCCATCCTAAGCTGTAATTCTTATTCTCCAATTCCAGAGAGGTAGATTTGATCTTTTGCAGGTAAAAATTCAATAGATATCTTCTACAATAGAAAAGTTAATATGCAGCCTAGATCTGATAGAATAGTCAGTAAGTAACCCAGCTACTACCAATTATATGTAAATCATAAATTATCAAGATAATTTCTGCCTGGAATTTTTTCATTATAATGACCTATAATCCAAACCCTTCCAATGAATATTGCTGAAAGAAATGTTCCATGACGTTAAAGTTCAGAATGCCTAGAGTAGATTTTAGTATTTATATGCATTTTGCCTCCTCACCTGTATCCTGTAGCTTTAAGAGAACTTTGGGATAATCTTTATAAGTCCTTACTATCTTTCTTACTTTTATCATTCAATAGGAGTCAAAGGGAACATTTGGCTTTTTCTATTTGCATTGATATGTAAATTTGGTCATACATATTTTATAGAGACATATAAATGACTCAGCTGAAACTCTGTCACCTATTTATCCCTTGGATAGATGTGTGCACCCCTCTTAAGAGTACAACAATTGCAGACACCTCCTTAGCATAAGCAGCTTATTAAAATGCACTAAACAAGAAATTTCCTTTGTGAGCAATCTTCTTGTAATATTAATAATCCTGATGGAAAAACAATCGAATACAGATATGGCCATTTCACTGCAGAACCATGTAGACTTTTTCAGGCGTGGGAACTAATACAAAAGGATTAAGAATTGCAAGTTTGTTAATACCTATTGAAGGGTTTGATATTACCAGAAAAGACAAAAGGGTGAGCAGAATGGGAAACGTTTCTTACACAAACCGAGAATCCATGGAAAACAATATTGATTTCTCACTTGGAATCTACCTGGATGTTAAAATTAATAATTTAAGAAAAGAGAAACCTGAAGCAAATCTATGTAAATCTATCTATTTGCTTATTGTTGTTCCTAGTGTCTCTGTAATATCCGATAACTGATAGCTTTTCAGACCTGCCTACCAGTGTTCTAACATAATAAGAAAGAGAAACTAATAAATTACAAGAGAAAGTCATATTTTAGTGAGTTTGCATAGTAGCGGTTTAATTGTGACAATGTTTTCAAAACATAGAGAAGAGAATTCAAGGGTTTTTCTGTAACTCTCCAAACAACTTTGTTTAAGCAAAGTTGTGTGGCTGTTTTACCTTGAAAACTATTACCTTATTACTATTGTTGATAGTAAGTTAGCATTTCTTATTAATATTTTATTCTAATATCACATATTTTTGTTGCTTTTTATATACTTATGTACAGAGCTAAATGAATTTTAAGGACATTTTTAGGGCTCCCAACTGTTTCTCTTTATGTTAAGTTTATAATAAATTAAAGTTGAGTTATGATTTGACTTGGAAAGATATGATCTTTGGGACTAGAGCAAAGGTTCTCAAGGAAAAGTCTAGACTAACAACCATAATGTTTAAAAAGTCCAACCTTCAAAATATGTTAATAGGAGGAAAATTTAAGCTTAAACATGTTGCACCATCCAAATGGTTTGGACATGAAAATCAAAATGAGCTTTTTCTACTCTTCATAGAATATTCAAAGCAGTCCTGCATATTTTAACATTCCAATGAGAATTTCATGGAAATCAGGAAAATTCTTTTGCTACAAAGCCATTGAATTATTAAGTAAACTATTTCTGACTTTGTATGAGAATGTCAATCTGGTAACTATGCATTAATTCCACTTTAATACAACTATCATCTGTTCCTACTATTATTTTCTTGTTCAGAAAATTCTGCTAATATCTGACTTTGAATTGCATGTCATTGTTTAATGTTGGTTATCATATAACATATGTATTTATTTATTTTACATAGTGAATAGTTCTAATCTTGCAACATGTTATATACCTTTTCACTTTCTTTGCTAATAATAGCAGTCATCATAGACATCATTAGGTAGGCCAGACTATTTAAAATTTTCATATGTATTTCTGGATGCTTAAAGTCATATGCCAGACTGTATCCTGTATCTTGTAAATGGGTCAATTTCTTATCTTGGATAGAATGAACCAATAAAAGAAATAAATTGGATTTATATAGGAATATATATATGTATATATATATATATATATATATATATATATATATATATACATGTATTGCAATGAATGTACAAACAATAACAAAAGAAAACCAATATATTTGTAGGTCCCAGTTGGAGTAAAGAAACTAAGTTGTTATATGAGATTAAGTCGGTACATAAGATTCTAAGAGCATTCAAGAATAGCATCCTCCTTCTCTTTGAAGCATGAGGGGAAGTTTTCAGGGAGACTGTGGCCTTTTATATTAGCCTCTGAAAGCTGGCCATCATATTAAGAATCACAGGAACCGTGCTGGTGGCTGAAAATATTTATAAAACTCTTCAATGTGTGTGAATTGTTTAGTGAGAGAAAACAGTTGGACTGCAACTTTAGAAGGAAGACAGTTCACAGATATCCAAAAGCAAATGGCAAAAATATTGAGTATTAGTTTCTTCTTATAACTTTATTTGTAGGGAAAGAGGATCACATAAGCTCTTTGGTCCATTAATTGACATCATCAGAGTAATTCACTGGCTGAATGAAAGGCAACTGGAAATAGAAAAGATTAAAGGCTAATGCGTCAAATAATCACATTTATAGTAGTACATGTTCCAGGTCAGCAGTGTCTGAATTAAGGTTGTATCCACAGAGAAGTAAAAAGAGAAATGAGAGAAAAAAAGGAACATTATACAGTGTCTTAGTCAGGGTTTCTATTCCTGCACAAACATCATGACCAAGAAGCAAGTTGGGGAGGAAAGGGTTTATTCAGCTTACACTTCCACACAGCTGTTCATCACTAAAGGAAGTCAGGACTGGAACTCAAGCAGGTCAGGAATCAGGAGCTGATGCAGAGGCCATGGAGGGATGTTCTGTACTGGCTTGCTTCCCCTGGCTTGCTTAGCCTGCTCTCTTTTAGAACCCAAGTATACCAGCCCAGAGATGGTACCACCCACAAGGGGCCCTTCCCCCTTGATCACTAATTGAGAAAATGCCCTACAGCTGGATCTCATGGAGGCACTTCCCCAACTGAAGCTCCTTTCTCTGTGATAACTCCAGCCTGTGTCAAGTTGACACACAAAACCAACCAGTACATACAGAAAAAGAATTATCAGATTCTTTACATGAAAGTAGAACTAGACTGGAGATATGAGAACGGTATACTGCTGGGGCTTTTGTAGCAGTCAGCTCTGCTTACAAAGAGCCCGAACTAATAAGAGTCCTGTCTCAACAAATGAAATAGACTGTGTCTGAGAGGCCTATATACAGTTGATTTATGACCTCTACTAACTGTGTGTGTGTGTGTGTGTGTGTGTGTGTGTGTGTGTGTGTGTGTCTTTGCAACATGCACAAAAACTAGTACGTACAGACATACACAACTTATATCCTTTGAACTGTAGATTCTTATCTTCTATGTTACATTCTTGTGCAGCATTTCTGTACTTTCTTATTAAAGGTTAGTGTCTAGCACATAATTTCATTACTGTTTCTTAACCCCCATAATTGATGACACTGTTTACAGTATATTACATTAGCACATTCTTATAATGTGAGGTATTTTAGCAAAACTAGATAATATCCATTATGCACATATAGGTTCAAAATAGGATTAACTCAACATAAATAATAGAGAACTAAAATTTGCTGTTTTATGGTTAACACTAACAATCATATGTCTAGCTGTTAAGAGTGTCCATAATCTTCTGTCCATTTTATAGATAAAGTAGACATTGAAGACATTAATAAATGAACAAAAACAAACCTTTTGAAAAATAAATACTGGCAGCTTTAGAAGGGCAACATAACTTTTGAAGTTTTAAAGGCCCCTTTTCTTTTCTTTTCTTTTCTTTTCTTTTCTTTTCTTTTCTTTTCTTTTCTTTTCTTTTCTTTTCTTTTCCTTTCTTTTCTTTTCTTTTCTTTTCTTTTCTTTTCTTTTCTTTTTGTGGTTGTTGTTTTAACAATCTTTTTTCCCCTCTTTCCACGCCTGAAAGTTTCTGAGTTTTAAACGTGAAAAGAAAAGAAAATCACCCATGTCAGGTTTGTGGGTTATTCTCCAGGGCTGCTCTGCTGTGGTTGTGGTGACAAAATCTACTCTGTTAGGTGCAGCCACTTGGCTGGAGTCATTTTCCCAGAGCCCCTGTGATGTGCCGGCATCCAGAAGTCCATTCAATTGTTCTGAGACCAATTCTTTGGAGAGTCCTTGAAGTGTCTTCACTCTCATTTCCCAGAGGTCACTATTTTATTGACCTTGTGACAGCCCTGCAGGAGTTCACAGCCACAGGGATGAGACAGACATACAGATTGTGACAGCCTTACTTATTTAAATTTAAAGACATTTAAGAAGACATGCTAAAGTGGAATCTGTTACTGCATAATTAACTAAATTTAACTCAAAAAATGAAGATCTTTTATACATAGTTATGTTTCATGTGTTGTAAAATATATTTATACCATTACTTTTGCTCTTTTAGGGTATACAGCAAGAAAAAATGTTAAGTTTACATAAAATAATTGAACCATAAACTTAAAAGGGATATAAATTAAAATGTGCTATAATGATATATAAAGCAACAAATGGCTGGTAGATTTATCTGAGATGCAGAGATGGTTGCTACAATCCCTTGAGCTGCTCTTGCAAGACTAGACATTAATGCATGATAGGGAGAGTGAGGGGTAATACAGGGAGGCTTGGACAATGTCAATAGACTCTGTCTTTCACCCCTTAGTAAATGCCCAGGGGGCATTAATTGCTCTTTCAATGATTATGTATATTTCCCCACTTTGGTAAATAGAGTAAGAAATTTGGAAACTATTTACTTCTTCCTTTCTTCTTCTTCTTCTTCTTCTTCTTCTTCTTCTTCTTCTTCTTCTTCTTCTTCTTCTTCTTCTTCCTCCTCCTCCTCCTTCTCCTCCTCCTCCTCCTCCTCCCCCCACTTTTCTCTCCTCCTCTTCTTCCTCCTCCTCTCCTCCTCTTCTTTCTCCTCCCCCTCTTCTTCTTCCCCTTCTTCTTTGTAACACAAAGAAGCATAAAGATTTCTAGTTCCCTGATTATTATATAATATATCCAGTTTTAACTGGTGTCTTTACATTTACTTGAAAACCTTTTGCATTACTGACTTGAAAGCAGAAATTAACCTACAGTATTAATTTAAAAGAGAATCTTTACTATAACACTAGTTTGTAAACTGCTTGAGGAAAAAAGCTCAGAGACTAAAGGAAACAGAAGAGAACTAGAGTGTAAAAGGAAGAGGGGAAATCTAGCCACTTCCTCTCATTGTTGCTGAGGCATTTGAATGAATGACAGAACATTCTGGGTTTTTTTTATAAAAGGATCACATGCACTCCTACGAAGGAAAAATACTAACTCTTAGTCTCAGACTTCAGTATGACAAAACACTAATGTAACTTTAGGATGGTATTAAAATGATAAAGGCAAATGAAAATCTTTAAAAGCCTTTGAAATCTGGTCTCTGTGCCTGCTTTTTTGGTTACTGCATCCCAGTAACTAAGAAGACCTGACTATCTAATTTTCCTATGGCTTTTTCATTGTTTTTATTGTGAAGATAGAAAATTAGATTGTATTATGGATCACCCTTCAGACAATTCTCCTTCTGATTAAATTTTATCTTCATAGTATTGTTAAACAAAAGAATTATGGTGATTAGAGAAACATGGACTAATCTACCTTAAAACAGCTTTTAAATGGCATTGATACGTTACTCTTTATTTTTGTCTTTAGTAGAGTCTTGTAATAGTTAAAGTTCCAAAGAATTGGATTACATCATTCATGATGGCCAGTTGCAAATTATCCTTACAGTTTGCAACCTCATAGGAAAAGCAGCAATATAAACCAACTAGACCCCCCCAACCCCAGCTCTCAGGGACTAAACCACCAACCAAGGAGTACACATGGAGGTGGGGAGGACCAATGGATCCAGCTACATATGTAGGAGAGGATTTCCTTATACAGCATCAATGGATGAGGAGGTTCTTGGTCCAGAATAGGGGAATCCAAGGGCTCTGAAGCAGGAGGGGGGAGCGGGTGGGGGAGTACCCTCATAGAAGCAAAAGGAGGGAAGAGAGGATGGGGCTTGTGGAGGGGAAACTGGCAAGCGGGGATAACATTCGAAATGTAAATAAATAAAATAACCACTAAACTTTAAAAACAAATCCAAATTCCTCTTGCCTGCGGGCATCAGCACAGAGGTTTAAAGTGGCATATTTTGGGAACCTGGGGGTGGGATCCACAGTTGTTTACACTTTTTTAGTTGTTTCTTATTTTTATTTATTTGTTTTTCTAAAATTTTCTCCAGCTGGTGCTCATTTTTTGTTCTAGAGGTTAGAATTTATGACTGGTTTACTAATGTATCAATGCCACCTTGGGGTTCATTCATTAGAATATCAAAGCTTTCATTTGTTTTGGCTTATATCAGATCCACCTGGAGGCTGTCTCCAATCTTGCAATCCCAATACTCCTAGAAACACAACGAAGTTTTTGAATAAACACAGTGGTTTCAACTGTATTTCTAGCCCCTCCTTACCACCACAACCATCTCTCAAATAACTGGATTACAGGCAGGAATCACAATGCTTGATTTGTCTGAAATTGTTTTAGAACAAATACAGTACCGTTATATTGCTCGATAAAGTATATAGCACATTTTCCAGATAGTTCTCTTTTTTTTTTTTCAAAGTGTGTTTTATAGAATTACAGAAGAATGCCAAGCACTGTGGGAACTCACCGTTATACTTCCCCGGAAGCAGTCTGTAGAAGATGCCAGCAAAGTCAAACTTAACCAGCTTCAGATAAGTAGGTATCCTAATGCCTTTACTATAAAAGCAGCAGGACTTATTGGTATGTTTGAATCAGTTTTATCAAATGACCCCATAACATTTTTAAAAATGTAAAGGCGAAAAGGTTTTGAAGTTTCTGACTTAAACTCTTATACCATATTACTCAATAGTGTAACACTTAGGGCATTAAGCTATTATTTCTTAACTGTTAAAGTAGCTAAAAGATATTGAGATATGTCTGTTAGTAAAAGCATTTGCCCTCTGAGTCTGATGATCTGTGTTTGAACCCATGAGAGAGAGAGTGACACTTCTAAAATTGTTCTATGACCTCCTACCATTGTAAGCACATATGCACACGGACACACATACAGAAAGAATGTATTTTTTTTCTGAAAATACAACAGTAACTAAATCAATGTTTTGAAAATATATGGTAATTTTTTTGGGGGGGAGGAAACAGGAAAGGGGACAACATTTGAAATGTAAATAAGGAATATATCTAATAAAAATGGAAAAAAATATATTCACATTGCGGAATGTCTATGATTTGTGCTCTAACCATGTATATTTCAATATCAAGCTACTTCAGTTTGAACAATGCTCTTACTTTTACCTGTGACTCATACATTTATGGCTTTATGGTTTATATGAATGTGTCGTTGTTTTTAAATACAAATAAAACAGAAAGAAAAATCATTTGATTGTATAAGCCTTCTTCAAATTCCTGTTAACTGTTAGCAGTTAGGTGTTATATTACAGAACTCTCTAACTAAATGAGAGTTTAGGACAATGGAGTGGCTAACAAGCTAAGTGGAATGCTCCTCAGGGACCTAAGTTTCCCTCGGGGAAGGGAAATCAGATTACAAATAGCTAGGTTAGAGAGAAAGAGAAAATGAAGAAATTATGTGAAAGCTGAATTTTTTTTTTTTTTGGAACATAGGTTGGTAAACAATAAATTTTTAAACAGTATTTCTTCATTTAAATATTCATTGATTGCCGCAGTGCTAGATTTTGCTGAATTTGAGTAGGATTACTGGAGCCTTAAGGGGAATGTCATCATCGGACTGAAGTGATCAATATCAAAATTATCTATTTCAGAAATTTGTAATTTCCTTGATTTTCCTTTTACACATATGACAATGTTTTATCTATTTGATTGTCTGCCTTGCTTTTTTATAGACATAGCTATATAAAGCAATACAGGCCAGTTCTTACTGCTATGTCAACCATGTGTATGATATATTGGGTGAAGGGTGATGTTTTAATCTCTACTACAAAATATAATTTAGCCTACTGTTAACTATCAATGAGACAGTAAGAATAAAAAAGAGGCAGGAAGATATAGGTGACAGTTATTTTAATTCAAAACTCCTTATACTAAATGTAATGTCTCTGTTGTTTCTTCTTTTGAAGGGATGAGACAAGAGCCTTACCCTAGCTGTGGGAATACTATGGAATAAGCCCTAGATCTAGGCCTGGAAGCTTCTAGCCTCCACACAATCTAATCTTCTGTAAGTCTGGACTGTCAGAAGCTGTCTAAGAAGTGCTAAGATATTCAGGTAAATTTTCTGGAAATGGCCCACCATTTTATGGCTGCAAAGGGCAAGCCCTGAGATGCAAGGCATTTGGAGAGCTTATGCCAGAATCAGTTCTTGCTGCTTATATGCCTTTTCCTGTCACTATTATAGGGCCTAATGATTCCTGGGAATTTGTGCACGCAATTGGATGGATTTTCTGCTCATCAACACAAAGATGTACACTCATCTAGTAATGCTGTCTAGACAAATTGATGATTTCATAACTCCTGACAATGATTTTATAGATAATGGTTTTATTCCTAAATTAATACAAATAATCTCAATGAAAGAAAAGCTGCAATAGAGCTCTGTAAACTTTATGTGTCATGGGATAATTGCACTAGGGAAAGAAAGCAGGCTTTGAACAAATTAATGATCAAGAAAAGCATTCCTAGGAAAAGGGCCACTATCTGATAACTATAAGTCATAAACTGGGAACAGACAATTTATTGTAGGTGCAAGAACAGAAAATAAAAGATTGACTATTGCATATTGCCTGCAGCTTCCCGCCCAGCTGGTGGTGGGGAAGCCGGAGGGTCACCCAGCGTGCCAGGTGCTCAGAACCATCCGGCGGCGGCGGCAGAACCAGGTACCCGACACAGCCCGAGCTTAAGACCTTCGGGGACTCAGGCCTGGAGTGGGAATTGGGCACAGAATAGCGGGTGCACTCTGCACTCGCGCGCGGGGCGGACCCCGAGCTCCCTGCAGGCAGCTGCCATATTGCCTGCAGCTTCCCGCCCAGCTGGCGGTGGGGAAGCCGGAGGGTCACCCAGCGTCCCAGGTGCTCAGAACCATCCGGCAGCGGCGGCAGAACCAGGTACCCGACACAGCCCGAGCTTAAGACCTTCGGGGACTCAGGCCTGGAGTGGGAATTGGGCACAGAATAGCGGGTGCACTCTGCACTCGCGCGCGGGGCGGACCCCGAGCTCCCTGCAGGCAGCTGCCATATTGCCTGCAGCTTCCCGTCCAGCTGGTGGTGAGGAAGCCAGAGTCAGCCAGTGTGCCAGGTACCCAGACCCAGCCGGAGGCCGAACCAGCCTCCCATCCAGCCAGTGGCAGGGAAGCTGGAAACCGGACCCAGCCAGCTTCCCAGCAGCTTGGGACCAGCAGGCGGAACCAGATAACTGAGATATCCCAACTTTAAGACCCCTGGGGAAACAGGATATCAGACAGCGAACCCTGAGCAGGAGCAGTGCAGAGCAGCCGCCCAACAGGCGGAACCAAATACCTGGGATATCCTGAGGTTAAGACCTCGGGGGACTCAGGCCACCTGTCAGCAATCTGTGAGCAAGAGCCCCGCAGGACAGTGATTCAGGTATCCCAGTCACTGGGAAATAGCCTTACAACCCCACAGGAGGGTCAAGCACCAGCTAGTATCTACAGGACCAACTAACACCAGAGTTAACCAGATGGCAAAAGGCAAACGTAAGATCGCTACTAACAAAAATCAAGGCAATATGGCGGCATCCGAACCCAGTTCCCCAACAGCAATAAATATTGGATACCCCGAAACACCAGAAAAACAAGACTCAGATCTAAAATCACTGGTCAGGATGCTGATAGAGGAACACTTAGATAAATCTCTTAAAGTAATACATGAGAAAATAGATCAAAAGCTAGAAGCCATTGCAAGACAAACACAATTAAATCCCAGATATCTCAACACACCAGAAAAACAAGACTCAGATCTAAAATCACTGGTAAAGATGCAGATTGAGGATCACTTAGATAAATTTCTTAAAGTAATAGAGGAGAAAATAGATCAAAAACTAGAAGCCCATACAAGGCAGACACAAAAATCACTTAAAGAAATCCAGGAGAATATAGATCAAAAAGTGAATCCCAATAAGGGGGAGAAACAAAAATCACCCAAAGAAATACAAGAGAACATGGGTCAACGAGTAGAAGTCATAAAGGAGGAAACACAAAAATCCCTTAAAGAATTACAGGAAAACACAAACAAGCAACTGAAAGATCTGAGCAAAACCATACAAAATCTAAAAACAGAAGTAGAAACAACTAAGCAATCGCAAAGGGAGACAATGTTGGAAATAGAAAACCTCGGGAAGAAATCAGGAGTCATAGATGCAAATATCAACAATAGAATACAAGAGATAGAAGACAGAATCTCAGATGCTGAAGATACCATAGGAACCATGGATTCAACAATTAAAGAAAATGCAAAATGCAAAAAGCTGGTAACCCAAAACATTCAGGAAATCCAGGACACAATGAGAAGACCAAACCTAAGGATTATAGGGATAGATGAGAATGAAGATCTACAACTTAAAGGGCCAGCAAATATCTTCTACAAAATTATGGAAGAAAATTTCCCCAACCTAAAGAGAGAGATGCCCATGAATATACAAGAAGCCTATAGAACCCCAAATAGACTGGACCAGAACAGAAATACTTCCCGTCACATAATAGTCAAAACCCCAAATGTACTAAACAAAGAAAGAATATTAAAGGCAGTAAGAGAAAAAGGACAAGTAACATATAAAGGAAGACCTATCAGAATTACACCAGACTTCTCACCTGAGACCATGAAAGCTAGAAGATCCTGGGCAGACCTTATGCAGACCCTAAGAGAACACAAACTTCAGCCAAGACTACTATACCCAGCGAAACTCTCAATTGCCATAGATGGGGAAACCAAGATATTCCACGACAAAACCAAATTTGCAAGATACTTATCTACAAACCCAGCCCTACAAAGGATAATAGGGGAAAAATACCAACACAAGGGGGGAAACAACACCCCAGAAGAAACAAGATAGAAACCCCATCTCATCCAACCCAAAAGAAGAGAACCACTCAAATACAAATAATAATAACAATTCCCAAAATGTCAGGAAGTAATAATTACTATTCCTTAATATCTCTTAATATCAATGGACTCAATTCCCCAATCAAAAGACACAGACTAACAGACTGGATACGGAAACAGGACCCTACATTTTGCTGCATACAGGAAACACATCTCAGTGTCAAAGACAAACACCTCCTTAGAGTAAAAGGCTAGAAGACAGTTCTACAAGCAAATGGTCCCAGGAAACAAGCTGGAGTAGCCATTCTAATATCAGATAAAATCGACTTTCAACCTAAAGTCATCAAAAGAGACACAGAAGGTCACTTCCTGCTTGTCAAAGGGAAAATCCACCAAGAAGAATTCTCAATACTGAACATCTATGCACCAAATGCAAGGGCACCCTCATTCGTAAAAGAAACTTTACTAAAGCTTAAAGCACACATCGCACCTAACACAATGATTGTAGGTGACTTCAACACTCCACTCTCCTCAATGGACCGATCAGGAAAGCAGAAACTAAACAGGGACACAGTGAAACTAATTGAAGCTTTGGACCAATTGGATTTAACAGATATATATAGAACATTCCATCCTAAAACAAAAGAGTATACCTTTTTCTCAGCACCGCACGGTACCTTCTCAAAAATTGATCATATAATTGGTCACAAGACAGACCTCAACAAATACAAGAAGACCGAACTAATCCCATGTCTCCTATCGGATCACTATGGAGTAAAAGTGGTCTTCAATAGCAAGAAGAACTACAGAAAGCCCACATACACATGGAAACTGAACAATACTCTACTCAATGACACCCTGGTCAAGGAAGAAATAAAGAAAGAAATCAAAGACTTTTTAGACTTCAATGAAAATGAAGGTACGACCTACCCAAATCTCTGGGATACAATGAAAGCAGTGCTAAGAGGAAAACTCATAGCCCTGAGTGCCTCCAAAAAGAAACTGGAAAGAGCATACACTAGCAACTTAACAGCACACCTGAAGGCGCTGGAACAAAAAGAAGCTAACTCACCCAGGAGGAGTAGAAGAGAGGAAATCATCAAACTAAGGGCTGAAATCAATCAAGCAGAAACAAAGAGAACCATACAAAGAATCAACAAAACCAAGAGCTGGTTCTTCGAGAAAATCAACAAGATAGATAAGCCCTTAGCTAGACTAACCAAAGGGCACAGAGATAGTATCCAAATTAACAAAATTAAAAATGAAAAGGGGGATATAACAACAGAAACAGAGGAAATTCAAAAGATCATCAGATCCTACTACAAAGGCCTATACTCAAAACAACTGGAGAATCTGGAGGAAATGGACAATTTCCTAGACAGATACCAAATACCAAAATTAAATCAGCATCAAGTAGACCAGCTAAACAGTCCCATAACCCTTAAAGAAATAGAAGGGGTTATAGAAAGCCTCCCAACCAAAAAAAGTACGGGACCAGATGGTTTTAGTGCAGAATTCTACCAGACCTTCAAAGAAGACTTAACACCAATACTCTTCAAACTATTCCACAAAATAGAGACAGAAGGGACACTGCCCAACTCATTCTTCGAAACCACAATTACGCTGATACCTAAACCACAAAAAGATCCAACAAAGAAAGAGAACTACAGGCCAATTTCTCTTATGAATATAGATGCAAAAATACTAAATAAAATCCTTGCCAACCGAATCCAAGAGCATATCAAAACGATCATTCACCATGATCAAGTAGGCTTCATTCCAGGAATGCAGGGATGGTTCAATATACGGAAATCCATCAATGTAATCCACTACATAAACAAACTAAAAGAAAAAAACCACATGGTCATCTCATTAGATGCTGAAAAAGCATTTGACAAAATTCAGCATCCTTTCATGCTAAAAGTCTTGGAAAGAGCAGGAATTCAAGGCCCATACCTAAACATAGTAAAAGCAATCTACAGCAAACCAGTAGCCAACATCAAAATAAATGGAGAGAAACTTGAAGCAATTCCACTAAAATCAGGGACTAGACAAGGCTGTCCTCTCTCTCCATATCTTTTCAATATAGTACTTGAAGTTCTAGCGAGAGCAATCAGACAACATAAGGAAGTCAAAGGGATACAAATTGGAAAGGAAGAAGTCAAAGTATCATTATTTGCAGATGATATGATAGTCTACTTAAGCGATCCAAAAAACTCCACCAGAGAACTTCTACAGCTGATAAACAACTTCAGCAACGTGGCTGGTTATAAAATTAACTCAAGCAAATCAGTAGCCTTCTTGTACTCAAAGGACAAGCAGGCTGAGAAAGAAGTTAGGGAAATAACACCCTTCACAATAGCCACAAACAACATAAAGTACCTTGGCGTAACTCTAACCAAACAAGTGAAAGATCTGTATGACAGGAACTTCAAGTCCCTGAAGAAAGAAATCGAAGAAGACCTCAGGAGATGGAAAAATATTTCTTGCTCCTGGATTGGCAGGATCAATATAGTAAAAATGGCCATCTTGCCAAAAGCAATCTACAGATTCAATGCAATCCCCATCAAAATCCCAAATCAATTCTTCATAGATCTAGAAAGAGCAATTCTCAAATTCATCTGGAGCAACAAAAAACCCAGGATAGCTAAAACTATTCTCAACAATAAAAGGACTTCTGGGGGAATCAATATCCCTGACCTCAAGCAGTACTACAGAGCAATTGTGTTAAAAACTGCATGGTATTGGTACAGCAACAGGCAGGTAGATCAATGGAATAGGATTGAAGACCCAGAAATTAACCCACAGACTTATGGTCACTTGATCTTTGATAAAGGAGCCACAACCATCCGGTGGAAAAAAGATAGCCTTTTCAACAAATGGTGCTGGTTCAACTGGAGGTCAACATGCAGAAGAATGCGAATTGACCCACTCTTATCTCCTTGTACTAAGATCAACTCCAAGTGGATCAAGGACCTCCACATAAAACCAGACACACTGAAACTATTAGAAAAGAAACTTGGGAAGACCCTGGAGGACTTGGGCACAGGGGAAAAGTTCCTGAACAGAACACCAATAGCTTATGCTCTAAGATCAAGAATCGACAAATGGGACCTCATAAAATTACAAAGTTTCTGCAAAGCAAAGGACACTGTCAGAAGGACAAAACGGCAACCAACAAAGTGGGAAAAGATCTTCACCAACCCCACATCCGACAGAGGGCTAATATCCAATATATACAAAGAACTCAAGAAGTTAGACCGCAAAGAACCAAATAACCCTATCAAAAAATGGGGCACAGAGCTAAACAAAGAATTCTCACCAGAAGAAATTCGGATGGCCGAGAAACACCTTAAAAGATGTTCAACATCATTAGTCATCAGGGAAATGCAAATCAAAACAACCCTGAGATTCCACCTCACACCAGTCAGAATGGCTAAGATTAAAAACTCAAGAGACAACAAGTGCTGGCGAGGATGTGGAGAAAGAGGAACACTCCTCCACTGTTGGTGGGATTGCAAAATGGTAAAACCGCTCTGGAAATCAGTTTGGCGGTTCCTCAGAAAATTGGGCATGTTACTTCCAGAGGACCCTGGCATACCACTCCTGGGCATATACCCAGAGGATTCCCCTGCATGCAATAAGGACACATGCTCCACTATGTTTATAGCAGCCTTGTTTATAATAGCCAGAAATTGGAAGCAGCCCAAATATCCCTCAAAGGAGGAATGGATACAGAAAATGTGGTATATTTATACAATGGAATACTACACAGCAATTAAAAATAATGAATTCATGCAATTTGTAGGTAAATGGTTAGACCTGGAAAATATCATCCTGAGTGAATTAACCCAATCACAAAAGAATGCACCTGAAATGCAATCACTGATAAGTGGATATTAATGAGCCCAGAAGCCCTAAATACTCAAGACACAAATAGCAAGTCAAATGATTCCCAAGAAGAAGAAAGGAGAGGACCCTGGGCCTGTAAAGATTGCTTCCAGTTTAGTAAAGAAACCGAGGGGGGAGGGGGAATTATTGGGGAACAGATGGGGGGGAGAGGAACTATGGGAACTATGGTGGGTGGGAACTGGGAAAGGGGAAAGCCTTTGGAATGTAAACATAGAATATAGAAAATAAAATTAAAAAAAAAAATAAAAAAAATAAAAAAAAAAAGATTGACTATTTTAAAAACTACTAAGATATAAGGCAGATAATTTGCCTGTTGACAAAACCATGCTAACCTGTGACATAAACATCATTGCTTTAAATCTATACTGAACTCATGGAGCTAGTAATAGATAATGAATGTTTAATCAGGTACTAATACTAATGGAAAGACATGTAAACAATTCTGCTGTTGTTCCTTCCACCTTATCTGTTTATGACAATAAGTTATTGCCTTAAAATTTCTATGAATATACTGGAATTTTAAAGTATTTAGAAAAATCATGTAATCAATTATCCTGCTGTAACAATTCTTCCTGATAGCTGTTGAGGTAAGCTTTTAGACAAAGCATATATCATCCACCAAATATTTGTACCTGTGAATTATCAGGAACTAATTACCAGAAGCCAGCAGCATTTGGTCTTAGAATTCTGAAGAGTTAAAGTCAGAAGAATCAACAAATGTAAAGCAGCCTCGGCACCCCAATCCTCGGCACCCCCATCGCTGACCCATACCCATTGCTGTCCGACTCAGTCTGTCTGGTGCTGGGCTGGTCACTGCCCCTGGCCCTTGAAGGCTTCAACGTATAGGCATTGTCTGCTAAAGTTGGCCGAGGATATTTCATCTTCGGAGAGTTACAGCTGAATACCCTATGTAGCTCTTTCTGAATTCTAGCTCTGGACTGTGTTTGCTTTTCCCCTTGGTCTATCCAGGCACCATTGGATAAGGGAAGGAATGTAGTTTTTCCAGGTAGGTGGGTTAGCTGGATCTCATTACACATGAGTGTAGCAGAACTAGCCTCCTCCCAAGATGGTTTTCAAAAATACAACTCTCCTTTTTGGGGGAGGAACTGGGCTATATGAACCATGATGAGTAGGTGGGGGATTTGGGGGAGGTGAGCGTACACTACTGGCTAGTGCTGAGACTGCTCCTGGGAATACTTCATTTGAACGAAGAATTCCACGCGTTAGCTGGACATTTCCTTAGAGGGACAGAGTAGTTAAACTCATCATCTGGCTACCAGACTGTGTGACCACCTGAAGGGTGACAGAGGTGGGGAGTATTATGGGATATGCAGGCCCACAGCAAGCTGGACGAAGTCCTACTCTTATAGGTCTCAGAATCAGATTTTTGGGATTTGGACACAACTTGACCTCTTGTTCTGGACTGGCTGCACAGCTTTAGGCTTTCCTGACAGACACCCTGTTTGGCTGGCTGGTTCAACTCAGGTGATCTGGCTCAAACTCCTTTCCAATCTGACTTATTCAGATTAGTTTCTCTTGGCTTCTGACTGGATTGCTGTGATTGGAAAGGCTGCCTCTGGATTCCATGAACTAAACTGCTCCTGCCTCAACTGAACTGAGTAAAACTGTACTACACTGAACTGCCTCTCCATCAATTACTTAAGTAGCCCCTCTCTTCTCTTTGTTCGCATCCCAGATGGAGATGTCCTATCTCTGACTCCCTTTGTCAAATCTTTCTCTGATTCATCACAGTGACTGCTCCTAAACCAGACATCATTGTTTGGGAATCTAGGTATGTATCTGTATTCCAGGCAGAGATCAATGGTATGTACTAAGGGTGTGTTTATATCCCAGCCAGAGAGATTAAAGGTGTGTGGAGAATCTACATTCAGCTGGATTGTGTCTTTGGATGTGATCCCTTGTCAGAACAGCCATATTACCAGATCAGAATTCCTCTACACCTTACAAGTATCATTGTATTCAAGTTTACATGGGTTTCTGAGTGACTCCCAAATATTTTAACATCATTACAGTAATAATATAATAATAATAATAAGAAAGCATGTAATTTCCCATAAATAAGGCATGTGTCTATTTTTTCAGAATTTTTTTTCAGAATTTTTTAATTTTGCTAAATAAAAGATATTATCAAACAAGGGCTGCTGTCTAAGAGAACCATATTTATTTTACTCTGCATGCATGCTAAGAACTGAACATGTACAAAATTGGTTGTTTTCTTTATCCATCTTTAAGTGAATCGTTTTTCAAGGAGAAAAATCATAAATTGGATGGTTACAAATTGAAAGTGGCCTCTGTCAATAGCAGTGTTGATACTATCAATGAACTTGACCGGAAAAAAAATTGGTGAGCCTCAAGGAAATAAGAGAAAATGGAAAACTGTTTTTCAATTACTAGAGGCTTTAAAAACGTTGTTTATATAAGGATGATCAGTGCATATTGGTAATGGGAAAGGTTTTCGGGGATTAAGGGCCACTCACTTTACAATGGACAATGTACATGGCGTTTATATCCTGATGAGAAAGGGGAAATTGGAAAGACAGTTTTGATGAAGTTGTGACAACAGGAGTTTCTTTCTGAGATAAAAGGAAAAAATAACTTAATAGTGAAGCCACATGTTAGGGAGGAATGCTTTCAAACAGACAATAAAATTACAAAACAATTTTCTGCAATGCATTTGAAATTGATGATAGAAAATACAAAGCAATTCCATTAAACTTTTATTTTTTATTTTATTTTATTTTATTTTATTTTATTATTTCAGTGTGTGTGTGTGTGTGTGTGTGTGTGTGTGTGTATGTGTGTGTGTGTGTTTATGTGTGTGTTAGCGCACATGTGTGCAATGCTTGCTTAAAGAGTATGAGTTCTGTGATCTAAACCTTTCGCTTCAAAGGAAGCAAAAGCTGCTCCTAAATGCTGAGTCTTCTCTCCAGGATCCAACATGGTTTAGCTCCAGGATGTCTTGCATTGCATTGTGCGGTGCCTCTGAGCATGTCAGCTGGAGTCATGAATGTGGTGTCTGAGAAAGGTTGAAGGCAAAGTTTTCAATGGTGAGTGAAGAAAATTAAAACAAATTAAATGACTTACTTTGGAGCTTCTGAGAATCAAAACATAAAAGGGTTGAATTTTAACCCAAATTCTCTTTTCAAATATTGATCTAGACAGTAGCTAATCTCAGTCCGGCAAAAAGAAATGAACCCTTTTTGAAATTCATGTGCCTAGGGAATGAAGGCTTTCTTGGAAGTTATGCACACAGAAATACTATTTTCAAATAATTTGAAATTCATTCCTAGGTCTAGTTAGAGAGAGATGCACCGTCAAAAATCAGGGTACCAATGTAGCCTATGAGGGATGGAAGGAAAATTTACTAATAAACAGACAAAGAAAGCATAGCTAGATTATACACTGTGTAGGCATGTGCTTCAAAGGCAGTGTGAAGAAGCTATAACGAGCAAGGAAGACCCATTTGCTTTCAGATGCCATTAATGGGAAGTGACCCGTGACATACTGCAATAATGAGAAGGTCTTGTGGTCTTTACTGGTTAGTTGTTGTCAACTTCACACAACCACAGTTATCCATAAAGGGGGACTTCAGGTGAAATCATACCTCCCTCACATTGGCCAGAGGATAAGTCTGTAGACATTCTTTTGACTAATGATTAATGTGGGATTTCTCAGCCTTCTGGGGCAGTGTCAGCCCTGGGCTTGGGAGGCATTGAAAAGGTAATTGGCTGTGGGCCTGAGGAGTAAGACAGTAAGGAGTGTGCCTTTATAGCTTCTGCTTCAGTTCCTGCCTCCACAACTCTGCCTTGGCTGCCCTGAGATGGTGTTAATGGACTGGAACTTGTAGAGAATTTATAAGTGAAATACACCTTCTTCTCCCCAAGGTTTTAGAACACATTATCCTTTGTTAAACAGTCCTGAGAGTACTGTATGGTTGATAGGGAGTGACAGAGGCAGAGGGGTTTGTGGGAGCAGGGAGAGAAAGACAGTTTAGCTATGAAAACCTTAGCTAATTGCAATGTGCCCCTTGAAGGCCTATAGCTATTGTATCCTTCGATGTTCAATCCCTGATATCTTATTGAATGTTTCTTTGAAATAATATGTTTACTACCTACTTGAGCTTTTCTTCTTTTACTTTATTTTGTTTGGTTGTTTGAATTTATCTTGGTGACAAATTATCTGCTGGAAGCTCAGGCTTCATGCTGACTTCAAATTCAATAGTGCTCTGCCTTCTCAGCCAGAAGATTACAACATAAGATTACAGACGCTTACCTCACTGCCTGGCAGTTGTTCCTGCTTAAAATCAAATCAGAACAAACAAGAAACAAATCTCTTAGGTTATTTTTCACAGTATTTTTCTTTCCTTTCTCTTTTTTGTTATACATATATTAACAACCTGATTTTAGTGGTACACCTGAACGTTTTATTCCTTAACTTTTCATCAGTGAAATTTCACCCTTCAAAATCACTAAGTTGGACATCATGCCTGCTTAGACTATTGTTTCTGTAGCAAGAGTTGAAGCTAATGGTGACTAGCAAGGAGAAATAATTTGTCTACTTAAATATTAGTGGGAAATAAAGTCTGGGAATGAAGAGAAGAACCTGACACTTTAGGTAAAATATCATATCTTCACTGTTGATCTCTGGTCTCATCCACCAGTATTGATAAGTCCAATTCATTGTCATGATAGAATCCAGAGTAAGAGCATGTATCTCTTTTTCTGCAGTGGAAGATTAATTGTTAAAGCAGGTGTGGCTGGAGATAAGTAAAGAGCATCTATTATTTTCCATAGTATAAATATGGGTAGTTACAAGCTACAATGTGAAGTGCTGAACAGTACTGACCCACTTAATGCATTCCTGGGTTATATTACCCAGGAATCTTTGTCATCTTTGTCATCATCATCATAATCAGGAGTAGCCCAAGTAGAAGTGTTTTGCATTTTGAAATTAGGTACTGAGCTGTTGGAATATTTGCATATATTGAGATATTTTACAAAGAAACTTGACGGGAAAATTCACCTATATTTTGAACACACTTTATGTTTATAGGCTAAAGACAATTTAATATAGCATTTTTGGTACACCTAAATTGTGACATTGACCTTTTATAGGCAGTCAATTGTGAAAGTTTCCCTATGTGTTCTAATGTCACCATGACATCCACTAAGAAGTTTCAGGACTTTGTATACTCTGATTTTTGGATTTTTTTTCCTGACTAGAGATGCTCAATCTCATGGAGTCTAGCACTAATTATCTTTGTTTAAAATATTATTTATTAATGGTAAATTCCAGAAAGTTATTTATTGATTTTGGCTATATTGTAGAACAGAATGGAAATACTTCAAGGATTTCTGTCACCACATGATCTTCTAAATCTTGACTTGATCAAAGATACACACAAAACATGGAATGCTTCCACTAGACATTTGGCTGAAACAATTGTTTATACATCTGTGATTCCTGCTAAGACTTCAGAGTGCTCTATTGCTCTGCCTCTTTTCCTCTTCCACTAATGTCCTCCCAAATTAGGAATGACATTCATAAATAGCACCTTTGGCTCCTGTTCTGCTCTGAGGAATATCTGAAAAGCTACCCTCAAAGATAAAATGAGATTAGGAAACTAGGTTTAAGTAACTGTAAGGTAAAGGCTATCCTTATCAGAAAACTGACCTGCTCTCTAAAATGTCTATAGAGATTTGTGGCTGTAATACTGAATTCAATCCAAGATAACTATGAGATAGTTTTTAGCAATTTATAAATTGATGTTCTACATTTGAATCCCATCTAGAAGTATTGAGAGACACCTTATTGTATTATCTTCGGATTTATAAACTGGAACCTTCTACCTAATAAAATTCATTACCAAGTGACTTAGATACTTATTATATTTGTCGGTAGAATTCAGCCTATAATCAAGGAGAATCCTGTGAGACTCAAAAAAGGGGCTACATAGGTGGACCTAGAATATTTGTATGACCCCAGGGCTTCCTAATTCTTTATTATGACTGTTATTTAGATAAATTAGTCTCATAAAACCTAGTGTAAATATCATGTGTAAGTTCAGTAATTACTTTCAATTTTTCTGATGTGTATATTTATTGCTGAGAGGAGACTAGCAAAATACAGGTAATATAGAAAATGAGAAAAAATGGGGCTGAGGCTCAAATGTAAAGGGGGAAGGAGGTCAATACAGGATGAGGTGGATGGAGGAGTGATAAATAACACAAGATGGTTTATACCGTCTCAAGGAACACTATCTTATATTTACTTAAAATTATAAACATTATTTATAAGTACATGTGTATATCTCTCTCTGTCTCTCTCTCTCCCTCTCTCTCTCTCTGTATATATATATACATATACAAATACATATATATACATATATATATGTATTTGTATATGATGTATGTGTATGAGTATATGTATGTATGTGTGTATATGAGTATGCATGTGTGTGTGTGTGTGTGTGTGTGTGCATGTGCTTGCCACTTTGTTTAAAATGATCCCTACAAGATCTAAAAAAAATCCATCCCAATAGCAGTACAAGGCATAAAATCTCCTCTGGAATAATTCGTAAGGGTCATTCAGATGACTCCTTAAACAAATCAGACTATTATTGATATCACTGGTTGATTCTCAGAGGTTAAACATATGACCTACTGCTAAATATATCACAAAGCTAGGACACAGGACTTATTAAAGCTGCATCTAACATGAAATCCTCCATCTACTGATCAAATTTTTATAGTACCAGAAATATAATCCAACTGGCTAAGAGAAGGAGAGAATTAATACACAGTAGCAACACCTATGAGCCACAACTATAGCCAGCATGTCAAGATATTCATATGGTACTATAAGAGGAAAGCACATGTTGGTAGTAAGCAAAAGCTGTCTAATTATAGTTAAGGAGGAAGAGCATATACAATTCTAAGAATCTAGCCAACATCCAATGACTAGTAAGAGCATGCATCTCAGAAAATACTATACTACTGCAACATTGCTAGGATAACTACATTCTAAATCTTAACTTTATGTACACAGAGAAAAGTAGATATCTTCCTTCGTCAAAAAGTTTCTCTTTGCAGCAAATTAGACCATTGCTACAAATTTCAGCTGGACAAGTAGGTCAATCAGCATGTTCTTGGAAGCCCAGCCTCACTGGATACATCCACATCACAATTCTTCCATCTTTGATTAAGGAAAGACTGTGCAAGGTTGGGTAGGAAGACTATAAGAACCAAGAATGGCTGCTGTGAATAGCAGCACGTCAGAGAAATGTGTGCTTAACAATGGCAGTATCAATAGACATACTAACACAGAAAGCAGAATAACCTCCTGTGTCCCTGTCCCTAGAAAAATCACTATAAAATCTGATGAGAGTGGAAGAATTAGCCTCTTCCAGGGATGAGCTTCCTAATTGCTTATCCAATATGGCAGTTGTGGTTACACAGATGGAGTTGGAGGGATTAGATTTGGAAGTGGCTTGAAGAGTAGAGGGGAAGGAAAATATGATATATTTATATTTCAATTAAAATTTATAAAATTATTTTAGATTAAGAAATAGGAATCTCATCATATGTTCTAATGCCTGTGCTATAACATCTTTCCTAATATTTATATCTGAACTTACTTAGCATAGGGCACAAGAGACATGCAAAATTTCTTAATGTCATCTTAGCATTTGATTGGTGTTATATTAGTGTGATATGTTACTGCACAGGAATAGGGATTGAATAGGATTATGACTACTGCAATTTCTGATTTATAAGGTAGGATGGGTAGGATAGCTTGGATCAAATTGTCATATTCATTGATCTAAGTTAGTTCCAGCAAGTGATGACACAATTTCCCATGCTACACAATTCGATTGTACTGATATCATTTCTTACACTTGCACTGAAATGCTGTATCCTAATGACCGAGGAGAATTGGGAATCTGCCTCACAAATTATAAGGCGTTTTTGTTGATGATAGCAAACAATGGCCTGTGACAGTATTGAGCAGACTTGAATACACATGGATATGTGTTTTGTAAGTGTAAGGTGCTTCCTCAAGGGACATGATACATAGAGTCTTGGCTCTGGTTGAAACTTCTACATGTTAATTCAAGGGCCTGAAAGGGGAAAAATGAGAAGGTTAGAAGCAACAACATCTCCAGCAGTGACACACTGAGAAGATCTATGGGAATAAACACAGGGAGGCAATATTTCTATTTTACAATAATGCCAACCACAAATGATCTCATGCAGAAAAAGACACTCACCAGCCAGGTGCACACAATGAATTACATGGTAAATGTCAGCGTCTTTTTTCCAACTCAGGAACAAAGAGCTTGTTCATAAAATAGAGATAATAACACACATAGAGCTGTGTAGTTTCCAACGGCATTTCTCGCCCCCAAGACTGAATCAGCTGCTGCCATGGAGTTAAGGGACATTATAGACCAGAAATAACATGTGGATTATAAATTAATGACATCAAATGCCTTCTACCTTTTAAACATCTATATTGCTATCGGTTTTTCAACCGTAATTGTGATGTCTCTGCCAGCATCTTTTTGGATTTTTGCAGTATGCTACATTTGCTGACATAGATTGCCAAATAACAGAACATCACAGGAATGATTTATTCATATTACAATGGGTAATTTTGGGCTCTACAAATGCTGCAGATTCTTCAGTGTTTCCACATCATGTTGAAGTAGCCTACCAAAACTAAGCCTGTGAAGTTGAACTAAAGTCTCATCTGGAATGTTCTGTAGGCACTGGTACTATAAGGAGTTGCACTGCAGTTCTATAGAGCATAATCCTTTTGATAATTTATGCAGTGTCTTTTTCTGCTCTAGTCAGAGTGAGACTAGATAATGAAGACTTCAGTGGTTAAAGATAAGATTTATTATGAGGTTCATTTACTTATCCTAAAAAATTTCCCCTTCCTCAGTTTACATGCTGAAGCCCCAGTCCTCAGTATGTGATTTATAAAGATAAGGTACATAAAAATGTAAAGTCAAAATAAGATTATTAGAATGATTCCCAAATACGCATGACTCTACCCTTTTTTATTGTACATTTTTATTTACTTACATTTCAAATGTTATCCCCTTTCCTGATTTCCCCTCTGCAAAACCCCTATGCTTTCCATGTCCTCCCTGCTTCTATGAGGGTGTTCCCCCTACCCACTCCCACCACACCACCCTAGCATTCCCCTATGCTCAGGAATCAACCTCTACAGGACCAAGGGCTTCCCCTCCCATTGATGCCAGATAAGGCAATCTTCTGTTACATATGCAGCTGGAGCCGTGAGTTCCTCCATGTATATTCTTTGGTTAGTGGTTTAGCCCTGGGAGCTCTGGGGAGTCTGGTTGGTTAATATTGTTGTTTTTTCAACGGGGTTGTAAACACCTTCAGCTTCTTCAGTCCTTTCCCTAACTCCCTCATTGGTGTCCCCATATTTAGTCAGATAATTGGTGCAAGCATATGTGTCTGTATTGGTCAGGCTCAGGCATAGCCTCTCCTGACAGCTATACCAGGCTAATGTTGGCAAAAGCATCAGCAATAGTGTCTGGGTTTGGTGTCTGCTGATGGGATGGATCCCTTGGTGGGGCAGACTCTGGATGGACTTTCCTTCAGTCTTTGCTCTGCTCTTTGTATCAGCATTTCCTTTGGACAGGAGCAATTATAGGTCAATATTTTTTGAGATGGGTGGGTGGCCCCATCTTTCTATCCACTGGATATGGTCTCTACAAGTTCAATCTCCTCTTTGTTTGGTATTTCTGCTAAAGCCATCCCTGTTGGGTCATTTAAACCTCTTCCATTCCTGGCATTTGTGACTCTCTCGTAGCTACCTGCAGTTCCCACTGATAAACAAGTTCATTCAAATTCCTGACCCACTGTACTTCTCCTGTCTCTTCCCACACTTGATCCTCCCCCACTTTTCCCTCCCCACTTCTATTTCCCACCCAGATCCCTCCCTTGCTCTACCTTCTGTGATTATTTTGTCATCCTTCTTCTTGGGCTTCATATGTTCTGTGAGTTGTATGGTGGGTATTCTGAGCTCTTTTCCTAATAGCCACTTATCAGTGAGTACATACCATGTGTTCTATTGTGACTGGACTACCTTACTCAGGATGATATTTTCTAGTTCTATCCATTTGCTTGTTAATTTCATGAAGCTATTGTTTTTAATAGCTGAGTAGTACCATACTGCGTATATGTACCACATTTTCTGTACACATTCCTCTATTGAGGGACTTCTGGATTGTTTCCAGCTTCCAGCTATTATAAATAAAGCTGCTATATGGGTTCACAGAAACTGGAGATGTATCCATGGAGCCTGTATGGGTCTGAACTAGTCCCTATGGATACATACTGTGGATTTTTAACTTGGTGTGTTTTTTGGACTTCTAACAATGTTGAGTGGGGGTGTCTCTGACCCTTCTACCTCCTCATAGCATCCTTGTCTTCCTTCTGAGTTGACTTGTCCAGCCTTGATACACATAGTCTTATTGTATTTTTATGGTGTGTTCTGTTGATATCACTAGGAAATCTGCTCTTTACTAAAGAAAATGAAAGGAATAGTGGATATTAGGGAGAGTGGAGGTATGTATATGTAAAGAATTGGAAGTAGAGAGGGAGAGGAGGTTGCAGTCAAGATGTATTATATGAGAGAAGAGTAAAAGAAAGAGATCTATTATTTGAAAATTTCAATAATGCATACAATATACACAGAACAAATCCACACTCATTCTTTTCTGTCTAGATCTAGGCTTCAGCAATCACATTTCTTTTCCAATTTCATTTACTTAATTTATACTTATAGATATTTTGTTTTTCATTTTTTTCTTTTCCCATTTTCAGTTGGTTATTCTTTTTAAAGTTTAAAAATATTTGACATTGGGGGAAGAATTGAAGAAACCAGAGAGACCAAGGATACCACAAGAAGACCTACACAGTCAACTAACCTTGGGCATGGGGGCTCACAGAGACTGAACTACCATTCAAAGAACATTCTTAGCCTGGACATAGGCCCCCTATGTAGATGTAGCAGATGTTTTACATGTGGGTCCACTAACAAGTAGAGCGGGAACTGTCTCTGACTTCATTGCCTGCCTTTGGATCAAACCCTGCTAGTTTGAGTGGGAGAAGATGCACTTAGTTCTGCTGTGACTTGACGTACCAGAATGAGTTGGTATCCAACTCATTTTTGAGGAACAGAGGATTAGGGTATCAGAAAGGGGGTTCGAGGGTGGGACTGGGAAGAGAGGATGGAGGGAACTGTGATCAGTTTGTAATGTGAATAAATAAATTAATTAGGAAAATAAAATAAAAGAGAATAAATGCAAAAATAAATAAATACAAGGAGATAAGAATGGATCAATTCACATTCTTTTTCATGCTGACTTCCAGTTGATCCAGCACCATTTGTTGAAAAAGTTATCTTTTTTCCACTGGATGGTTTTGATCCTTTGTCAAAGATCAAGTGACTATAGATATGTGGGTTCATTTTGGGACTTCAATCCTATTCCATTGAACTACCTGCCTGTCACTGTCCCAATACCATGCCATTTTAACACTATTGCTCTATAGCACTTCTTGAGGTCCAGGATACTAATTCCCCCTGAAGTTCTTTTGCTGTTGAGAATAGTTTTTAGCTATCCTGGGTTTTTTGTTTTTCCAAATGAATTTGAGAATTGCTCTCTCTAACTCTATGAAGAACTGAGTTGGGATTTTGAATCTGTATATTGCTTTAGGCGAGATGACCATTTTTACTATATTAATCCTGCCAACCCATGAGCATGGAAGATTTTTCCATTTTCTGAGGTCTTCTTCGATTCCCTTATCTCCTTGTACTAAGCTCAACTCCAAGTGGATCAAGGACCTCCACATAAAACCAGACACACTGAAACTAATAGAAAAGAAACTGGGGAAGACCCTGAAGGACATGGGTACATGTGGTAAAGATCCTGAACAGAACACCAATATCTTATGCTCTAAGTTAATGAATTGACAAATGGGACCTCATAAAATTAAAAAGATTCTGTAAGGCAAAGGACACTGTAAAAGGAAAAAAATTGGCAAAAGTTCTTCACCAACCCTACATCTGACAGAGAGATAATATCCAATATATACAGAGAACTCAAGAAGTTAGACTCCAGAGAGCCCTATCAAAAAATGGTGTACATAGCTAAACAAAGAATTTTCACCTGAGGAACTTCAAATGGCTGAGAAACACCTTAAGAATTGTTCAGCATCATTAGTGGTTAGGGAAATGCAAATCAAAACAACCCTGAGACTTCACCCCACACCAGTCAGAATGGCTAAGATTAAAAAGTCAGGAAACAACAGGTGTTGGCGAGGATGTGGAGAAAGAGGAACACTTCTCCACTGCTGGTGGGAATGCAAGTTGGTACAACCACTCTGGGAATTAGTCTGGCAGTTCCTCAGAAAACTAGGCATGACACTTCTGGAGGACCCTGCTATACCACTCCTGGGCATATACCCAGAGGATTCCCCAACATGCAATAAGGACACATGCTCTACTATGTTCATAGCAGCCTTATTTGTAATAGGCAGAAGCTGGAAAGAACCCAGATGTCCCACAATGGAGGAATGGATACAGAAAATGTGGTATATTTATACAATGGAATACTACTCAGCAATTAAAAACAATGAATTCATGAAATTCTTAGGCAAATGGTTAGAACTGGAAAATATCCCAAGTAAGGTAACCCAATCACAAAAGAATACACATGGAATGTAGTCACTGATAAGTGAATATTAGCCCAGAAGCTCTGAGTACACAAGACACAATTCGCATATCAAATGATTCCCAAGAAGAAGGAAGGAGAGGTCCCTGATCCTGGAAAGGCTTGATCCAGCATTGTAGGGGAGAACCAGGACAGAGAAAAAGAGGTTGATTGGAGAACAGGTGGAGGGACGAGGACTTATGAGACTTATGGGGTGGGGGGACCCGGGAAAGGGAAAAATCATTTGGAATGTAAACAAAGAATATAGAAAATAAAAAAAATATGCCTGAAAAATAAATAAATAAATAAATAAATAAATAAATAAATAAGGCTGCTATGAACATAGCATGTGTCCTTGTTATATGTTAGACAATCTTTTGGATATATGCCCAGGAGTGGTATAGCTGGGTCATAATGTAGAACTATTTTCAACTTACTGAGGAACCTCCATAATTATTTCCAGAGTGTTTGTACCAGCGTGATATCTCACCAGAAATGGAGGAGTGTTCCTCTTTTTCCACATCCTTGCCAGCATCTGCTGTCAACTGAGGGTTTTTTTTTTTTTAATCTAAGCCATTCTGAATGGTATGAGGTGGAATCTCAAGGTCATTTTGGTTTGGATTTCCCTGATGACTAAGGATGTGTCTTGGTGTGACTCTAACCAAGCAAGTAAAATATCTGTATGACAAGAACTTCAAGTCTCTGAAGAAAGAAGTCAAAGAAAACCTCAGAAGTTGGAAAGATCTTCCATGCTCATAGATTGGCAGGAATAACATAGTAAACCTGGCCATCTTACCAAAAGCAATCTATAGATTCAATACAATTCCCATCAAAATTCCAACTCAATTCTTCACAGAGATATAAAAAACAATTCTCAAATTCATCTGAAATAACCAAAAAAAACCAAAAAAAACAAAAAACAGGATGTCAAAAATTATTCTTAACAATAAAAGAACTTCTAGGGGAATCACCATCCCTGATCTCAAGCTGTATTACAGAGCACTAATGATAAAACCACATGGTATTGGTACAGAGACAGAGAGGTAGATCAATGGAATAGAATTGGATACCCATACATCTCTTTTCACCTGATCTTTAAGACAGAAGTCAGACCAAGCATTGGAAAAAAAAAGGGCAGCATATTAAAAAAATTGTGCTTGTTCACATAGTTATCAGCATGTAGAAGAATACAAATTGATCCATTCTTATCTCCTTGTACAAAGCTCAAGTCCAAGTGGATCAAGGACAACCAGCTAAAAACAGATTACTGTATCTAATAGAAGAGAATTATGTAAAATCCTCGAACACATAGGCACAAGAGAAATTTTCCTGAACAGAAAACCAGTGGCTCAGGATCTAAGATCAACTATAGACAAAAGGGATCTCATAAAATTGAAAAGCTTCTGTAAGGCAAAGGACACAGTCAACAGGACAAAACATCAACCTACAGATCAGAAAGAGTTCTTTACCAACCCTACATCTTATAGAGGCTTAATATCTAATATATACAAAGAACTCAAGAAGTTAGACTTCAGAGAACCAAATAACCCTATTAAAATGGGGTACAGAACTAGACTCTATCCTTATAAGAGATCAGAACACAACACACAGATAGAGTACCATGTGGTGGCCAGGTAGGAAAGATGAACTTCAAACAAAGGACAGAGACATTGAATGAAGTGAATCCTCTAGAGATCTGGAACTGTTTAACCTTAAAAATTGTGAGAAATGGAGGGGGACACTCTCAGCCAACCATTGAACTGAGCACAGGTGCCCCAATGGAGGAACAATAGAAAGTATCTGAGGAGCTGAAAGGTTTTACAGCACCATAGGAGGAACAATATGGACCACCCAGTACCTCCAGAGCTCCCAGGGAATAAACCACCAACCAAAGAGTACACATGAAGGGACCCATGGCTCCAGATGCATATGCAGCAGAGGATGGACTTGTCGGACATCAATGGGAGGGGATGCTCTTGGTCCTGAGAAGGTTAGATGCCCCAGTATAGAGGAATACCAGGAGAGGGAAGTGGGAGTGGTTGGATTGGTGAGCAGGGGAAATGGGGGATGGGTTAGGGGATTTTGAGTTGAGGAGAACAAAGGGAAAAACACTTGAAGTGTAAATAAGAATATGTCTAATAAAAAAATAGAACTTAAAAAGAAAATTGTGGGAGTAAAAGGCTTATGTTTTGTGCCAATAATTTGTGATACATAGTTGTAATTGTTCTAGAAAACTAATGGAGTGACATGCTGGCAAATTGCTATTGTCTTTCTTTCTTTTCTTTTTTTTCTTTCTTTTTCTTTCTGTCTTTCTTTCTCTGTCTCTCTCACTCTCTTTCTTCCTTTGTTTATCTCTCTTCATTCCTTCCTTCTTTTCTTTCTGTTAAGAGTTAAGGCCTCTTTTAAAAATATAAGGCAGAGACTGAAGGTAAGGCCATCCAGAGACTGCCTGACCTAGGGATTCTTCCCATCTGTAGACATCAAACCCAGACACTATTACTGATGCCAAGAAGCACTTGCTGACACGAGTGTAGTATAGATGTCCCCTGAGAGTTTCTACCAGCACCTGACTAATACATATGCAGGTACTCACAGCCAACCATTAGAATGAACCTATGGATACAAATGGAAGACCAGGGGAAGGACTGAGGGAGCTGAAGTGGATTGTAATCCTATAGGAAGACCAACAATATCAGCTATCCTGACATCTCAGAGCTCCCAGGGACAAAACCACTAGCCAAAGAGTATTCATAGAGAAAGCCATAACTCCAGATACATATGTAGCAGAGGATGGCCTTTTCTAATGTCAGTTGGAGTGGGAGGGAGTCTTGATGTCTCAGTGTAGGGGGATGCTAGATGGGTGAGGCATGAATGGATAAGTGGGCAGAGGAACACCCTCGTAGAGGCAAAGTGGAGGGGAGAGCAGGTAATGGGATGAAGGGTTTGTAGAGGGGTAACTGGGAATTTTGTAGAGGGGTAACTGGGAATGGGGATGTCATTTGAAATGTAAGCAAATAAAGTGATTAATAAAAATATAATATAATAAGAATATAACAAGTACAAAAATAAATTAAAACTTTTTAAGAAAAAATTCTTCTTCCAGGTCTATGTTTTTAGACATTTTAATTTAGTATTTGTTCTTCTGCTACTTTTAGCAAAGATATTCCACAGGAAAAGTACAGACCTCCCCAGATGGGTGAAGCCTTATTATCCACTATGCTTATAAGTGGGGCATAGGATATTAGGTTTGCCATCTTTTTAGCACTGGACGAGCAAAATATTCAGGAAAGGAAACGATTGGAAATCACTTTCCCTTTCTATGGATTTTTATCCTTAACTTGTGATGAATAGATAACCTGTAAAGGGTCTCAGTTCTAGTACTGGGAGCTACTGGAGGTATCAGAGTTGAAAGTGAGGAACAGTCTTGGTTTTGACTAATTACTGGTTTTACTAATTTGTTGTCTCAGTGCAGTGGTAAAATATACTGGAAAAGGCACCTTAAAAAGGAGAGGCTTTGTTTTCACTCAAGTCCCTGATGGCCACCATTATGCCAGGAGCTTGAAGATGCTCGGCATACTGAATCCAAAGTCTGGAGTCTGAGTGATGAACATTAGTGTTCAACCTGCTTACTGGTTTTTATTCAATGTAAGGCCCCAGCCCATGCATTGATACCCTCTGTAGTTAAAGTCAGTATTCTGACTTCAACTAAACTAACCCAGATAATCTTTCTCAGGCATGGTGGAAGACTGTCTTCTAGGTTATTTTAAAGTTTATCAAATTCACAGCTAGTATCAACAATCATACCAATGTCACTGAGAACCTGGAGAAGGGTCACTGCTACTGTGATGCTCTACTTGAAGAGACTGTGGGCCATGCTATGCACTGACACTCCTCCTCGGCCTTGTTACTGGGCTGCTGATAAGGACAAATTGGGATGATGTAGAGTATAACCTCAAAACTTAATGTGACTTGGTCACTAGAAGGGAGGAAACTATTAGCAGTTCTCAGGTAGCAAAAAATCTTTGGACTAGTCAGGTACATTCCTGTGCTAATAAACAGATTCCTGATACCATTGGTTCCTTTTCAGCAATATTAGGACATTTCTTGTGGCTCTACCAAATTCCATTTTGTAAATAATAAAAATCAAATAAGTCTTTGAAAGAATTTCAAAATTGGAGGTACAAAATATTTAATACCAAGAACATGCAAGTACTTGAATTCTAAGACATCATAGGTCATAGGCCAATATAAATCAGCCTGCATTGGAGTATGGGATTTGTATAAGTATGACTAATACAAGAAGCAGAAACACAATTATTCTGAGTCACCACACTTCATTGAAATGCATAATGTTATATGTAAACATGGTAAAAAGTAAAAACAGATCCTGTGATTACGTTGTTTATCCTTATTTTCTATTTTAAGACCAGTGACAAAACCAAACCACTTATTCAATTATAATAATGTATATTGTATTAAGGCACCTAAGGCTCTCTTACAATCACTTTGGGATATATACTAACAGTCAAATGCATTCACTTTATTGCCAGAGTCCCATTTCTGTGAGGCGTTCACAAGTCTTATTGAAGAACACACATGGACAGAAAATCCTGGCTTGTTACAGTACAGCCATACTGCAATATCCTCCTTTTCCCTTTTTGTATTCCCGCATGGTTTTATATCCCAGAGAAATCTCACAGACTAGAGTCTTTTCATCAAGAAATGATATCAGGGAACGCTAATTACGGTGCACATGGGGAAAATGTGTATTGCCTACAGTACTTCTTCCTTTTCACACTTTAATCAATCAGTATATGTCAATCATTCATCACTGCTTTAGTAAGAATTCTAAAGCATTCTAAGTAATTATGTGAATTGCTTAGTCATGAATGAAAACCCCAAGTCTTTGATAAGACTTTTAAAAGTGGAAAGAAAGTATGTGGGCTGGAAAATCTTAGCTTCCAAAAACTAGAGACCTTAATTTACTATTTGATATTTAAACAAATGTTTTTTTTATTTTAAAAAGATGTTTTTCAAATACCATTTGTTTCTTTTTTCTTGTTTCTTTAGGTATTTATAGAGATTATTAAGAATATCCCTTTAAATAGATGAAGAAAGGCAAAACAAATACTTGGGATAAAAACAAAAACAGCCAAGTGATATATATATATATATATATATATATATATATATATATATAAACTGCTAAGCTCAATGATGTTTTGAACATTTAGATTGATGCCTATGCTTTTTAGCACCAAAGCTTTGTCAATAAATTTGTAGTAGTTTTTTTCTTTTATTTTTTCCTGGAGATGTAGATTTTTAACTATTCTCTGCTATATACTGGTACTTTTGCTGATATCAGCACTTCCTATCTGAATTGCCACTGAATCCAGAGGTAAGTTCGACTGACCTCACACAGTGTATAATATGATTTTTGTTTTGTCTTTGTCTGGAAATTTTGAGCATAGAATGGGTTCAGCTACATTAAGTGGACTCTACCAGAGCTGCAGATGATCACTTTTATGTCCTTATCACTGGGGCTGGGTTCCTGTTGCACATGCCAGAGTGTTTGAAGCCATTCTTCCCTAAGCAAACACAAACAATTCATTCATATTTCCCATTGTTTAATTCATATTTCCCAAGTTTTAATGGTTTTTTCCTCTCCACCGTTGCCCACAAGTACTACCATTTCCCTATCCCAAACATTTCTCATCTACCATTTCCTAGAAGCTTGTCTTAGTACTTCTATGTTTGTTTCCTCCAAGACATAACCTGCCACAGAGAACTGTTATCTCTACCGCATCTACTCTAAACCCATGCACTCCGGTAGAACTGGCTGGATTGTGCAAATGTGAAGTCCAATTGGATTGCTACTAGATTTTTGCTTCCACTGGCTGCTACCAATGTGGATTGAACTTTTAAATTTTAATCTTATTTCATCTTCATTAATTTAGAATAGAAAAAAAAAGTTTTGGAGTTGGAGTTTTAAGGTTGGGCTAAGATCTATCAGAAGATTTAACAACACCATTAGCAGGTAGTTAGTAGAGTGGGACCTAGAAGAGGAGTTCACACTTTTAGCTGAGTGGTGGTCCCCTCTTAGAGATTTTTAAAGGACGTTTGCTGGGAAGGAGAATGAGAGATTTCCTTTTGTGGGCCTTAGTTGCCTGTTGCGAGAAGCAATCATCAAATAATCTATTAAGAAAATTATGAGTAGTCCATGAACAACTTTCATAACTGGTTGTTAGTGAAGATCAGTAGGCAGTGATGATTAAAATATAAAGAAACAGGTGACATTACTTAGAAAACCAATTTACCTTAGCTAGAGGAATTATTATAGTCTATCTAAAATGGCTTTACAGAGTGGTATTCCCATGCCTAAAAAGTCGAATAGAAATTTACAGCTATGGACTATTACATTTTAGTGTTCAACTCCTGAATATAACTCTCTACAGATCACCTCACATTTAGAGGTGGACTTTTTTACTTTACTTGACCCCAAACAGCCATGCAGTACTTTGTGCAATGTCTTCACTAGTGTATCTCATTCTACTGATAATTGCTTCTTGGCAGTGGGAGTCAAGTCTCTCATCCTGAAAATCAACACATTAACCTTCAAAAAAGTAGGAGTTAAAAATTTCCTATTTCCTCTTTATTTTTATGTGGCATTCACAAAGAAGTATCATCTCGTATTCCCACTTTCTTGGACCAATAATTGGAGGAAAACATTCCCCTTTTACACTACTTTCTGCTTCCTCTTCCTTAGAAATTGATTACAGAATCTTAAAGTTCTGTCCTCACTGGACCATGTTATATGCAATGTCATTAGGGCCTACTTTGACTCAAAACTAGCAGCCAATTGTACACATGCATGAGCCTTACAGGCAACATTAGAGATACATAGAAACTCTGAAGCTACCACAGTCTTCCATGGTCTGTAATGTCAAAAACTCCTTTACAAGATGGGCCAGAATCTTCTGTACAAAGAATGTATAGAGCATGATTTCATTATTGCAGACATAATTTGATGAAAACAGGTTCCAAAATATTTAGTGAGGAGGAGAAAATATGAGTTCTCATTTAGTGGTCAAATTCAATCTTGGCTAGTTCAACACCATCACAAGCTTTAATTTGGGTTTATATGTTGGCTTTATTTAATAAGGAATTGACCCTCATTGGGTTTTGATATCTAATATAAAGTGGTCAAACTAGTAAGAAATAATGTATTAGTGAGCCAAAGAGATAATTCAATAGGCAAAATCACTTGCAGATAGACCTTAGAAGCAGACATAAAACCCACATTGTGGACAGAGACTGCCGACTCCTGTGGACAACCAACCTCTTTCCTCATGCATCCCTCTTATTGCCCCAGTCTCAATTGCCTGTAAACAATGTGGCCATGGTAACAAAAGTGAAGGGATGTATATGCTCAACAACATGGTCTTCCATTCACAAAGGATGACCTGGCTAGACTTGCTTATTTATACCAAATCTGCCATCATCCAAATCCAACACTGAGCTCCCAGTAGAGTACCATTTTTAAGTGACCTTGTAGAAGGGAACTACGCTGGACTCCTTCCATTGTAAAAGGGGAACTGTTTTGTATTTATTGAAATACTTCTTCTCTCTAAGGATTTTCCTTTGTTTCACATAATGCTTCGTCTAAAGCTACCATCCCCAGGCCTTATCAATGATTCTGGTATTCTATGCAGCTTTCTCCTAACCAAGGAACTTATATCACAGTGGTCTCATGCCCAAGGAATTCATTATTTATGTTTGTTTGGCTTGCTTTGCTTTGTGTTCCATGTTTCCCACTATGCCAAAGAAATTCACTTCACAAAAGAACTGAATGGATTTTCAAAGCACCAACTAGATAGCAGTAGCCTACAGTGAAGAGCAGGGGATGGTGAATCAGGGTTCTCCAGAAGGTGGTACATACATTGGCTATGCATTCAATATGTAAGCATGTTTCTTCTATCACCAGGAGTTATGAGTCCAGGTGTCCCTTCCCCCACCTCAGCATTCAAACTAGGTGGTTCTGCCTCTGCTCTGCTCAGCCCATGAATTTCCTGGCCTTTGTACTATACAGAACAACCCAGCCTCACCTGGAAGCCAGGGAAGCATTCTGACCTGCAGGAGCCAACCACATGCTGAGTGTGGAGCCAGCAAGACCCCAAGACCCCACCTCATGCCTGGGGGCAGGGAATCTTCCTGACTATATATTGGGTTACATTGATTAAAATTCAGGTCTTGAAAGGCAATGTCTCCTTGACCCAATTCTTTTGTGCCACTTTCCCCATCCATCCCATAGTTTTCTCTTGCAGGGACTAGTCCACGGTAGCTGCAGATACCTGCGGAACTCAACATCGAGGAATCAAGGGGTAGAAATAAGAACAGTTACATTGGAAGATTTTTGCTTTGTGTGTCTGCAACCTTGTGCTTTGTTGGTATATTTGTTGCTTTTAGTTGGGGAGAAAGATGCTTCCCCCAGGAGACCCAACAAACCTTCTATTAAACTGGAAGCTAAGAGTTTCTCCTGGACACCTTCATTTTCTGAGGTCCTTAACTAAACAGATTTAGAAAGTAATGAAAATGTTCAAAGAGGTAATTGATCCAAACTACCAGGAATAATTTGCACTCCTTTTCCATGATGGAGGTAAAGAGAGATTGTGTCTGAAATGCAGATCCTTTAAGACATATGCTGTTTTTAATGTGTCCTTGATTAAAGGTAATGAGAAACTAGAACAAGCTAATGCGGGCAGAGTGAAAAAGGATCTAGGCCTTCAAGAATATTTATGCATGCTTCCTATCCTAAATGGGTGTTTAAAAATCATTAGCATTCACCATTTCATAGAATACCATTTAAAAGCCCAGCACTTATCTGTGCCTTAATTGATGCTGTAATGTGATGGAGAATTTGTTCTTTCTTTTATCTATCAAATACAATTTTATTTTTTGTTATTTGCCACAAGTGTTTGTTATTTAACAAGGGCACAGTATCCAAAACCAAGCCACACCAAAGCAAAGCAAAGCAAAGCAAAGCAAAGCAAAGCAAAGCAAAGCAAAGCAAAACAAAACAAAACAAAACAAAACAAAACAAAACAAAACAGCAGACTACTTGGTTTCTGCTTTTATCATATAATATTCCCAAAAGGAATCACAAAAATGCATAGCAGAAGTACAAATTTGTAAGATAATTTTCAAGATATTAAATTCTGTAATTAAAAGTTATGTTTCCGAGATTAATATTTAGATGTGCTTAGGGAGTAGCCAGACAGAGGAGACCTTTAATTGGATAATGTAAGAAAAAGAATTTCAAACTATATAATGTTCTGCTGTGTGGAGGGCTCTTGATAAAAGAAGAATCACATACATTGATTCTAAGGTATTTATAGTATAAGATCTACTGAGAATCCAGAGGAAAATTTACAGGACTAGACTCAAGTTGACCTACTTGCATTAAATAATATGAATCATAGTGATTTTCTTTTATTTTATTGAAACAGCTACTCATATACACAACACTTAACGCTAAAAATTATTTCCTTTACTAATTATTATAGACACTCAACTTTTAGGAGTCACATGGGATTTAGTGTGTATTCCAGTATAATAATAACAGTAAATAATACAATGCTTTAAAATTGTGTTGTGAACCTAAAGTACACAAGAGAACCTGTTTGCTCTTTGGGAACATAGAATCTCTTGGGCACTTTAAATTAAGTATGTTCTATAAGTTCACATGGGCACAATCCCTGTTGTATCTGATAATGCAAATGACCTGCCAAAAAGCCAAGCCAGACAAAAGTGGGCATGAACTTCTACTCACAGCTAAAGACCTTTTCATTATGGGGAGCTCCTTGGAGGGAGAAAATGGTTTTTCTTTAATACAGTGACACTGGTTCTATCAGCCACTTCTCTAGAAAGAATTCATTTTCAGGATGAGCTAACCAATACAAAATAAATTCCATAATCTGTATTTTTTGTAGCGTTTTATTTTGCGTATCTGTTTAGTGTGTGTGTGTGTTGTTGTTGTCCTAAAGAGAGAAAGAATATGATGTTGGGAAGATAGGAAGTAGAAGAATATTAGATGGCTTGAGAGAGGAGAAATAATATGAGCAAAATATTTTGTATAAAAATTTGAAAATATAAAATGAAAAAAATGTATTCATTACAACATTTTAAATCATTTTATCTGCATGAGTGATTTGCACGTATGTATATTGTGTGTGTGTGTGTGTGTGTGTGTGTGTGTGTTACTCTCCCTCTTGCATACCTGGTATCTACAGAGTCCAAAGAAAACCCTGGAAGTCCTGGATATCAATTAGGTTATGAATATGCTTCTCAAAGTTTAACATGAATAATCCTGATCTAGAATGTCTTTTTCATTAATCACTTGCTTCTCTATTTCTTCTATTTTGTCAAGAGCAAACATAAGATTGAGGAATTGTTTTAAACCGTATCTTTAACTCCCTAGCACAGTTAGAACAATATAGGTCTAAACGACAATGAGTTCTGAGTAATATATGAGAATATTGAATCAGCAAACCGTCTTAATTCTAGAAAATTTTAAACATCAGCTTTACTTATTATTATTCTATAAGTGCAGCGTGTCATTTTCTTGTTGTAATTTCATCAAGTATAAACATTTAATCCCTAGAATAGGTATTTCTTGTCATTTTTCAAAGATCATTATGTTATACTTACAAATAATGAGCCTTGCTTCTTTATCCCCTTCTTGTGTAAATGTTTTCTTCTTGCAAAGTGGCAGAGCAGTTATCAGATAGCAGAACCTAGTGATGACATTGTCTCCAGCTGATGTCAGTCTCAAAAATGTCTCCTTTTGTAGGTGATACAAATAGCATATAATTTTCGATTTTTATGTGTTTTCTTTATTGTGGCTTCTGTTTTTTGATTTGTTTTGTTTTCTTCAAGTGCATTTTGGATTGTATTGGCACCATGAATGAAAGTCATGTTCCGTAATCTCAGTCAGTTCCTCTTTGCCAAATTGTTTAAATGTATATTCAGGAATAAGCTTTTGTGGAGAATGTATATGATCATCTTTATAACTCAGATAACTTTATAACTTCATAATGTAATCATTTATAATTTAGAGAAGCAAATATTTTCTGAGAATAAAATTTCTATAAAAAGGCTATACATTTGATATATTAGGGGATACCAAGTAGGAAAATCAATTTTTTCTATATTCAAACGATTTTTATTTTCTGAAAAAATATAAAATTTAATATCTTACACTACAAAAGCATGTACACAAACTGAAAGCACAAATAGATGCAGATGGAAACCGATACAAAACTGTTCATTCTTCCTGAATTCATTCTGAGGCAGGAACACAATATATTCTGATGCCTACCAAAGCGTCAGACAGGCTGCACAGATGTCTCTGACCTGCCTGAAACCATGTGATTTTCATCAACATATTCTCAAAAGGCAGAGTCTGACTTTAGTCTCAGAGTATTACAAATTCAGTATATATATTCTTTTACACCATTAATTGGAAACTACCGTAGCCTAAATAGTCACAAATAGTTGACCACTCAAACTTCAGTGAATATAGCATGCTGCTTGCAAAGATGGAACATATTTTTGCCAACTGCCAACTTCTATTTTTTCCTATTAACTTCAAGAAAATGAATTTGAGTTTGGTTATTAAAAAACAGACATTTTAAAAAGAAATAGCAGCTTCTTCTATGACAATTACGTGGTCATTCTGAATAAAAACATTCAATCATTGATGTGTGAAAAGACTCAGAAATTAACAAGAAATGAGCAGAAAGTTTTTATCTATTTCTTTCCTGATACATTACTATATAATTAACAGCATAATGGAGGAAAAATATTCAATGTAACCAGCTGTGCTACTGCATTGGGAAAAAAAAGTGATGACTTATTCAGCTATCAAATTTCAAATAAAGCTTCCATTCTGATTCTGTTCATTCATTCGTTAGGATCATCATTGCCATCATATTATCCCTACATCTTATTTACATTGAGGTTAAACATCTGGCAATGTTTAAACAAAGACAATTCATCATCTCATTTACTTTCCCTCCTAATGTTTAGAAAGAACAAAATAAGAGATATTCACTACTATGCAACATCCTATACCTACTAAGTCTCTAACACCAGATTCTCTTTCCATCTAATGTACCATTACAGCCAAAAACACCTTCCAAAGGTGAATAGTTTTCATTGTGCTTCTGAAAACCCACTGCAGTGGGTGTACAAATATCTTCTGTACTGCCTTTCACTTCCACATAGAATTTAAATAGCAGACATGCAAATGCGTAAGTGCTCAACTGATAGGAACAGCTCCACTTAACAGGAGATATTAAATTGTATATCTTTTGTTACAGAGTGGTTAGGGTTACTTTACAAACATAGCTAAGGGTGTATTTCATTATTTGTGACAACTCCAAAATTCTAGACACATTTAAGTTTTGATAAAATATTTCTATGTAAATCGTACAATGAACTTATCACTTGAGAACACTGGCTTGGTTAATAAAACACAGGAATTAAAAACACATGCACATTATAATTTTTTTAAAAAAGGTGATAACCAGTATCTTTACATTTCACATACAATTCATACATTTCAAAGAGAGGGAAAAAATGTCACAGCACACGCTAGTGAATGGCAAGATTAGATGTAAATTATGATTGATAACCATAGTAACTGAATGACTTCAAATAGGACAATTCCCTGTGGTTCCTTCTTAACGTACAGTTAAATATTATTTTACAAATCAGTTGTAAGTGTGGAGATTGTGGAGTCTTATGCTTTATTTTTGGGTGTCCATGGGTAAGGAAGTGAACCCAGAGGAAGAGGATTAACACCATGAGGATTTACGGAGTCTTATGCTGGGTGGCAGGCACAATACATTTCAGGAGAGCTGGCTCCTCTCCCTGCTCCACTCCTCACACTGAATGATGAGTTTGGCACTTTTCAATTGGTGACACATCCAGTGGCGAAAAAAAAATATTTTAGAGAGGCATTCTCTCCTCTTTGAGGGACAGAGCACTTATAATTTAAAAGTCGATTTCTTTTAAAATCAGAGCGACAGTCTCTAGAAACCCTCAACCAGTTTGAGGTATGGATGAAAGCTGAGAGACTGTTAAGCTTTCCTTCTGAACCACTCTCCGAAGGTAACGCTTGAATTGCAAAGAGATATAAATTTGAATCAAATTAATTTATATTCTATTGTGAGAAAATAAAATCATCACTCTAACAGCCAGCCTCTTATGCATATAGCTACCAGTAATTTCAGACCAGACAAAGTTGGAAAACAAATCAGAATGTATTTTTCAATGTTCATAGAGTTGCGCCTTGCACGAGCTCTAAAAGGTTTATCTGTAAATGATTTTTTTTTTGGTCTGGAAGTTCTCAACACTACTCTATCACTTAGATTCAAATAAAATGATTTGTACAATAGTGATTAGTTTCGATGATTTTATGTTTATTCAAATATGTAAATGCATTTTCTTAATGATATCTCTCTGTGATTTTTACCAAGATAGTACTAAACTACTCTCAATATTTTGTATCACTAAACTAATAGAGAATTCTTGAACACAATGTTGATTTACAGTGTTATTCAGAGAGGGAAATCAATGTATAATATAAAAAATGGTTAGATGCTTCACACCCTTCTGTAAGTGTGATCTTTCTTTATTTAGCAAGGAACTATTTCATCCTGTAAATAAAAGGGAGAAATAAATAGTAAGTCCCCCAATTGTTTTTTCTTATATGGGTTAATATTGAAGTGAAACATGCTTATGAGAGAAAAAGGAGGAATGCTCACAAAATACTTGCATCTCCCCTGGATATTTTGCTCTGCCCATATGCTCTTTCCAATGTAGTAGTAAAAGTCCTGGATTACATTCTTTGCTCCTCAAATATCTCATACAGATTTTATAAAGCATAATAATATAAAATATTGTTCATTTTATTAACATCCTCACTTATGTGAACATTTCAATAAACTGTGTGGATTTTTCCATAAACATCAGCCCTTTTATACTGTAGTATATAAAATATACTGAAGAACTATGATAAACTACCTAAAATTTCTAATTCTTAAAACACTTCCGATTGCTTTTTCCAAGAATATTCACTGTTACGTATTGGAGGACAAAATGTAATTACAAAGCACACAGTTATCAATGAAAAAGAATTGAAACAAAATTCTGAACAAAACATATTTTTCTTCACTTTTTACCGCTTCAATTTAGCATCAAATTCTCTGTGAATGAGTCACAATGGGAGTGGTTACAAATGTATAAGCATGCAGGGAGATGCTGAGTGCCCATTGCCTGAATTGTTTGTTAACAGAAGCCAGCACAGTCACATCTCTCTACAATCTAAGCAAGTGGGCTCTTTGTGTCAACTTTGCTTCAGGAACTTAGAAAAAGGTGGAATTTCAAAAAGCATGAAAGATGAATGGTGAGAACTTCTCGGTCACAGATAGGTAGGGAGTGTTTGTGAAATCCAAAGGGAAATCTGCAGGCATTAGCTCTTCAAATAAACTAATTAGTTGCTTTCGAAATGAGAACAAATGACCTCAACTTGGATAGGAGTTTATTCTACAGTTTCCTAATTCCTTTACCCATGATAGAACCTAGAGCACCTTTAGCTGTATGTTGCCAAAATTGCAACACTATCCAAAAGGCAAGCAGAACAATACCCTCAACATATTCAGATACATACACATTCACACGCATACACACACACAATTCCAATTTAAGTCAGTTCCTGCGTATATTGAAAACTATACATATATACACATTTATTACCTAATACTCTCTAGAAGAGCAACTAAAAGTAAATTATATAACACAGAAAAATAAATACATACACTCTATTGAACTTTTCCTTGACAAGCAACAAGTTTATAAAGTATTTTCTATAACTTAACAACATGTAATTTCATCTTAAATTACAAACTGTATTTAAGAAATAATCTAATCATATTGCTCTTCAATACACTCATGTAGACGATTAAGACTAGAAGTAAACGTCAGTAAAATGCAGCTTTTCTTAGCCCACACATGGCTTTAAAACTTTTCCTTCCGAGTCAATCCCTGGACGTTTTGAAAGGGGCTGCCTTAACAGTCTCTAAAGGTGCTGTATCTTGATACATTTTCATGTACAAGATTCCGTGGACGAAGTGGGGGACGATTTAGTTACTATATTATAGGCTGTTGATCCTCATGTTAGCTCTCTTTGCAGGTTACATTTGCATCGTGAAAATGAAGACATTAAGAGGAAGATCTGGAGATTTTAGTAAAATATTGATTATTAACTCAAAGGCGAAGGCAAATGCCTCCAAAGGTTTTAGAAACCACCCTTTTCCCTTTCTCTGGTTAAATAAATCTCAGGGTTGTTTACAAAGTGCTGAGCTGTTCCCTTGGCGAAGTGACCCGTGTGTAGGTCACACTGGCACCATTCCGTTTACCAGCTGCACCTTCATCTCTTGAAGGCTGCTCATAATCTTCTTCTGGTGACCGACCAGAGTCACTCCGAGGCGCCTCAAATCCCTGCATGAAGAGAGCACACATTGGATGTATGTATAGATTCAATTTGTAGCACACCTCAAAATCTCACGCTGGCACAGGGAAAAAGTTTTGCAGGAATTAGTCAGAAAGTAGTGACACCTTTAGATATTCACCGTCCAGTTCTCAAAGGTGGGTTCTGAAATTCTTCCTTGAAAACAAAAAAAACCCCTCTCTTTGCAGTCTAAGAAAATGTACATTTATTCCCACGGATGACAATTGTTATTTAAATGGTACATAGTGATGAAAAAAATGAATGTTTATATTTTATCAATAAATACTAAACTTTATGGGTACAGTTTCATTGGACTGTATTCAAAATGTGATCCTAAAACCACATCAAACATTATTTTGCTAAAAGAAATATAAAACATAATTTTAAGTACTACACGCTATCAATTGAAGACCAAGCACTTTAAGAGACTCATCCATCCCATGCAGCCATTATCCATGTCAGATGCCCGTAGGCAATAATCATTATGACAGTGCTTTTCTCACAATATTCTGTGTCATATTTTAGTTCAGACTCAAAGTGCAACAGTTTCATCTTTTATCAAATCACACATAGGCCTTTGGGTTTTTTTTTCTTTTGACATTTAGAGAATATGGAAAAACTATATGCTTTCAAAAAAGCTTTCAACTTAGATTTTTTTCTATGTTAAAAAAAAAAACATTGTTCTAAAGAAATTTTAAAATGTTTGTTTCTAAATTCATGACAGCTTAAATAGCTAAAAATGGATTTTAAATGCTATTTCATAGACCATTAAAGGAAATTATTCCTCCAAAAGGTTTTTGAATATGATCAATCTACGTGTTTGGAAAATCATATTTACTAATTCAATGAAAACTTAGCACTTATAATTCAAAGTGCTAAACGACAAATATATCAAACATTGGATTTCTTTAAGAAATCACCTTGCTAAAGACATTAATCTATTAGTGGACAGTTTTTGCAATCAGTGATTTACCTATAAATTTCGTATATATCTATACAATTAAAGACAATTACAAAAAGATCATGTTGGGTAAACACAAGTGTATCTGGTAGCACAAAGGAATCACTTAGTGAGAAGACTGAGAAGCCTTGGCTCCACCCTTGTCTTCCTTGGAAGGAATTATTTACTAAGAAAATTTCATATTGCTTGTCTTCTTTATGTTTTCTGAATTTTTTAGTTTTAGGAAATTTTAGAGCTTTAGGAAATGAGAAAAAATAATAATGACATGTTGTTTGCAAGGGAATTATCAGGAAAACAGATTTAATAAAAATCCACTTGAAAACAAAATCACCATTGTTACCACAGTAGTAGATAATTGAAGATTAAAGTATCAACAAAAAGACTTTATTTGAATTTACTTGCATTTCTTTCCAATTTAATTGGCATTAGGGGGCTTGCCCATTGGACTGGTGAGTCTGCCATTAGAGGACTATTCTACACATTGTAGGTTACTTAACAGCTATCCTGGCTTCTGCTGAACAAATACTAGAGTAGAAGCGAATGACGACTCCTTATGCAGGGATAAAGTGCTTCAGACAGTGATGAATGACTAATGGAAATTCTCTCCCTATTAAAAACCACATTATTAAACGCAAGAACAACTGATGATAATTAATAAACCTTCAGCAGCTTCTTCATACTAGAAAGGCATCTCACAGAAATACAGAATTTTTAAAAGTATAACTTTATGGGTAAGTAGACACAGATTTGGGAAATTTAAATCATTTGGCTGTAGAAGACAGCAGTCAACCCAGAGGTAGGACTAAAACCAGGTCCCTAACTATGAAATTCAAACTTAGGTTTCTCATTTCTTTGGGGTCTGGTTTTTGAAAACATTTCACCTTAAATGCAAAGATTAACTATTTCTATAACAGGAAATTGTGTAAATATTGAATGCAGAAAATCCCAAAAGAACCAAACATGTTTTGGTGCTTTTGTCACTGAAGTTTCATGGTGAATCTACATTGTAACACACGTTCCATTTTCAGGCAATTTTAATTCTTTTATACATTTCATGGAAAACAGCATAAAATAAATATTTGTGGGTGTTTCTGAGCAATGTATAGAACACGCCCAAAAGAAATAAGATTAGATTTTGAGCTTGGAAACAATGAATCCCTAGTAAAACATTCTTTGGACTAGAGAATATATCTTAAAATCGGTTTGTCATTTGCATAGTGAAGTCCTAAAGTGATGAACTCTTAGTCCTGAGGGGCATTTCTTTAAGTAACATGTATTCCAGTTACATAATTCATAATTACTCCAGTAGAAACAATGTTGAAAATAACTGTTACTGACTTCAAACCCAAAATGTATTGAGTTTCCAACACAAAGGAAATGGACTCTTCACATGTAAGAACACTTTATTTGAAGGTGTGTGTGTATGTGTGTGTGTGTGTGTGTGTGTGTGTGTGTGTGTGTTTGTGTGTGTGTGTGTCACCAGGAAGGGTGTTTGTGGTGACATTTGCACCATATTCTCACTTGGCTGAAGTGACATTGATTCACTAGTTTGACTTTTTTATATGTGATTTATTTCTCCAAAATTAACTGGTCACAAAAGAATCCAATATGTTGATATAAGTATCTTACACTAAAAATAAAAATAAATAAATAAATAACGCAATAATAGGTTTTGGAGAATTGCCTTTGGTTACTGATAATGGGAACAGAGTGTGAGTTTATGGAAGTCACCATTAATTTTTCTTTTCAAGTATAAGAATTAAGGGAGCATAGAATCATACATGACTAGAAAATTTCATATGATCAGGTTTTAAGTTAAATTTGTCCTAATCTTCCCATTTAAAACCACATAAAAGAGTTTGTCCCCAGCAGTGTAGTATCTGATCTCTTCTGTACACACATGCATATGGCTGGAGTATAGCAATTATTTTTCACCCTCCTTTGCCTCCTCTCTCTTCCTCTTTCCCACACTCTTTTTTTAAATTTCTTCCTAAGAGATAAATGAAACTACAAAAATGGAATTACAAAGGAAATCAGAAAATTACACTTTAAACATTTCCATAAATAATGCACATCCTTAATAGAGTTTGATGGTATTTTATGAGTTATGGTTTGTCACTTTAGAAGTTATGAAAGTGATACATAGATAAAACAAATCATTTTATTATATTTGTAATAGAAGTATTTATAATATGGTTTTTCCAAAGAAAAGAGAGAGAATAGCTATTTAGGCAATTTAAATGTTCTCAGATACCCTCTAGGAGAGTTAAGTTTGTATTTTAGGGTTAAGTTATTGAAGCTTGAATATCTTTTTTGCAGTATTGACAAATGCATCAAAATATTGTAAGTAGTTTTCTCTCATGCATTTCACTATTTCCAACAGCTTTTTGTTTTATTTCTATTGTGAGAATGTACATGTGCATGAGTGTTGAGTTCCTGAGTGTGCACATGTGATATATGCATATATGTGCTCAACAGTGTGAATATGTGCGGATATCAGAGGCCGACATCTGGATGGTTTCCTCAAGAGCTTTTCTAGTGCATTTACATTCATGTATTCACTCATGTATTCACTGAGACAGGGTCCATTACTGAACTTAGAACTTGTTGCTGCAGATAGACTGGCTGACCAATGAGTCACCTGGATTTGCCTATTTCTGGTGCCATAGATGGGTTTATAAGATGCCTACCTTTTATGTGCTACTTTATGATTGTTAGAAAGTGCTTTATGCAGTAAGCCTCCTCACAGTCATAACAGTTTCTACTTTACTGCATCCTACAAATATAAAGTGGGCAGATTAGTACTAATAATCAGTAATATGGGAAAGCTAAAGTATCTTCATTTTATTGTTACATTGTGTATAACACTGGAGTGTGTCCATTCATGAAAAATGATTCCTAGAAGGAAATATTTTCTGATGGTGAATAATATATTACTTTTCTTATTTTGCTTTGCATCTAGGACTGGTCATGTCTTGATACTTTTAGATGTAGCCCCTTAATATACATTATACTAATGGCTTTGTAAACACTTGCTTTCTGAAAAATACTTAGGGCTGCTTCTAGTGCAGACACAGCACCCTTAAACATAGATTTACTTAGTTAAAAATGATGAGAAAGAGACCCAGAGGACTGCATTATATTGACTGACAAGACATATCATGTTTCAGAAGATCTGAATATGATGCCATTGCTGTGATCACATTTCAACATCCTTTCAGATATTATTCCATGGAATTACATAATGAAAAATACTTTCACTACATTGTGATGACAAAGTAGTAGGCTGAACTAAGGAGTAAGAACTCTCTGGTTCATATGGAGCCACACTCTTGACTACTTAGAATACAGTGCACCGTGTGTGTGTGTGTGTGTGTGTGTGTGTGTGTGTGTGTGTATGTGTGTGAGAGAGAGAGAGAGAGAGACAGAGAGAGACAGAGAGAGACAGAGACAGAGAGAGACAGAGAGACAGAGAGAGACAGAGACAGAGAGAGTCATATGACACAGAGAAAAATGAATATCCACTCAACTTCATAAAATTTTGCCTTTATCAATTTTATCATAGAGCCTTGTAATATCAGCTTTTTTTTTCCTGGCTTATTTTCAAAATTCTGAATAGTCACTTATGAGTTCTGTACAAGGTAAATACATTTATCAAGAGAATATTCAATTGTTTTATAGAGATGAGACCTTGTTTTTAAAAAGAACAGGATGTCAGAATCTTAGATTAATTGCATAGAGTACAAAGACTAGCAAGGTCTCCTACGCATGCTTTGAGAACATAGTAAATTGTGTGTAATGACTTCCATCCCAGGTTAATAAAGCTATTTGAATTAGACTGCACAAATTTTGGTTCCAGATTTAGAAAACTTTTGCTTTAATATCATAGACTCTATCATTATAACTTTTCCAGGAATCTATTCTGCTTTCATAATATTATTTTAGTATTTAAATTCACCGGACTGTCCTCATTTTCTGAATAACCAAGGTGTGAGAATACTGGCCAGAACGGAAATCTGTAAAACAGCTTTGATCGTGACCTTACTTGAAACCTTTTTTTTTTCTTTTTATAAATTTTTATTATTTTATTTCCTTACATTTCACTCACCCTTCCCAATTTCCTTACTTGAAATCTTTGGCTTCAAGTTACGACTTGCCTCCAGCTCATTTTCCCTTTCAGCAGTGCCTCATCTACATATATGTAGATAGATACAATAGAAGAGCCTTAAACCAGGCGGTGGTGGCACACGCCTGTAATCCCAGCACTCTAGAAGGCAGAGGCAGGTGGATTTCTGAGTTCAAGGCCAGCCTGGTCTACAGAGTGAGTTCCAGGACAGCCAGGGCTATACAGAGAAATCCTGTCTCAAAAAAGCCAAATCCAAAACAAAACAAAACAAACAAACAAAGAAGAGCCTTGCTGTTTGTTATTTTAGCTATGATTAGTGAAATGTGATTACTATATACAGACAGAATATAGCATGGTTTGGGAACAGAAGATAGGCTGAAGGCAATAGTATATAAGGTCAAAACCTACTCTTATCAAATATACCTTACTTCAAGACACTCAAGTTCTTAATTTTTATTTCTCATACATATACTGGCAAATAGTTTATCAACACAACAACCCACATGGCCAATGGTTTTAGTTGGAACAATTTTCAATGCTTATATTTATACATCTATTATGCGCCCAAACTTGTCATCAGAGACATCCACTTTATATGTATAATACTTTGTGCATTTGCCTTTTGGTTGTTTTAACATTTTTTATAAACATTTACACATTGAAGATATGTCAGCCCCACATTGGCTTCCAGGAATAACATTGTATTCTCTTATTGTAATCTTTCCCAAGATCCATATAATTAATATTTAGATATTGAGCACTGACTAGGTATACAAGTTATTGTCAGCGTGTTCCAAGAGCATATCCCTGGAATGTGTGACCACCCCATTTCTTTTGTGTTATTTATCAACAGTGGGCAATTTTATTTTTTATCTCTGTTAAGGATAAAGAACTATACAAATACTTCTTTTTAGTCATTGACCAAGGAAAAACTGATGATTCCTTGTGTTTTAAATAATGTCTTGATAAATATAGCCTACAAATTACAAATACGTTGATCACAAAAAGTCACTATAGACCACAGGGCATGCTCCAAATAATTTCAAGCTCTTCAAAAAAATTAATCTCTTTGGGGATGGAGTTATCATACCCAGATCCCATTAAGGATAGTAGTAATGACTATGGATCCCAGGAATATGAAGCAATTTACAAAAGACAGCATTCTTTGACTTTACTGTTCCCAGTAAATGATTTGAAAGGTAACTTGAAAGGGGCCGTTTAACAAAAGAAGAACAAGTATAAAAAGATAGAAGAGCACCTTCGGTCTTGAGAAAGTACATACACTAAAGAGAGTCTAGGAAGTTATAGAAATAAATAGGAAAGATTTATTTAAAAAATGTAAAAACAGAGTACAATAATCTTATACATATTTCTATTATTTTGAGGTCCCCAGGAAATAAAGCAGTTTACAGGAAGATAAAACATACACACACACACACACACACACACACACACACACACCCCAAAATAAATTTTAAAACATAAATGAATAAATTAATATTTTTGTATTGTCTATGAAAGGATAAACTAAAGTGTTACATTTCTAACTAAATAATGACCATGTATTCTCTTAATAAAGACACAGACATTGTTTAATGCAAATAATTTTATTGTATATGTACAAGTAATCTGACATTGGGTAGAAGAAATACCTACAGTATCATTTTAATATAAAATGACAAATGACTTTAATAAATTAAAATGACCATTTTTTTACTGAAAAATTAAATAGTAATTATGTAAAAATAGTTTTAAATCATTAGGAATTGTCTTTTAGTATACTGTTTTAAATACAGTACAGGCGAGATTCTTGAGCATCAAAGAAACAATGGGCAAAGCATTCGTGGCTTCAAGAAGATGTGATTTAGTATTAGCTGTGAGAATGGGATTAAGTAAACTAGGAAATCAAGCCCAGTGGTTGTAATCTTATGTCTGTTTAGTGATCAGTACAAAGGAAGACAGTGCTGAGACTGTGATATTAATCAGTAATAAATGATACCCTGTTACCTTTCCTGGGGATGAGCAGTGAATTCAATGAATCAAGAATGTCAGAAGGTAGATTGGAAAGTCTAGAGAATGTCTCAGTATTGGTTTTACATGAAGGGATGGAGGGCAGATAGTGGTTTTGTGACTTAGAGCATCCTAACATTTTAAAGTCCTTATAATGATATTTTAACCTTTAAATTTGCAGGTCATTTGAAGTCAGTTCTATTCGCACAGGTTAAAACATTATTCATTTTGATGAACTCTAGATGGAACCATAATAGGACAATTAATTTTCACAAATAACAATTAGGCTAAAATAATTACACATAAAGAGTATATAATAAAAGTACAAATGACTTACAATCTTAAAGAATTCAATATTTAGCTCTAGTAATTTTTATTTAATAGAATTCCATAAACTGTATCTTAAACGTGCAAACAGAAATGGGCACAATTGGTTCCACTGAGATTGTACCAAATAACAATGCGTCAGAGGCAGGATCTAACATATTCTCAGACTTCAAGAATATAATTTGCACCATGTAGATAGTAAATGAAATTCCTGCCAGAAAAACGTTATTTAAGCTGTTACCTGGGTATTCATTATCAAAAGCTGACATTTTGTCATTTGGAAATCTTTCTTTCCCTTTTCTTTCTTTCTTTCTTTCTTTCTTTCTTTCTTTCTTTCTTTCTTCCTTCCTTCCTTCCTTACTTTCTTTCTTTCTCTTTACTTCTTTGCCTTCTTTCCTTTTAATTTTTAATATTTTTTTGTTACACAGGACTAACCACACCAATTGTGCTTACAGCTTGTTTTGTATTATATTTACATTCATATAACATAAGTACCAGTATAAAAACTCAAGAAAACATCTTTTCCCACAACACAAAGTACCAGTACTTTGCCAAGGAGTTGTAATCTCAATTACCCAAACACTCATGTGCTGTTGGATGAACAAAATAGCAAAGATACTGGACACAAGAAGCGTGAACCATGCAGCTGTTAACAGCACAGGGGAAAAATAAGATGAGGCTTCACTGAAAGCTGCCACACATGGACACGGTTTTCCCTTGATTGCATCCACTCTGGGGTCTGAATGTATTTTTCTTGCCCCAACGACTATGTAAAAATGATCAGAAAAACTACTCACTCCAAGGTCACCTGAGCCACAGCGTCCATTGAACTGTATCCATTTTCCATGAAGATCTCTGTGTATCGGCCCATTTTGATTGCTTCCAGCCATTCACCTACTGATCTGTAGGCCCCAGACCCCAAAGAACCATGTTCTGCCAGCAAAGTAGATACTCTAAAACACACAAAACATAAATATTGGAACTTACAAACTGATCCTTTTTAAATTTATACTTGTAGTGTTCAATCAAATTCAATAAATCTTTGGGACAAAGTTAAGTTATAGGAAAGATTTACAATCATCACCATAACAAATAACTCAAATTACAAGTGAGAAAAATAAAAATAAATCTTAGATCTTTATTGTAGACTGTGACTATAGGCTTACAATAAACTAATAAATTTTCAAAAGACAAACATAATGTTTTTCAATGTTCATTTTTGATGTCATTAAAAAATATTAATTTTGTAAAGTTTTAATCTCCAGCTTAGGTTTCACATGTACCCATACACTTGATATCAGTTTCCATGTTTCTCATATAAATTTCAATCCAACATGGCCAGAATAACATTGCTTATTTTCCCTACAAAGTTTTCCTACTCAAATAATTTCATTGTAGTGTATGATACAATAGTCTAACTCATTCCTGTTTGTCATCTCCCCTCACAATCTATCATAGAACATATTATCCATATGACTTAAAAGATATTTTGTATCTGCTTGTCACCAACTTAATTCAAGAAACCATCACAGTAAATCACTACTGCTAAATGCATTGCAGGCACAGAACCTGGAGGATCAAGTATGAGCCTGAAAAGATCATGATCACAGAAATTGTCATCCCAGCATCCAAGGGAAGGAAGCAATAATGAACTCTGTCGAGGAATAAAGCCAATGCATTATAATATTGTCCAGCATTGCACAATAGCACAAGTATAGTACTGGTAGAAGCATCATGGTGACAACAAACACCTCTCTAATTAGATTTAAGGCTGTTCCATAAAAGCGAAATCATCCTTAGTAGTGGCAACCTAAATATTTACTCAGGACTAGTGACATCATGGACCTTGGAAAAAATACTAACAAGTGCTTCTCTACTAGCCCAACATAAGTTGTAATTGCATTCTATATATCTAAACATATACCCACAGATAAGTGTAGATCTCTCTTCCTTCATCTAAAAATTTCATTGCAACACAGAACACTAAAAATCCCATAACTGATCAACATGCAACAAGATTTCATGTGGTGCCTGTCTCCAAATCACATATTTTCAACACAACTCCTGTCCCTAAAGCTCCTGGGACATTGCCGAAGAGGGGGCAGAAAAGTTTTTAAGAGCCAGAACATGAAGAAGTCTGCTGTGACAATGTATCTCCTAGAAATGTTAGAGAAGCTATATCCATGAACTCTCAACAATGTAGTAGGCAAAATATGGACACGTATGATACTAATGTGCGTACTAATGTGCAAAGAGAAAACATTCTCACAGGACCTCAACCCTAGTAAAAGAACTACAAGCAGAGAAGAAACACCAAGAGTGGGGGAAATGTTTTGTTTGTTTGTTTGTTTTGTTTTTTCCAGGAGTAATTCAAAAATTGATTATCTAATCATATGCATATAAGTAATACTGTTTATACTGTAAAGTCTATACATGTGTCTGTCTCTCTCTCTCTCTCTCTCTCTCTCTCTCTCTCTCTCTGTTTGTGTGTGTACAATTAAAGAGTCTGAGGACATAAATTTGGAGAATTTGAGAGACAGCAAGGGGAAGGAAGAACAATAGAAGAGATAGAAAGAGGAAAGAGAAAGGAGCAAATTGTACAATTATATTTTAAGTTCAAAAATATAAATTAAAATAAACGGATGCTTCATGATTCGATTGCACAGATACTGTAGCCTCCAGAGTTTTTGGAATTCTACTCATTCTCCAGTGCAGGAACAAATACATTATTTTACGATAATTTATTTTTAAATCTCCCATCCTCCCTGTGATGGCTCCATTAATGATGGATAACTAGATATGAAGGATAAACCTGTTTCTCATCTCCTAGCTGACAGCATGACACAGTCTAGAAAGGCGAATAATTGTTGCATGATATAGTATATTGATCTATGACCATTAGGCAAAGTATTAATAGAATAAATAAGGAAACAGGTAAACAGTAGTCTTTGAAAAATAAATTACCAAAAGAAACATCATATTTTTGTAAATAACCAACTCCAAGGAATACTCCCACGATGAAGAGTCTAAATAGAATTTGAAAATCAGGATCATGAGATATAAAAATTTTGATATTCAAATATTATTCATTTTGTTACTGGACTTATCAAACCTTGTGACATGAATGAGGGCTGATAATGAGTCAGGAATTCAAACCTCACAGTATTAGTGGTCATGGATGGGTGGTGGTTCCAAGAGTCTGAAGCCTATGCACAAATGCAATGTGTTGAATTCTATAAACCATCAGCCACACGTAAGAAAATACTATAAACTGTATGTAAGAATATAAAACACGTGATTACAAAAATCAATATGAATGCACATGAAATGCAATCACTGATAAGTGGATATTAATGAGCCCAGAAGCCCTAAATACTCAAGACACTAATAGCAAGTCAAATGATTCCCAAGAAGAAGAAAGGAGAGGACCCTGGGCCTGTAAAGATTGCATCCAGTTTAGTAAAGAAACCGAGGGGGGAGGGGGAATGATTGGGGAACAGTTGGGGGGGGGAGAGGAACTATGGGAACTATGGTGGGTGGGAACTGGGAAAGGGGAAAGCCTTTGGAATGTAAACATAGAATATAGAAAATAAAAAAAAAATTAAAAAAAAACAAAAACAAAAATCAATATGATTTAGAGTATTACGTGATTTTTTTTTGTTTTCACTTTTCCTTCAATTCATTTGAAATAATTACTTCAACATGATTAAATATATGAGAAAGAAGAGAAAGGCTTAATATTATACATGACCAAAGGGAATATTAAATAAGTTATTTATAATATGACATATGGAATAATTGCTAAGAAGATATGGGCTGCACCTGTTTGCTTAGAAAGTTCAAAGAGCATCAACAGATTCTGAAGTTTCATTTCTGACATGTTAAAATGGCTTTCTGCCTAATAAACAAGAGTTGTGTAAAGATCATAGAATTCATGCAACTTTATCGTAAGCAAGCCATTTTATTCAATTCACTTTAATAGGCAGCCAAATCAGCTACTAGCACACTTTCCTTAAAACAAACAAAAAAACAAAAAAGACAACAGCATTAAATATACTGAAAGTAATAATCTGGTAAATGTTATAATTTGAAACCAACTTGATTTTTATTAGAGGAAACATTTCAATATTTTTCTGATAAAGAGAAAGATATATTTTGTAAGTACTCAATATTATTTAAATGTATTTTTATTGCAGTTCAGAAAAGTAGAAACTGGTTATTGGCTTGTACACATATTTTCACAAGTTTATTCATTTATCAGTTTTAAATCTTTCAACTGAATATTAAAGGATAAACCAAATATCTCTGTACAAGCAGATAAAATCAAGAGTCCTTGCTGTGATCACTGTTCATACATTGAATGGTACAATGTAATTATATGTAAATGACCATTGATGAAATGTATTCTAAAGCATTCATGGGTAATATGGATTAAAATGCACCAGTGCTTCTTTAGCCTCTGATAATCTCATTTCTCTACCTGCACATATGCTTTAAATATAGTTGAATCCTGTTTTCTAATGCTTTTCAATGGAGCTGTGCATTTTTTTTTGTGACAATGACATATTACACAACCAAGTTAGGAAATGGTCCTTTTAGGGATAATTGCTTATTCCTTTCTTCTTTCAAGGGGGAAACATTATGGAGGATTATAGTTAAATAAGCTAATGACATACAGATTCACATAATACATAACTGACTAAGTTGATAAACCATTTATGACATACACCTGATTAGATATACTCAGAAAATTATTCACATCTGGCCGTGTACCTGCTCGATGCATTCACCAGTGTCTTCAAACTACTTGGGTTTCGTATCAGCTTGTCTAGCATGTTGACTATTTCATCAAACTTGGGCCTGCTGTTTCGATCTTTTTGCCAGCAATCCAGCATTAATTGATAGAGAGCAGCAGGGCAGTCCATGGGGCTGGGCAGGCGGTAGCCTTCTTCCACTGCCTTGATCACCTGTGCAAAGCAAAAAGAGAACCAGGTTCACACTAATGTGACACGGAAGAGTCTGAGAAAATCCTCCATCTCATCTCTGTCTTTATTCTTACTCTTGTTTTAGTGACCAGAATTACTATTTTATAAACCACAACTACTTTTATTGGTCATAGAATATTACAAATAGTGTAGGCCTTTTGAACATGTTGAAAAGCTAAAAAGCCACCTTGGAGTGGTGGCAAACTCCTTTAATCCCAGCACCAGGGAAGAGAGGTGGTGATTTCTGTGAGTTGGAAGCCAGCCTGGTCTGCATATGGACTTGTGGGTCAGCCAGCACTACATTGAGAGAACCTGTCTCAAAGATCAAAAGCAAAAGCAAAAAATAAGACAAAAACCTAAATGCCAGTGATTTTTACTTTTAGCCTTTGTGGAAGATACGTTATAAAACTCATTGCCATAAAAGCAGCCCATATTTTATTCATTTTTCACATTTTAGAATCAAATAATGATTATGTTCTTTTGCAATGTCTCTGAATATATATCGTTTTTTTTTTTTTTTTTTTTTTTTTTTAAAAGTATGTGCAGTCACATTTTCAAAGTACCAGAATGGCAATTTTATTTCAAAGGAGACTTTTGGATGGTAAATGATGGATAAGTCAAAGGCTAAATTAGCATAACTGTCTCATGTATCATTTAATAATGTCAAGGTCTGACTGTTTACTATCATCTATGGATTTCTGTCAGGAATTTGAAATGAGTATCTACTGGCGAAGACATTACAAATATTTATTTTAAACACACATATGAGCAGCAATCTCTTTGTGAGGATTTGAAAAAAAACATGTATAATGTTGGTGCTGACATCAGTATATTTAAAGACAAATAATACGTGTTTGTATTACTCAGGTCTCTTTAATTCATTTATAAAAATATCTCCAAATATAATTAAGGAATGCATTCTCAAAAAGTTATTATGAATACACTTTCAGAAAATTTAATCTTATTATCCTCCAAATAATTTAGGTATTGTTAAACAAACTACAAAATAGAACTAGCAAAGGCATTTTATAAGGATATTTTTCAATGACTGGCAATAAGGCAATGTCTTCACAATAAAGGGAATGAATTGATTAAGTGAGGTGGCAAGTGGAAAGAGGAAACTCTACATCTGCAAAGCATTTGTGACTTAGAAGTAGAGGGGAAAGATATCAGAAATCAAGGTCAAGCACATCACACTGAAAGGTGCTTTCTGTTATCTTGCAGTAAACAAATTCGTGAAGGAAGGAAGGATGATCAGGTTTAACACGAGACTTCTTTTTATCTGAGGAGAGTGGACATAACCAGAACACAATGTAAGGAAATCTAACGGGTACAGGGGCTAGTTTGGGAGGCCATAACCTGAAGTCATTCTAGTTGCTATCCACCAAAGAAATCATTAGCATAGGGCAGTCTAAGAAGCTCAAAGGAGAGGCAGAAAAATAAGAAGTACTGGAAGACCAGGAACGTAGTCTGACAAATAATTGGAATACTGCCAACAGGTGACCTCAGCAGCGGTCTACCATGGTTAGCCTATTTAACTGCAAAAAATACAGAACTCAGAAGTCAAACTATTCAAGGCATTATTTTCAGCAACTGTAATACAGCTGATGTACCAAAAGCACAAGCATCTTGGAAAATAGAGACAATGGATTAAAAAGCAACTCTCAATCAAAACTTAGAAAATGGGAAAAAAAAAGCCAAACTTGACAAAGGATGTATTCACAATATTCACAATATCATCTCCCCTGGTATTTTAATGAAACTTCACCTATTTACTTGTTTGTCTTGTTCTTTAATTTTTATGACATGGTCTTATTTGCATCATTGCCACGTGGCCAACATAGAGGTCTAAAGATTAATGAATAAGATTTAATTTGTTAAATTTTATTCAGTTTGTAAACATTACTTAAAAATTATTATTGTACAGTATGCTATTCTCTCAATGTTTTCAATTGATTCTGTTTGGGTTTTTTTTTTTTTGGTGTATATGTGCAATGGTAGTATTTATAGGGAAAAGTCATAGTTTTGCTAGTGACTACATGGGTACACCAGAGAGTAGAAGGGCAAAAAAATGGCCACAGATAATGCACATACAGTATTCATAGGAAAATTCTGAAAACAATATGCAAAATTTAAGTTAAAATTTTATTTAAACTGAACATCTACTCTTTCTACACAGTTGTCACATGGATAAATTATATCAATTCCTTGACTTTAATATAAGGACGCTTGTTTTGTTTTGTTTTGTCTATGTGCTTTGTGCCCTAGGAGATCTTGAAGATCTACCATCATTCAGCAGGTTAACAAGGCACCTCAAGAAGAGGTAAAGTCTAGTGGAAGACAATTATATCAGAATGATGAATCATTCCTGGTAGAGATTAATTATTGTTCTAATTGTACTGAGTTTTTTTTTATTTTTATTTTCTATATTCTATGTTTACATTCCAAAGGCTTTCCCCTTTCCCAGTTCCCACCCACCATAGTTCCCATAGTTCCTCTCCCGCCCAACTATTCCCCAATCATTCCCCCTCCCCCCTCGGTTTCTTTACTAAACTGGATGCAATCTTTACAGGACCAGGGTCCTCTCCTTTCTTCTTCTTGGGAATCATTTGACTTGCTATTTGTGTCTTGAGTATTTAGGGCTTCTGGGCTCATTAATATCCACTTATCAGTGATTGCATTTCATGTGCATTCTTTTGAGATTGGGTTAATTCACTCAGGATGATATTTTCCAGGTCTAACCATTTACCTACAAATTGCATGAATTCATTATTTTTAATTGCTGAGTAGTATTCCATTGTATAAATATACCACATTTTCTGTATCCATTCCTCCTTTGAGGGATATTTGGGCTCCTTCCAATTTCTGGCTATTATAAACAAGACTGCTATAAACATAGTGGAGCATGGGTCTTTATTGCATGCAGGGGAATCCTCTGGGTATATGCCCAGGAGTGGTATGCCAGGGTCCTCTGGAAGTGACATGCCCAATTTTCTGAGGAACCGCCAAACTGATTTCCAGAGGGGTTTTACCATTTTGCAATCCCACCAACAGTGGAGGAGTGTTCCTCTTTCTCCACATCCTCGCCAGCACTTGTTGTCTCTTGAGTTTTTAATCTTAGCCATTCTGACTGGTGTGAGGTGGAATCTCAGGGTTGTTTTGATTTGCATTTCCCTGATGACTAATGATGTTGAACATCTTTTTTTAATTCCCTGTTTATCTATTATGCCTTGATACTTTCAGGAGTTTGTATCCCAGATGACTTGGCTGCATGATGTTTGTACTTTTCATCCTTCAGAATCTTGAACAACACAGTAAACATAATTTCTTTATATGTTGTGGTGCTTTGAATGATATTGGACTTCTAGGTTGATATTAGGAGGTTCCTTCCCCAGTTAGAACTGCTAAGAAAGATGTATAATGTGTCCTTGGTAGAGGTGTGTCACTGTGGGCAGGCTTTGAAGTTTCAAAATTCTCATGCCATTCCCAGGGTGATCTTTGCCTCTGGTTGTGGATCAGTATGTGAGCTCCTAATTGTTACTCCTGTCAATAGCATTGCTATCATCATAAACTATAACCCTCTGGAACCCTAAGTATAATTCAATTTAAAATTACTTTGGCCATGGGGCTTTATCAGAGCAATTCAAAAGCAATTAAGACATAAGTTTGCACCAGGAAATGAGTTATCTTTAGCACAGGCCCAATCATAATGTTCCTGAAAGAGTGTGGAAGATTAGGGACTTTGGGACAAGAAAAGTAGTTGATTGTTGTAAATGGAGATAAGTGTGACTCCCTGATTGGATTTTGAAAGACTCTAGAGCTGAGAACTATGGAGAATATGGAGGCCTGATCTAAGATTATTGGGGGGGGTGTAAATTAATAACTGGTTGGAGACCATTCTTGTGATCATTTTGTAAATAATGTGGGTAGTTTCTGCCCTCTCCCTAAGAACTTGCCTATGGTCAGGGCTAAATTTAAAGTTATGAACTAATTTCTTTGGAGGACATTTACGGATAGCCTAACATTGGCTCTGTCATGTGAGACACAGCATTAGTACTAATGCAGGTCTACAATGAACATAAACAAGTAGGCAAAAATAAATACAAAATGTACAGTTTAAAAAAAAAGAGAGAGCACCAAGATGTTTACTATTAAACTCAAAGCATGTGATGAAAGAAGTGAGGAGATTAAGATTTAAATTGGAAACAAGGGGAAAATTCCGACAGAGCAAAAGCCCACACAACTAAGCTTACATCCATCCAGTAAAAAAAAAAAAATAGCAAAAGGAATCTCTTGCTCTTAAAATACACATCTCCCAGCAGCTGACTGAAACACATGTAGATACAGCCAATCTTTAGACTGAGGCCAGGGCCCATATGGAAGAGTTAGGGGAAGGACTGAAGGAGCTGAAGGGGATGGAAACCCCATGGTTAGCTCCACAGTGTCAACAAACCTGGGCCCCTGGGAGCTCCTAGAGACTAAGATATCAACCAAAGAGCATACAAAGGCTTGTCTGAGGCCCCTGAGATGTATGCAGCAGAGGACTGCATTATTGTGTCAAGGTGGATGAAGATGCTCCTAATCATTTAGAGACTTGATGTCCCAGGGAAGGAGGATGCCAGGGAGGAAAGAAGGTGAAATGGAGAGGGGGTGGGGGAAAGAGCTATGGGAAGGGGGACCGGAATGGGGGGCAATATTTGGGGTGTAAATAAATAAATTAATTAATTAATAAAAGAATGCAAGTCAAAGAACTTGTAAAGATGATGCAGGGGGCCAGGATACACCACAAATTTGTAGCCAAACTGTAGAGAGCCTTATTGAGGTGCCATGCCACTTGGCAGGAATGTGACACCAACCAATGTGAAGTTCCTCTCCCAGCCTTTGAGCCGGAACTCCTGTGTTAGCCATAATCCCCTCCACCTAAGGTGGAGTGCTCAGACCAAGGTGAAGCCCATTGTTCTTCAAGGACCTGCAGTTTCCTGAGAAACACTAGCCACCTGCAGAGCAACTGAACTGGTTCTGCTGAGAAGCTTCCAGCCTTTGTGGGAAGGGGTTTCCCCTGCCTATATATTTGTAGTTCTTCATTAAACTCTGAGACCTTGAATAGCAGGTGGTCTCCATCTTTTCCCATGCATCCCCAGCCTCCCTTCCAGGTAACCCATTCGATGTAACTGCAGGCAGTTACACCAGACCTTGCATTGCTGGCCATGTAGTTCTGGTCTTTGGTCATGAAAGATATGAGTAAAGGAAATTTGTTCCTGGGAGAACTGTTGGTCCAGGCAATGTGTACTAAGGCTGTCCCAACATGAAAGTTCTGAGAGGGCTAAAGACCCTTTGAGGTCATTGCATAACCCTGCAAATATGAAGCCAGGATCTGACTGAAGACTCCAAGATGTTAGACATGCCAGAGTCATGACATATTGGAAGAACAAATTGGGACCCAGACAATGTAATCGCTAGAGATGCATGTCACAGGAAGTAAGGCTTCCAAGCTAGACCCATCTAAATGGGTAGACCTTGGATAGGGAGCTGCTCGATTTGGAGTTTGTCTGGTTAGGTTTTTGTCTACTTCCTATAAGCCCCTGTTCTTTCCTCTTGGCATGTTAATGTATGTTCTGCACCATTGTGTTTTGGAAGGAAGTAATTTGGTTTTCATCTGTTATCTTTTAATTTTAAAGGGGCTATGTAAAAGGGTGCTTGAGAGGATTGGTAGAAGATGTGCACCCATTAAAAAAGTAGGCTAATGCACTTTGAAGCTCTATATTCCTGTGACCTTTTACAGATACTCTACTACATCTAAAGCAGTAATAAATCTATTGGATTAGCACTTGCAGAATTAAAAAGAAAATTAACAGAAAATAAACTGCCTGAGAACAAAGTAAATCAGGAGAGTGAAAAACAGATTAGCATAATTACTGACACAATTTTGAATTGATCTGTTTAATAGAATATATGTACTCATATATTCAGGAATACATACCAGAGAATGCCAATGTATTTAAATATAAGAGTGTTACCTAATAGAATATTAATTTTTTATTTTGTCTTATAAAAAGTGTTGCCATATAAAATGTTTTCTAGTCACAAACTAGATTCCACTAACTATAGGATACTGTCAGTGATTCAGAATTCATGGTCTCATGTTTCCTGAAAATCATCTCACTCATCCATGCACATTTTCACTGAGACTCCTTTTGCTCTGTGATGCCAGAAACAATCTTGAATCAAAAGAAGATTATTAAATTCTGTCTTCCTGGCACAGAGGAAGGTTCTGTGAGATTTAGAGTATGTTCTATGAATTTATAAGATTATACTTTATAATAACAAAATCCCTCTTTTGGAGTCAGATCATATCAAGAATGTAGATATTACATGGTAGATAATATCAGGAATATAGAGATTATATGATCTAAGGATCTAAGTTCTAAAATTGTGGAATTATCTCTGAGGTTTATTTTTGTTTATTTTTATGTGATTTCTTCCCCATCTCTCTGACTCTCTCTGTCTTCTCTGTCACTGTCTCTGTCTCTGTCTCTGTATCTGTATCTGTATCTGTCCTTCTTTCTCTCTGTCTCTCCGTCTCTCCGTCTCTCTCTGTCTCTCTGTCTCTGTCTCTGTCTCTGTCTCTGTCTCTCTCTCTCTCTCTCTCTCTCTCTCTGTCAATGATTGAGAGACACACATTGAGTTCAGTGTGTCTGCTTTGTGGTTGTTTGTATAAAATTGAAGCATAACACACTTAGTAGAGTATCCAGAAATGAAATGTCACTGATGACTAAAAGCTAAACAAATAATACTCTACATTGTACTATGGGCACTTTTTAGAAAGATTTGTGATTAGATGGTCATTTTTTGTAAGGTACATATAGATGGGAAGATCTGGTCAAAACTGAATTTCTAGTTTTCCTTCTTATATTATACTTGAAGATAAAGCATTAACATTTCTTTCTATTATATTCTTGAAATATTATTTAGAAAATTATACCAAAATAAAAACCTGAAGTATCTGAAATTAGGAACGTACACTAACATGGAATAAGAACTAGTGATAAAGATAACACAGATAGCAGCAGTGACAGAAAAACTGAATGATGCAACAGTACCAAATAAGCTATTTACCACCAAAGAATTATAAAACAAAAAGTATAATGATGGATATTTAGTATATGAGATAAAGATAGTCGTAGTTCACAATGGGAAGAATGATGAGTAGACAGTCTGTAAATCCTTCAACTTCCAGTCCCTCCTATCTTTTTTCATACAACTATGTAGTTCACCAACTAAAGCACTATTATGGATTTATCTGCCAAATTGTGGAGTTGACCAATGGTTCTTATCACAGAGGTGGCCAGCTAAAGTTCATTGAAACTTTTTATTAAACTTAGGGTACTCAACAATGTCATAGGTTTCAATTGGCAAGACAACAAAGAATGGCCTAAAGGAACTTTGAGGGGGGAAAAGACCTATTTCATCTTAAGGTCTATCATCCTTTCCTGAGGAAAGCCAGGGGAGGAAATCAAGGAAGGAGCCTGGAGGCAGGGACTGTAGCAGTAGGCATGGAGGACTCTTGTGTACTGCTTTACTTCTCACATAACTCTTGGCTTGATTTTTTACATCCCAGGACTACTCACCGAGGGCTGCCACGATGGACTGGTTCCTCCCACATCAATCATCAATTAAAAGAATATTCCTCAGTTCTGACTGAAGGCCAATCTTACCAAGACATTTCTTTTTAAATTGTTGTTCCCTGTCCTCAGATGACTCTAGCTTGGGTCATGTTGACCAAGACCTAGACAATTCAGCAAATTATAGAAGCTTTGGGTAGCCTGGTAACCCTAACTGGAAGGTGAGAGACTTGTGGAGAAAAATAAGACTTATACTAGTGTAGAACTCTTGTCTCTGGACTATGGGCAATCATAGAAAATATACATAGAAGCACATGCCAGAGTCATAGTTTGATCTATGACCTCACCTATTATAATTTTAACTCTAAGTGATGTAATGCCAAAATCTGGTATGTATGGACTAAAGAATCCATTACAGTTCAGAAGGACCAATGAATCCAGAACTCAAAATATCTCAAGTATGGTAGAAAGTAACTCTGGAGGCTGGCAAACAAGGGAATCATATATCTACAGAATGATATAGAAATCATACATAGTATGTATTGTAATTTTGTGGGCTTTGTGACAGCTCAGAAAAAAATGAGCCTTAGAACAAATTAAAAGCAAAACTATAATGGTGCAAAGATGATGTGAGCATCTGGTATTTACACAAAAAAGAAACTGTAGATAACAAGTCTTTTTCTAGCCATCTTTAATCTAGATTAATCAGTACTTCTTTAATTGAACATCTCATACTTCATTCATTTTGAAGGCTGATATGATTGGAAGACAAAGAGCAGAAGTACAAAATCATTCAACTGCTATAAATCATAGCAATTGTGGTAAAACAGATTTTTAAAAGTGTGTGAAAAAGTTGATATATACTGTAAATTTTATTTTGTGACATTAAGAAAATTGCTTAACTTCTCTGGGCCTCAGCTTTCCATTATAAAGGAGAAATAATAATAACATTTCTGTAATTTGTTAAGGATACATATACAAATATAATCTTTATATATATATTGCATTTGTAGACAAACACATATGGCAGAAATTGAAAGACATTTTTGATGTAGTTCCATGACTTAAAGCTAAAGCTGAAGTTTTAAGACAATAGAGACTCTTTGCCACTAGTTGTAAAGAAGTATAAGTCAATACTTACTTTTTCAAGTCAAGTGAGTTGGTTACAAAACAAAAACTATAACAATTGTAGCTGACTGCACAGGGGTGATGGAACTCATGAATATCATCTGCTGATGATATGAGAAAAATGCTAAAAGGTAAATTTAGGAAAAGCAGAGGTGTTTCTTTGGCTATGCACTCAAGGAAAATTGAAGAATATAGACTTGGCATCACAGCCTTGGTTAATCATTCCAAACTTGGAGCAATGGAGTGCCCCTAGCAAGAATCATAGGCACAGTGAAGCAAGGGTTCATGAGGAGAAAAATGAGCAGCAAGAGACAGTAGCTTTAAGAAGTGAGCTAGACTCCATTGTCCTCTTTGGCCTTTCCAGAAAACTCTTACGAGTGTCTTGTTGTGGCACACAGACACATACAGGTGTTGATGTGCATTGATACCCAGATGCTTTTACAGAATGGACATTAACAACTTATAATTAAAAATAAAACTTGTCTCCAGTTTTTTGCTTCTCTTCCAAGACAAATCCCAATTAATCCAAGTATAGATCTATATAAAAGAAAAGGAACAAATAGTTCCATAACTTGGGTTGGCATGGACCACAGTTGGGACATATAGCTGGAAATGCACCTGAGATGTAGTGTTGGCTGGACTTCAAACACCAGTGTTAATTGCTTGTCTGGGGTTGTTGTTGCAAACAAAACAAGCTGCAAACTGATAGTATCTGCCTATGAGTCCCTGACAGGGTGCACAGTAAAGGAGATGCTATAGTGTTAGGATACAAGAAATAATTGGAGAACAAAAACAATGTTTCCAATAAGCTCACTATGGAGTTAAGATTCTTCAGTACACATGATTCACAAAAAAATAATGAGCTATTAGTTGACAAATGGTTAACAACACACTATAAAGCAGTTGTTCTTAACCTCCCTAATGGTTCCTGTCACTATTTCCTATAGTTACACATGAGCTGGTGGCCCCCAACAACAAAATCTGATATGAGAACCTATGAAAGAGTCATTTGAGCCCCCAAAGGGGTTGTGACTCACTGGTTGAGATCATTGCCCTAAGGGATCAATACAATATATAAATTTTTATAATTTTTAACAGAAAGAAAACTATCAAATTTCAATATGATCCAGAATTGAAGAAGACATATTGAATATTAGTGATGGAAAATGATCAAAGCAAAGACGTTATGTCTCTCCTAGCCTACATAACATAAGCATTTGAACTTGGAAAGAAAACTCTTTAATGTTTTCTTTCATGGTAGCCTTATATACTTCTAAACTTTAATTAAAAATTTACTGTAAGAAGGATATTTGCATCCCTATGTATTAAAAACAAAACTCATATTTCAAACATTAGCTGTTCAGCACTCACTGTAAGATGATTTGCTCCTTCTTCATCTTTAGAAATGATACTGACATGGGCTGAGTGGAGCAAAACAATGGTACAGCTAAACCTTCTACGGGACAGCTAAACCTTCTTGGCAAGGGATTTGAGGGTTCTTTTTCCTAACTGTAATTTACTTTCTTTTACCTCAACTCACTTTTAACTCTTGCATAAAAAATATTTCCATGGCAGCAAATGCAACACATGGTAAACAAAGTATTTTTTTATTCTTCAAGTAACTGTCATTTCCACAATTAAAATACTCTAAGAGTCACAACGTAAAGGAGAAAGAGGATCTCTGTACTTACATCCTGATTGGTCATTTCCCAGTAGGGTCTCTCTCCATAAGATACAACTTCCCACATTACTATTCCATAACTCCAGACATCACTTGCAGAGGTGAACTTTCGAAAAGCTATTGCTTCTGGGGCAGTCCATCTGATTGGAATTTTGCCCCCCTAAAATTAAAAACACACACATATGCATATATGTAAATATATGTATATACATAAATATCAATACATATATATTCATATTCCTGCATTTTTCAAGGGTACTTAGGGATACTGCAGCTTATTTGAGAAGCTCTAGAAAGAGCTGTAACATTTTAAAGTGGATCTGTTTGACAGCAGGCAGTCTCTTTTCCCATCTCCCAGCCCATGAGGACTTGTAGACTAACAATTAATTGGCTGTCGGGAAGGTTTCTGCTATAAATTCTGTTTGACTCTTAGAAGGCATAGAAGACCTACATCTCAATTAGAGTGCTCAGGATGGCAACGCTGAGTAGGGGCGGGAGGCACTCAAGCACATCAGTCAGGTGTATTCTGAGACTGGGAAAGTAAAGGACTCTAAATAAAAATAAAGGACTCTGCATGCCTTTTACTAAATTGCAGAATTATGAGTGGAATGTCTCAGTTGTTAAATAAAACCCTGAGATCTTTAGCAGTTTGTAAGACAAGCAGGAAAATTCTACATACTGAACACTGAAGGATATCCGTCCCTCAACATTGTTTGATTTCTGTAAGGTTTGATTTTTCTCCTCTTAACTTAATGGCATTCTTTTGGTTTTGTACAGTTACGAAGTTGAGCCAAAGAAATGCTATTGTTTAACTGAACTAATAAAAAGAGTATTGAGCTTGGAGTATTCAAAAAAAATCATTTTAAAGTTTTTTTTTCTGTCTACTTGCTAATGCATGTTGAAAGAGAGAAATTGCCATTACAAAACCAAAACGTTCAAGAATTTTGAGAAAATAAGTTTAAAGTCATGATTGAAATTTTGGAAGTAATGAAATTTAGTCTTAATATATTTGTATAGACATACACGATAATATGACTAGAATATTTTTTAAATTGCTTTGCCTAGTAAGTATATATAAAATACTGCATCACACAAATATACATGACATGCTTATTTTATTTTGCTTCATTTCCATTTGTCCTTTTATCTATTTAAGTTTGTAATTTATTTTTTACTTTTTATTTTTACTTATGGATATATGTGTGGGCTTGTAGCGTGCACATGAGTGAAGGTACTGACGAGGGTCCCAGATCTCCCAGGGATAGAGTGGTTTAAGTTGCTTGATGTACATGCTAGGAAGTTAACTCATGTTTAACTCATCTTCTTTACTAGAGCAGTACGTGTTCTTAAAAGCTGCCATCACTTCCGGTTGTTGACTAAATTTGTATTGCTTTGTTTTTGGAAATAGAAACTTGCTTTGAAGCCTACACTGGACTTTAACTTACTGCTCCCAGCAGACTTCTTGTCTGAGTATACTGAGATAGGAGTGGTACGAAATTGTCACGCTTTGCACGTTATGATTAAATTATCTCTTTCATATTGTAGTTTATTGATCGTGCCGAGCTTTATCCCTAAATTGTCCCTCTGTTCATTGGAACAATCTGTGTGCATCACTAACTTTTGAGATTCATGGGCTCGATTATTTCTCATTACATATATTTTCAACAACTGCTGCCATACTACATTTGTAGACGGAAGCCATGAATGTAGCAAGGGTCTCTGGTGATTCTTCAAGGGCTGCTGCATAACACAGTGACAAGGACCTTGGAAAGATCTACTTTTAATTTAACTTAGGCACCCACCCATCACAACAGCAATAGCCTTTGCATAACCTCAATCTTGCATGGGCCAACTTTATTAAGTGCAACTCTAACCCCAGGAGAGTTCTTAATTGAGTTTTCATTTAATGAAAATAATGGTAGTAATAGGTGTAGGAGAGAAGAAACTTCTCATCAATTAATTCATTGATTTAGTGAAATGACCTTTGGAAGTCTTTGTTTGCTTAAACAAATTACTCTTGCGTTTTTTTTTTTTTCATGTTACAAGTCCTCAAAACTCCATGTGCCACAAGTCAAAGTTGTCAAAATGAAACAAGCTAACTGTATAATCTATTAAAGAACTTATTAGACACCATTTTTACAGTATAATTTTATAAGGAGACATGGAATATACAGATTATAAATTAAGAATTAGAGATAATGAATCTGTCATTCTGTATTGAAACAAAGTTAGTCTACTTGATCACTCTAAGTATATCAAATACTTAGATGCTGAGGATATTCAAAGTGATAATATTGAAATTATTTGGATTTCCCTAAACATGTATTAAAAGGTTCAAATTGTAAAGGTAAAGCAAATAGTCTGTCCACAAATATTATTTTTATAAAAATAGTCACAGTTTTCCTCAGCTAATTTTTTATCACATTATTTCAGGAAAGAATTTGTTTGCTATAAGCTGTATATTTATGATAGCTCTTATACTGTGAGTAGTAACCAATATTCCATAGATGTAGGCTTAATAGTTATTGTACATTGTAAGTCAAGCAGTGAGGCATTTCAATAGCTGCAGAAAATCAAAGCTTTTAAAAGAGATGAAACTTGTTTTTCCAGCAACATAAACTCAAGATGAAGAATAAAAGGCTTTTTAAATTATTTCACAGTTGAGGACACCATAGTCCAGATATTTTAAAATTTCCAGTAATACTATTTATATATCTTTACATGTGCATACATCCATACCCTTTTTTCATAAATACCTCAAGTGAGCATATATATTTTAATATAAGAAATTCTGTATTTAGTTTGCATTTTACTTTAAATACTTTATAACACCACACACACACACACACACACACACACACACACACACACACTGAAAATTTATGAATTTAGAATTCACATCTGTCCTAGAAATGATTTCTATTGCTGCAATGAAACACTAAAGCAACTTGGGGAGAGAAGGGTATATTTGGTTTATGCGTACACATCACTGCTCATCATCATCTGATGTCAGAGCAGGTACTCAACCTGGGCACGATCCTGGAGACAGGAGCTGATGCAGAGGCCATGGACATATTCTGCTTACAGACTTGTTCCCTGTGGCTACTCACCCTGCATTTTATAGAACCCAGTACCACCAGCCCAAGGATGACATCATCTATAAGGGCTGGGTTCTTCCCCAAGAATTACTAACTACTGAAAAAAAATCCTACAGATTTGCTTACAGCCCAATCTTATGAAAGCATTATTCCATTTGTGGTTCCCTCATCTCCAGTGACACTAGCTTTTGTTGTGCCGACATAAAACTAACCATCATAATAGCCTTAAAAATAAATAACTGAGATTTGGAAAGTAAATAGTTTCATTATATAAGTTTAATATTTTAATTTGCTTGTACTAAATGAGTATAGAATTGGATTCTCTCTCTCTCTCTCTCTCTCTCTCTCTCTCTCTCTCTCTCTCTCTCTCTCTCTTTCTCTCTTTTCTCTCATGTTTTATCTGTGTGCTCTGGGCCTTTTTGGAGGAATGTCTTTTTGCTACTTCTTTTAACATCTTTAAAAATTAAATGACTTAGTCTAGTGTGTGAGAAATGAATTCTGTTAGATCTTACCCTTGTGGTGTAGGCTGCCTCAGGATCATCTTCCAGTACCCTGGAAAGTCCAAAGTCAGATACTTTGCACACAAGGTTACTGTTGATTAAGATGTTTCTAGCAGCAAGGTCTCTATGCACGTAGCCCATGTCAGAAAGGTACTTCATTCCTGCCGCGATGCCTCTCAGCATGCCAACAAGCTGAATCACAGTGAACTGCCCATCGTTTTTCTGCAGAGACAGTGTAACACCATGCTAGTGGTACAATTCACATGACGAAAAATTGTAAAAAGCCTTCTTTCAATCTTCAAATTAACGTTAGCACATTTCACAACGCAAATGCGATTTCTACCCAAGGAGAATGGAAAACATTAGAAGACACAAACTTAACTGATTATGGTGATCTGGTCAAATGAAGCAAAGATGTTGAAAGCCCTTCAAAACCTCATACACACACACACACACACACACACACACACACACACACTGCAAATACAGGCATCCTAGAAAGAGAGTTTCAGTGGGAAAAAAAAGGAAGGAGATAGTGTAATAGAATATGTAAAGGTCTCAAATTCATTATATACATAAGTGAAACTATTAAATAATAAAAGTAAACCAATAAATGTATAGTTATGCTCTGAACATAGCTGTAGACCAAAATCTACAGAAATTATACAACTATGTTCAAATATGCTAAGGATATAATTTCCTTTATCAAAATATATATTCAAGGCAAAGATTCTAGTATTATACTTCTTATAAGGAGTCTTATTCTAGTACTACAGTTCCCATAAGGATTTGTGTGCAATGGCAAAATAGCTTCAGATAGAACAAAAGCAAAGAGCCTTAAACTAGCATAGCATGTTAATGGCAGTGTCCTTGTTTCACAGAGAATTCTTAGAGATTGATGATGGGACTGTTCATGAAACGATTGTTTATAGTCATACTATCTATGTAATCCTTAATTATTAATTACCATAACTGCAAATGTATATAAAAGTCATAAACAAAAGACACAAGAAAATGATACATTATTACATATTCTATTCCAGAGGTAAGCATTTTGAGTTTTGACTTGGCATATCTCTGATGGCATGTGAGTCTATACACCAATAAGTACTTGCACATCAAAACTGTGGCAACTTTTGCTTTGCTCAGCTGAAATTACCAGTAATTTTTTCCCAATCACCATTAATTGATTCATTAGTATATTTATAGGCTTTGACTTGCTGTTTTACTCATGCATTCCTAACACAGTGTCTTATTTAGGATGTATTCCTGGCTAGTCTGTCAATCTCTGCGTAGACCAGGCTGTCCTTGAACTCACAGAGATCTATTTGCATCTACTTTTAGTGCTGCCCTTAAAGGTTTATCCCAACACACTCAGTTAAGCTCAGTTTATATTTTGTGTTGTTATAGGTTTGGCGGTGAAGTGTCACTAGTTATTTTAAAGAAAAATTTTTCTAATAATATAAAGTAGTAAGTTCATATTTAAATTTTTAAAATAGAGTATAAAGAAGAAATAAGGGGTCATCCATAGTTGCATTGTGTTAGTCCCTAATTATTTTGACCTAAATAATTTCTCTTTTTTTTTTCTAAAGGTTCGTTTACTACTCGTGTGCCAGCATATCTTCTTTTGTCTGTGCTCTCTGCTTATAGCTCTAATCATATGGCACGTATAACTTTGTATGGTGTATGGTATTTCATCTTACAGACTATTAAAAGAAAAGAGTTTCATTTAAAAAGTTCCAGGTTGTTGTCCTTTATGGACCACAGTCTCTTTATTGTCAGACCAGAGAAATTTGGCCATTTTTCTAACCAAGTACCAACCTTGGTTAATACTGAGTATACTTTGTGGTCAGTTTCAAAAAAAAAAAAAAAAAAAAAAAAAGCTACCTACGTAGACTTGTCTGGGTAAAGGTGAAATGGCCTGATAAAGTACAGGGCATTCTGCAGGGTGGATGAGAGCAGGGATAATTACACACCACTGGATGGGAAATGTCAACACTTTTTGGAAGTCTGTTGATTTTTTTCAAATACATTAGATGCAATAAAGTTAAGTGAACTCATAAATCTTAACAAGCAGCTTGAATCACTTTGAATAAACTGATGAGGCAACTCTAGGAGACTGGAGACCCTGTAGCTAAAGAGATGTAGACTGGTGATAGGGTGGTACATTGGTGTGGCTTGGGGATTAAAATAGAAACTTTGCATAATAATAAAGCAGAAACATAATCTCTCAAAGACTCCAAGTTGTCACCAATTTCATAACAATCATTTCCCTGAGTAAGAAGCAGCACCCATGATAAAGACCTAATAAACTTGTAGACTACATGTTACTCAGATATGAAAATCTTATATTACTTTACACAGGCTACTTAAAAGAAAGTGACTTGATATCAATGTTTAAAATCAGAAGGTATGCATTTAACTGTCTTATTTCTGAAGCCCAGAATGCATGATTATATTAGCTATAATCTCAGGCTGACCACTCTTCTGTTAATCCTTTGAGGAATCATAATGCCTTACAGACCCCAGTTTGATATCTTCAGTAATGATCTACGTGAACATTTTAGACTTGTTTTTTTTTAAAATGTCCATTACCATGCACATGGAAGAGTGGAGCACATCTGTATCACCAACTCCAGTACAAGGTACATAATAAAAGACTGGGAGGAATAGATGGAAGACGTAAAGGATGAGAAGGAGTGATATAAAATGCTGTCTTTTGAACAGGACTTGGTCACAGCATTCATTAAATCACTGCAGCTGTGGTCATATGAACAACATCAACAAAACCCCTTCCATCAGAATGAAGTCAGCCACCCAGAAGCCCCAGGACTCCCAGGGACTAAACCATCAATCAAGGGTACACATGGTTCCATCCAAAATGTGACAGAGGAATGCCTTGTTGGGCATCAGAGAGAAAAGTCGTCCTTGGTCCTGTGAAGGCTCAAATCAAGGGGGGGAGGTGGGAGTGTGTCTGGTGGAGGGGCATATACTTGGAGACAGAGGGTGGGAGGAAGGCTTGTGGGTTGTGGGGGAGGAGGGAAAACAGGAAAGGTTTTAGCAATCGAAATGTAAATGAAGATTATATTAAAAAAAATCTTCCATCTTTGAGACTATTAGCTGGAAAACAAACCATCTTCATCTTCTTCTACCTCACTATGGTAGCCACTGGCAAGTTGCACATGCTCCAGAAAGTGATTTGCCTTTTCAGTGTATTTAAGCTACACTAATTATACATAGTGGCATAGTGATCTCTCTCTCTTTCTTTCATACACACATGCACACACACACTTACACACATATGTAAACATATACACACCAAACACATGTACTCATTCACACACACACACACACACACACACACACAAACACATGATTTAAACACACAACAATCTATTAGAATCAGAACTTGCTGGTAAGAAGAAAAGGGTCAGTATTAATAGGTTAATAGAAAGTGTGGGAATGAATAGGATCAAAACCATCACATACATGTATGAACCTATCAGAGAATATATAAAAATATTTCAAGATTTTCAGTATTTGTACAACTTTTATTTACTGTTTCCATTTTTCTTGTTTCTGTTTCCTCCCTACATTTTCCTTCTTTTTTATCTTCTCCTTTATTCTTTTCTCTATTCATCCCAACTTCCATTTTGTTTAAAGTAATCATATACTTAAATAAAATAACAGGAGCATATAATTGGATTTGTATACGTTTTCTGAAAAAAAAATGAAACAAAACAAAAAACCAAAAACATTCCATACAAATTCCCTTTACTTGTGGCATATAATGGTATTGCCAAATTTATTTTGAATCTATTTAAAACTTTACCATTAAAGTTGCTCAGTTTTAATTTCCATTTATGAAGAAAATGCATATGGCAGTAGGTAGCTATCCTACAGCCAAACCTTACCTTTAAAAAGGTGTCTAAGGAGCCATTCTCCATGTACTCTGTCACGATCATCACTGGTTTACCTGGAAAGAAGCACAGTGGTGCCAAGTGTGGTGAGAGAGGATACATTCTTGGTTAAATATTTATATATTATTTTTTCCGTATAATGTTTTGATCATGTTTTCCTATACCCTCAACAGCTTCCAGATCCTCCCTCTACTTACAACTTTATGTTTTTTCTCTTTCAGGAAACAACACCAACACCAAAACAACATCAACAACAGAATCCCACAAAACTCTTACCTACAAGATATAAACCAGATATATTAGCAATCTCTATGTTTTTGTGAATGGTTGTGGTTGTGTACATGTAACCACATACATTCATTTCACTACTGTTGTTATATTTAGCTGCATACACATACATACATACACACAAACATGTGTGTGTGTGTGTGTGTGTGTGTGTGTGAACTTGTGTGTGCGAGTACAAGAGTGGATGGATTCATGTGTGTGGTCTAGAATTACTATGTAACATGGCTACAACTCTTTCTGTTATTCAACAAATGCAAAGATGACCTAGTCTGGTTTATGCCACTATGATAAAGGATTGACCAGAAGTAACTTGTGAAAAAGTTTATTTGGTTTTATATAGCCTGACCATAGAGAAACTTCATGTCAAAAACTCAATTAGGATAAGAGGCAGGAACTATTGAAGATAGGCGTTTAATGGTTTGCTCCCAGGCTGAATTTCAGCTACATTGCTCATATAGAGAACTGCAGAGGACTGATACCATTTACAGCTTGCTCTCTCACATCCATCAATACGGAAAAAAAGATATACAGATATGCCTATACGCCAGCCAAACCTGATTGTGACATTTCCTTAATCAAAATTTCTTCTCCCCAAGTAACTAGTTAGGTTGAAAAAGAACTAACTAGTACAAGAGTATTTAATTGAACCTGTAGCTTTATGTGAATGGGTTAAACTGAAGAGACAGGGAACTCCTAGGATCTGTGTATTTCTGCTCCCCAACACTGGGTTTACCAGCAAGCCACTGCAGTCATTTTTATGTACATGCTGGGAACATGAACTCAGGTACTTATTCTTGTATATCATACCCTCATATTCACGAAGGTATCTCCTTGGTCCCAAGACATGATTCTTTTATGTGGTGATTATTTACTATTTGGGAGTATTGAATCAAGGAGAAAACAGTGTGAATGGATAGAATTACATTAGGGAATATTCATACATTTGACTAAATCGATATTGACTAATGTAAAATGCTTAAGTGTTAATTCTCCTTTAAGTGAGATAATTATATAATATAGCAATAATACCCACCAAAGTAGCTACAACGTGCTTTTCTTTCCAACAATCATAAAAACAATCTTGTCTAAATGTCCTATTTATGATCCATTCAATATAAATTCAGGAAATATATTATTCTGATCTTTACATCTTTTTTCTAAGAACTTTTTTCTTTCTTTTCTCCACTACACATGTCATGTTTATCAAGTCACTTTCCTCAATAGACTGTTCCAGTTCTCTCAGGTACATGAAGGTTGTCTTAGAAATGATTACTTATAAGCCGGGCGTGGTGGCGCATGCCTGTAATCCCAGCACTTGGGAGGTAGAGGCAGGCGGATTTCTGAGTTCAAGGCCAGCCTGGTCTACACAGTGAGTTTCAGGGCAGCCAGGACTACACAGAAAAACCCTGCCTTGAAAAACCTAAAAAAAAAAGAAAGAAAGAAATGATTACTTATGATTGAATAGATTCATTCCCTTTGTACCTGGTTTATAAAGGTAGACAGTGGTTTCTCCCCACTGACTCTGAAAACAAGCTGGTATCTATTAGCCTTTGTTGAGAAGAATGTTTAAATTTAGGTCTCTAGTATACCAGCTTAAAGATTTCAAGGAAACAAAAATGCTTTGGGTTTGTCGGAATATTTCAGAGATTGATGCAGAGCTATAATCATAGAGATCAACTCTCTGTATGAGCTGATCCCAAAGAAACAGACACAAATGAGAAAAAGTCTTTCTGAAAAAGGTTTAGATGGACATTCATACTGCTTAGGGGATCCATCAGACCTCTAGATGATGGATCTACCAGCTCCTTCTCCCCAATTAATGTTCAGGCACCTGGGGCAGACACTCATCTTTGTTTCTGAGATTTCTTATTATACTACCAACTGGGAAGGGCTTTCAGCTTTATAAGACTATGTCATGTACCTCCTCAGGAGCCAAAACTTCATGAGTTAATTATGTTTAAATATGCTGCCAATTTCATTTGATAACCTGGAGAAAACTGATTAATATACTCACTACCATGTGATCATGGACAAATCTGTCATCCATGCCTGACTTTTCAGCTGTTACAATGATGTTGATCATTGATGGTGTCTATCTCAGAAATGTGAGTTTCTCCCAAGTCTCTCTTCATCAAATAAGTTAGTGTAATTTTTATAATTTAGAAGTTTGCTATATGAGTTGGTTAGTATTATTTTGTAAATTGGATAATTTTTTTTATCTCTGACATAGTATTCTTGTTAGATGCATGTGGCTTCCCATAATAAACCCTATCTTATCACGACAGAATTTTTTTACATAATATGCCGATATAAAAATGAGAATAAAAATGACAAAATTCTTTCGATATGATGAGAAAATAACTAAAACATTGCCATCATATTTAAAACTCCATAATAATCTCAATTTATTTAATACATGACATTTTACTTTACAATGAAAATACTTTCAGTAAAATTAAGCATTAATTTAAGCTATCTTGAGTTTAAAATATATCTCTGACAACAAAATTACTAACTTTTAAATCCACTGTTTCTATTTTATATTATGTATATGTTATTAATAGAAGTGAGTTTACAAAACTATGAACAGCACTGTTATTGACTTAATAATGTTTTTAAGATGAGTCTTTTACTTAGGGATTGATGAGTTCAGAACAGAGTTTTCATACTTAAACACAGCAGACTACAATAGTGCAAAGTTAACTATAGAGAAACTGACAAAAATAATATTGAAGGAAAGAATTCTTCCTTTTTGATCATTTAAGATGAACTGTTTAGAATTATAAGTTGGACAGTTTAATTTCTCACTCAGATGATTATGTTCCTATGAAGTACATTAAAGGCAATTTTCTTTTAATGGAGTGTTATCGTGTATAATAAAGACAGGAAAATTTCCCTCATCCTCTTGAAAGCATAACAATTTCTTTCCTTTAAAAACTATACATGATATATTTCCAGAAGGAGTAATAAGAGGGGACTAACATTCAAGAGGGGCTTCACGATATGCCCAGGTAGATTGTAAAAAGAATTCAAGTTGAAAAATGGAGATAAGACCTTGTTTTCTATGCTTACATCATGAAATATGAGGAGAAATGAAAGGACTATTGTTTCGCAATTAGACTTCCAAGTAATAATAGCCAGGAATTATGAAACAAAAAAAATTGATGCTGGCTATGATATGGAGAAAGATAAAATTTTATCCACTGTTAATAGGCATATTAACTGATAAAGCGACTATGGAAATCAGGGTGGTATTTCTTCAAGAAACTAGTAAATAAACAGCAGAATGATCAAGTTCTACTATGTATTTGGAGGACTCCTAGTCATAACACTTTTACATATGTGTATTGCTGTACTGTTCATTATAGCTAGGAAAGAGAGACAATCTAGTTGTCCCTCAAGAAATTAGTGTCTAAATAACATGTGGCATCATCAAAGAAATTTCTTATAGTAAACATGAAATGTGACATTTGCAGAAAAAAATGGGTGGAAATAGAAATAATTATTAAATAAAACAAAAATACGATGGATGCAGAAATAGAAATCTGTATAATGCTTCATATATGGTAATTAGACATGGACTTACAATAGTGTGTGTGGTATGGTGTGGTGTGGTGTGTGTGTGTGTGTGTGTGTGTGTGTGCATGTGCGCGCATGTGTGTGTGAGGTATGTGTGTGTACAGTGTGTGTACAGTGTGTGTGTCTGTGTGTATGCATGCTCATATGTGTGTGTAGACAGAGGACAAATATAAGAAATGGGTCCATTAAAGGACATGATTAGAAAGGGCGCTGTGAGAGGTGCAGCAGTGATTCATCATAAGCGAGAGAGCAGGAACAGGGAAGACGAGGCAATGGAATATCTGTGACATAGGAACAGAAAGCTGGTAACTGGAGGAAAGGGGGGTCAGCAAGAGGAGACTCTGGTGGGAGACTCTGGTAAGCATTCAAATAAATATTTTCAGTGGTTATGCCAGCTCAACATGAAGAAAAGTCAATAAATATTTGTAGCTTATTCTCATAAATCAGACCTTCTAATTTGAAATTTATTTAATGATAGTGATGGTTCTTCCTAAAAGGAGCCAGGCAGATATTAAAATGGGAAAAGCCATGTTGGGAATCTCTGGGTCTTAATCTGATACCTCAGAATCCATTTTGAATTTTTTTTATTTTAATGAATCAGTTTTCTTTGAAGAATTGAAAATTCCTATGCTCCTCCAGGTCTGATTGACAAACTGCTTAGGCGCTAATATCAACTGTTGTTTCAGACGTTATTCTTGTGAAGTATCTTGTTATGTAGGATGTGTCCCTTATGTTTGTCTGCTTTTTGAAATCAATGTTTCCCAGGATGAAGTAGAATTCTCATCAAAAGGAAATATGTGTGAATGTAGTCTAGCACTAGCTTATTATCACACAAGGTATCAGTATTTCTATACATTGCATTTAAAGTAGAGCTAAAAGGTTGGATCTGGAAAATATCATCCTAAGTGAGTTAACACAATCACAAAAGAACACACATGAAATGCAATCACTGATAAGTGGATATTAATGAGCCCAGAAGCTCTGAATATTCAAGGTTACAATTAGCAAGTCAAAAGATTCCCAAGAAGAAGAAAGGAGAGGACCCTGGTTCTGAAAGGACTGGACCCAGTTTTGTAGGAGAGTACCAGAATAGAGCAGAGAAATGGTGGGGTGGTGATTGGGGAATAGGCGGGGGGTGGGGTGGGGTGGGAGAGGACATATGGGACATATGGTGAGGGGGGAATGGGGAAAGGGGAAAGCCTTCGGAATGTAAACAAAGGATACAGAAAATTAAAAAAATTGTAAAAAAAGTAAATAAATAAATAAATAATAAATAAATTTAAATACATACATAAATACAATTTTAAAAAAAGAGTGTGCACTTGCTGAAGGTAATCTCCGATTAAACTAGGAGTCCTAATTTTCTGAAATCAACTGCCGTTTCCAGAAATCTTCCTAAGTTTGTTTCCTTTAAATCCACCTCCTCCATCCCGTCCCATACAGAAGTCATCCAGAGGGTTTTGCTACTACAAACAGTTACATGAACTGAATTCCTAAAGACTTGAACAGATCAGAGACAGTTTTAACTCATAATCACAAACAGAACATCATAACGATGAAAGAAAAACAATGTTCTCTATCTGCTCTTACCTTACTTATCCAATAACCTTATACTGGAGGTGCTTTGTGCGATACCTCCTTAAAGCAATTCCAATTTCTTCTCTTCTTGTAATTTCTTTTTTCTTCCTACCTTTGTGTATTTTAGACTTACTAGTAATGGATACAAATTAAAGGTAAATAATGGACACAATCATCCCTTAGTATCTGTCAAGAATTGTTCTAAGACTTCCATGTAATAAATTCTGTAAGCTGCCCAAGTTCCTTTATAAAACTAAAGGGTATTTACAAACAGCCTATGAACATCCTGAATTTAATGTTTTCTAGATTGCATACTATAGGTAATATATTATAAATGCTAAGGGAATAGCTTCATTTTTAAAGGATTGTTTGTAAGGGGAATGACTGCATTTGTTTAAGAGAAAAGCAACTTTTTTCCCCCTAAGCAATTTCCATCTGCAGCCCGTTGAAACCTTGGATATAAAACCCGCAGGAGGCCAACCTTGTTTACTGCTGAGCCAAGGTCTAGGGAGCAGAAATGGGACAGATGTCTTACAAAATGTATCTCATTTTGTGCAAATTTGTATCTTAAATTTCACTTCTAGTTCTCCAAAGGTAGAAGAGAGAAACTGTGTTGTAGAAAGATCTCTATGATCAGAAAGGCAACTAACCAAGAAAATTTTAGAAAAAAGTAAAGTGAGTCTTTTCAAATGAGACAGGTGGCTCATCTAAGTGATTTTTTCAACCACTATTATCTAATTTTAAAAGTCAGATTAATTAGGTATGATAGTGTAGGTTGAAATGTCAAAAGCAAAAATGTAATTTGAGAAGTATGAGAGAGACACAAAATGAATTTCTAATTTCAATGATGATGGAAAAGCAATTAAAATGAATGTTTGCAAACAAGTACAAGATTCTTTTGTTGATAAGGATAAGACTCTTCAGCTTCCATTCGATTATTTTTTATGGTTCAGTCATTTTAATGCTAATTACATTTATTTTGGCTTATGTTTTGTCTCAGTTGCTGCTATCCAGCAAAAATGACATGGTGATAATTACCATGGCTTACTCTAACTGTTGTAAATTCAATAAAAGTGTATAAATCATTTTTCATTATCCAGCTGTAAGAAGAGAAATGGTGTAGATCTGTCAATAATTTTGAAAGCATATTATCAAAAAATCCATATAAAAAGAACTCATAAAGTATATCAAGACAGGACTTTAATCACAGAGGATATTCTATATTGCTTTGTGTTATTTCCTGAGGACCTACTCCAGGAAATCTATACAAAAGAGGCAGATTATTTGTGGAATTTGCTTTTATTATTGATGCTCATAAGCTAGCTATTATTTATTAATTTATTAAATGCTTAGCTTTGCAATAAACTATATTATTAATTGTGGCTAAAGTTTTGTAATCATAATATAGCAATCAGTTCTTCTGAGACCAAGTGAGGTTCAGAAAGATTGTTACTACAGTTGACAAGAGAAACTCAGCTAGAGACATAACGAATGTTCTATTTCTTTTCAAACTATAATTTTATATTTTTAAAATACATATTTCTATACCAAGTTCTATGTTTTGCTCTAGCATATGTTCAATTTTTGAGTGTTAATATAGACTTGCTAATCATGACTATATCAAACAAACTATATAAACAATGTCTCCCTTTCTGGAGGAATTTGACATCTCTTATTCTTCTCCTTATAAGTTTATTACACTGCCTCTCTTTGTCTTTGTCTCCGTCCCTGTCCCTGTCCCTGTGTATCTGTCTGTCTATCTGTCTGTATCTCCTTCCCTCTGTCCACATCCCACCACACACACACACACACACACACACACACACACACAGACACACACTGTTCAGGCAATCTACTTTGATATATGTTTACATTTCATTTGTAAGAATTATGTAATGTTCTATAAGATAGGAAGAATACATGCAAGAACGGAAATGTAGTTTGCTTTTCTAAAGGTTAGGAGAAGAAGGAAGTAGGACTTGCTATTCAGTTCTTATTTGTGCAGGGATTATTTATGGAAGTTCAAGACATCATTTGCACTGAATTTTGTTAATGATAATGAGCTAAAGTTTTTGGGGGGTGGTAAGGTAGATCTCATAGTACACACTTTTAATTATATTACAAAATGAATTAGTTCATTGTTTGATCTTTGCTTATTTTATTTTGTTTGCTTTGTTTTGAGAATGGGGTTGGCTATCATTTTGTACATTAGCTCTCCTCAAACTTGCTATCTAGCATGCTGACCTCAGATTTATGTTTGTACTTGATTCAGCTTTGTAAGTCTAGAATTCCTGATGACAGAATGCATGCTTGGACTCTGTGGTGTGTGTGTGTGTGTGTGTGTGTGTGAGTGTGTGTGTGTGTGTGTGTGTGTGTATGTGTGTGTGTTTGTCCATGTGTGTGCATGTATGTATGTGTGTATATGCTAAAATCTACTTTCTATCTTTAAGAAAGGTAGAATAATACTTTCTCCATTATGCAATCTTGTAACCCATATGCCAAAGTTACTTAAAGTAATCTCTGTGCAAATCTTCATGCAGTTCTTGCTTCTCACGGTGTGGACCATGATAAGTAGCAGAGGCACAGCCTGTAATCTTGTTAGAAATGGAAAATATGAGTCCCTAGTGAAGTCAATTGAAATAGATCCTGTAGTTGAACCATAACCCAAGAGTCAAGTTCAGTTCTGAGAAACATTAAACAAGGCAACATCACAAATCTGTAGTTAAATCTGGACTTACGTTGCTTGTGTTTATACTATCTGATTTTATGAAGCCATTAGCTCATCAATAAACACTGACACCACCTCAGGCTATTAGGGAGCCTTTCATTTAGAGGCATCGTAATTCAATTGAAAACAACCGTCAGAGGGATTATTTTAGAAATACTTTCTAAGTGGCAAAGGACTCAATATATGCCCCGTCTGTGGCAATATATCTTCAATTTCATTTTATTGCTCCACAGTATTTGGGTTGAATTCAATTCTGTGTACTGACACCTAACAATTTGAAAATGATTTTATTCTCACCTTAAGAAAAACTAAGGCTAACATAAGTAGAGCCACTTAAGTATTAATAATCACTGCCAACCAAAAAAGTAAGGTAGTTTTCCCATAAATAGAAATAGATAATCCTTATAGTAAGAGAAAAGCAAACAGAGTAACAAAGCAGGAAAACAAACTAGCAGGCCACAGAATAGCTAGTGAGAAAGATGGGTGCACATTTTAACTCTGTAAATATTAGATAAACAAAGCCCCATATAATTCATCTGAGATAAAATGATAATATTTTAAAGAAATAATTCAAAACTTTCTATTAAAGGACATTTAAGTATTGGTATTAGTATAAATATTCTAAAAATGATTATTCTCAAGCTATAAATACCTTGTTTGTCTTGACATTGCAGAGGTTGGGTATTAATAAATTATGAAATGAGTTTGGTTCTAATTATAATTACTTTTACAGAGGATATAGAACCTAAAACCTCAAAGTCAGTAACACTGTTTAATAATGAAGCTCCAGTGACTTAAAAATCAGTTCTTTCTAACAATGATTTCTGATTTAGCTATTATCTATTGTTACAAATTATGTTTTTTCTAAAGGACCAGAGCTTAAATTCCTTTAGAAAGAGTATCTATTCTTATTTTTTTTCAAATGTTATTCTGCATGTATTTCTTCAATGACTGCAGCTATCCAAAAAAAGACAAAAAACATACCATATCAAAGATATGTTGGGGCATTCTGGCCAGTAATTACACCACATCTGCCTGCCTCCTCTTCCCCAGTGCTCGGATATCTGCTATAGACCACCAGGCCACAGTATGTAAGTGGGTACTGGGAACTGAATTTAGATTTCCATGCTGACTGTCAAGGCAAGTCTTCCTAACTGACGTACCTCCAGGTCCCATTAAAAAATGTAAAATGCATTATTTTGATTAGTTTTACATATTTACATAATTTGAATTTATTCATTCTTTCATATACTGAATATTGATTGGGTTTGATTAGTGATATATTTTCTTTTTTAGGCCAAATAAAATATATAGTGTGCAGATTTCACTATAGGAATCTAAACTGTAGCATGCTTTCAGCTTTGAACCTTTTGTACTCAAGCAAAGGTCATCTTCTGAGAACCAAACTTGAGCCTCAGTGGATGGCTACATTCTCTGGCTTTTTCCTGTAACACTTAATAGCCATTTCTTGGCTCTTTGAACATAAAAACAATTAAGCCCATTTTTTAATCATATTTACTTATTTATTTTATTCTCATCTGTCCCTAAGTCCTACCTGATGTGTAGCTTAACTCCTAATGTTATCATGTGTAAGTACATAAGGCCAGAGAAGTTTAAGAACTTTCAAAGCAAATTTTATCCTTTATACATTCCAATGGTTTATCCTTCATGTGAGTTCTTAGAAGTACTCGGTGTGTTTAGCCCTGTGATAGATACAAGGGTTTATAAATACAGCTATTAGAAGTATCTTGCTGTGTCGTAAAGGTGATAAGGCAGGTGCAAATGTAAATATAGTACAAGGTACAGCGAGAACAAGTGCCAAGAAATGCTGCTGCCATTTATAGGACTGCCTCTGGCTGGGAGCACTACCTTTAGTAAATGTGTGAAAACTCTGTAAGGCTGGGCTGTGATTGGGAACATGCAAATGACAACGTGTAAGAGCTCCTTTCCTTTGCAGCTTGCCCTCTGAGCCTGCAGTACCAACCTGTAGCCATGCAGACATTCCGGATGGAAGGAAGAGTGACAATAAGTGGATGGATGACTATGATCTCATCGAGAAGGACAAGGTGGATTAAAACTGGAGGGCAAATGAAAGTGAAGCTACTGAATGAAGTGACAGGAAAGGGCAAAATGATTATGTAGAGTTTCGGCAGAGAATGTGCAGGAGCATGCAAGTATAGTAGGGTTTCATCAGGTTATGTGTGCGTTGTAATTAATGTTCGCTTTTCGCAACTGAAACATAACAGTATGAAAAGCAGTGTTGGATAAAGTCTGGGGGCAACAGATGAGCGAACTTTGCTGTGAAATTGCCAAAGCTATGAGGCAGAAGTGGGTAGGAGGGTGGGGGAGCACCCTCATATAAGCAGGGGGAGGGAGGATGGGGTAGGGGTTTTGCAGAGGGGAAACCACCAGGAAAGAGAATAACATTTGAAATGTAGATAAATAAAATGTCCAATAAAATATTATTAGTAAGTTAAAAAAAATAAAGTTCATGTAGAAAGATTTAAAAAAAAAGAATATCTTGAAGTCTGTTGTAATAACACTAATTAAAATAGAAATGAGGGTCTAAAAATTATCTAAGACTCCCTTGCTGAAGAAACCACACTGCTCAGACATAGGGCTTGAAGGAATAATTTTGGATTTGACCAGAAATCCTTTTCCTTAGGATTACCTCCTATTGTATTGAAAGGAGTCATGTACGGTGTGGAGAGGAAGAAAAGCAAGCCTAAGTCCTTTCCAGCTCCAGCCACAGACAATCACTATGGCCAGCAATGAAAGATACTCCAATGTGTGAAATAGTGGCACTTAGATCTGGGGGAGGCTAATCAAAAGCCCATGAAATTGGAGTTCATATCACTCCCAAAGGAAATAATAAATTTTATCATCTACCATGGTGAGGCCAAGGACCCTTGAGGAGAATCTATCTCCACTTTCTTAAACCAGCATAATCTCTAATTATATTCGAAATATCTGTCCTTATATTCACAGTTAAGTGTTACTTTCAACCTGAATTGATGAAGCTTCCATTTTCACCAGAGAATTGGTACTAAGAATTCTGAATGGCTAGACTTGTAGAGGTGAAAGGAGCTGATTGTGGCAGCTAGTCCCCAAGTCATACATTCACATCTCAACCTTCACACATAAGATTCAGGCAACATCATGGAGGAGGGCACAAGAGGTCTTTGTAAGAGACCTAGGACCGAGGACATGTGCTGTGAGATCATCTCTTCCAAGAAAAAGAAAACTAGGTAAGTAAGTGAGACAAGATGTCCAGGACTGAGGAGAAGTGGAGGCTGGATAGGTGTGGGGACGTATCTGGACTGACGCATTGTGTGAAACTCTCAAAAAATGAACGAAATTCATATTATTTAAGGCAAATCACACTCTAAGAAAGGAATAAAACATGAAAGATCATAATGATAAATATTTCTAGTCCATCAACATTTTCAGAATGCTTTAGTGATCAATTGTCAATTAATCTGAGTATCTCATCTTCCCGGAGCCAGGAAAGTAATGCAATTAATACTTTAAAGTTATTCCGATATTTGGTTAAATTTGTCCATTTTTGTAATAGTACTAAATTTATTTCTACATTATTTTAATTAACAAATAAAACTATAAAATGTTTTGCCTCAATAGACACTTCTGTTCCTTTCTTGAGACTGTGGAATTTTCCACCAGTAGGAAAATTGTGCCTGTGATATGCTTCTGAACATAAACAAACACACATGTGGCTTTGTGTGTGAAGGCCAGATTCAACTTCAGGTAGAATATTATGATTCAGAAAAGAATTCTTTTGTATCTGTATCTGTATCTGTATCTGAATCTGTATCTGTGTCTGTATCTGTGTCTGTGTCTGTGTCTGTGTCTGTGTCTGTGTCTGTGTCTGTGTCTGTGTCTGTGTCTGTGTCTATATCTGTATCTGTATCTGTATCTGTATCTGTATCTGTATCTGTATCTGTATCTGTGTCTGTGTCTGTGTCTGTACCTCTCTCTCTCTCTACACACACACACACACACACACACACACACACACACATATATATATACAGGGCCTCTTATTACTTGAATTAGATTGTCTGGCCAGTAAGTCCCAGAGATTTGGGCATCTCTACTTACCTATCATTAGAATTACAAACGGATAGCATTATGCTAGAGTTTTTAGATGACAGCTGGAGGCTGATGTTAGGGCCTCTTCTTTGCCTGGTGAGTAATTCATTGACTAAGTCACCTTCTCAGCCCATGGAAATAAAGGTAACTAAGCAGGTAGGGTGGTGACTTAGCTGAGTAAAAGTAAATTGATTCTTCTGCAGTCATCCAGACTGAATTGGATTTTCAAACCACAAAACAACAAGCAGAGTGGTTTGCGTTTGTATCTGCAGGAGAGCAGCAGATGGAGACAGGAGGATCTCAGGCGCTCACTAGCAGCCCTGTCTAGCCTGCATGGTGTGTCCCAAGTCAGTGAGATAGTCTGTCTAAGAGGAAACAAGGAAATAAAACAAAACAGGGCAAAAGGAGTGAGTGGTCCCTGAGAAACAGCATCTCAGGCTGTCCTCTGGTCTTCACCTTCATGCACGCATACATGTGCACGAACAGTTTTCCCCTCATGAATATGCACACAATGGAAAGACGTAAGTTTTCTAACACTATGAAAAAAACATAATTTATGTCCTTATTTTTTTCTGGGACTTCATTAAATACTAAAAATTACCACTGTGTAAATCTACCAAAATGTCTTGCATTGCAAATTTGTCAATTAAGCTGAAACCTATGGGATTCTTAAAGACTTTTCTTACATATGTTATATATCATATATATATATATATATATATATATGTATATATATATATATTAGATATACAATTTCATGATAAAACATCACAGAAGGAATCCACATGGGTCCTTAATCTTTTGTCACCTGCCGTGCAAGTATAAAAGGGAAGGCTTGCAATGACATCACTCTCGTAGGGGTGCTACTCCAGACACCCTGCTTCAGGTTCAATCAGAAAAATCACAAGAGTTGGTTGCACTTATGTCTCATTATCTGTGTGCTGCAGGTTGAGAATAATTGCTGAATAAATTAGCATCAGATCAGAGAGCATGAAATTAAGGACACAAATAAAGTAAGTCGCAACATGGTAAATTGAAAACAAGTTGAAAACTTCCTAAGTTGAACATCAAGGGCTTCATTTAAAAACAAAAAAAGAGAAATACAGTTTCTGCTCACTACAGATCACGAAGATGAAACCAAAGACATTATTTTCGACTTTTACATTTGCTTCCTTTGGGTAGCAACATCAAGCAGAATATTTCATTAAGAGAACGAAAATTGAAAACTATCTTCTCTGCAGTGTCATTTTTTAGAATAGAACTCACAATCTGCATATGATCATGTGTTGAGTTCAGCATTAGCTCCTAATAATAAATGCTACAAATGCATAAAAACATATGATAAATTTGCTTGTGTTATTATAGGAAGTTGTATGCGTTAAGTTACTGTACTGGCTGGTTTTGTGTGTCAACTTGACACAGGCTGGAGTTATCATAGGAAAAGGAGCTTCCGTTGGGGAAGTGCCTCCATGAGATCCAGCTGTGGGGCATTTTCTCAATTAGTCATCAAGTCAGGGAGGGCCCCTTGTGGGTGGTGCCATCTCTGGGCTGGTATTCTTGGGTTCTATAAGAGAGCAGACTGAGCAAGCCAGGGGAAGCAAGCCAGTAAGGAACATCCCTCCATGGCCTCTGCATCAGCTCCTGCTTCTTGACCTGCTTGAGTTCCTGCCCTGACTTCCTTTGGTAATGAACAGCTGTGTGGAAGTGTAAGCTCAATAAACCCTTTCCTCCCCAACTTGCTTCTTGGTCATGATGTTTGTGCATGAATAGAAAACCTGACTAAGGCAGTTACTCAGTTCACTGCTGTATAAAGACGGTCGAAAATAAATCAAGAATGTGTAAATGTGAATGAATATACCTTATAATTTGAAGCATCACCTACTACTCTGAAACATTTTAATACATCAAAATATGTCTTTCAGTCATATAATTTTTGATCACACAGACTTACTTACCAAAAACACAAAAGGACATTATAACAGTCGCTATGGCTATCTATCACTAAAGGTAGGCCTTCTTTATCTTTCTTGTATGACTGTGAGGCTCCAGGTGCTTAAATAAAATGGCTCTTTTGAAACAGATTTACATTTACTTAAATACCCAGCACATTACCTATCCTCTCTGAGGACAGCTCTCTGTTCTGCTCGAGAACTAAAAACTGTATCAAGTATAAGAAAGTTAACTGGAAGAATTTAAGAAGAGTTTTGGACCAAATAAGGGGACATCGTAGATCATCTTGATAACACTGGAATGATCACAGGGATGTTGACTGAAGAGAGACTGTGTCACATGATTTGCGGAATTTGAAGGAATTGTGAAGACAATGACTGTGACATGTATATTGCAGAGAAAAAGGCAAACTATTCAGAGCCAAATACAAAGTACATGTAGTTCTGCCCTATTAGGAAATACTTTAGGTTTAGTGTTTAACTCATATTTTTCTCAGGGAGAGGAGAACTTGGGTCTCCGAGAAAGCAGACGTATGACACATGTAGTACCTGATAACCATGCTGCACATGCACTGATAAGACAAGGCCAGCTGAGCCATGCAAGGAAAATCCCAAAAAGAAGCTGGTGGTTGGGAGGTTTCAAGGCTTTCTCTGAATACAGTGTGGAATGTGTAACTTTGGACAATCTTCAAATATACAATTGATGTTTCTGAAATTATTAAGCAGAACTTACTGTGGCAGTGAGAATTTTTAAAAGATTGTATAGCGTTTTATTGGTCATATGTCTAATCTTTTTAAGAACTGAAGTAGTTTCTATAATTTATATAATATTCCTCGGTGAGATAGATTAAGATACATCAGAACCCAGGAGTAAAGGCATCATGATGTAGTACAGGGAAAACTCATAAGAGGTGCCGGGCAGTGGTGGTTCACATCTTTACTCCCAGCGCTCAGGAGGCAGAGGCAGGCAGATTTTTGAGTTCATGGCCAGCCTGGTCTACAGAGTGAGTTCCAGGACAGTCAGGGCTATACAGAGAAACCCTGTCTCAAAAAACCAACATGAAAACCAAAACCAACCAACCAAACAACAACAACAACAACAAAAAACTCATAACAGGCATTTCCCAAGGAAGTACTCACTGACTACAGCACCATACATTTTTATTATAATATTCATTTGATTCTCATTCATTCATTCATTCATTCATTCTCCCCTGCCTAACTCTGTGTATTCAGAGCTATTGATATGACTGACATATGCATGTCTTATCAAAGAAAGTTATCTGAGCAGACAAAAAACCCAGTCAAAAAATGGTGAGCAGAGCTAATCAGAGAATTCTCAACTGAGGAAACTTGAAGGGCTGAGAATCACCTAAAGAAATGTTCAACATCCTTAGTCATCAGGGAAATGCACATCAAAACAACCCTGAGATTCCACATCACATCAGTCAGAATGGCTAAGATCAAAAATTCAGTACACAGCATATGCTTGTGAGGATATGGAGAAAGAACACTCCTCCATTGCTGCTGGGATTACAATCTAGTACAACCACTCTGGAAATCAGTTTGGTCGTTCCTGAGAAAATTGGACATAGTACTAACTGAGTATCCAGTTATACCGCTCCTGAGTATATATACCCAGAAGAGTCTACAACATGTGATAAGGACACATGTTTCACTGTGTTCATTGCAGCCATATTTATAACAGCCAGAAGCTGGAAACAACCCAGATGTTCCTCAACAGAGGAATGGATACAGAAAGTGTGGTACATTTACATGATGGAATACTGTAAAAGTTATAAATTATGCCTTATGACAAAATAATATGGAAGAAAGTCATTCCTGCACTAATGGATTATCAGTTAAAGTCTTTATTAAGCAACTGAAACAACTGAAGTTTAAAATATTTAAAATCAGCGGGGCGTGGTGGTGCACGCCTCTAATCCCAGCACTTGGGAGGCAGAGGCAGGCGGATTTCTGAGTTCGAGGCCAGCCTGGTCTACAGAGTGAGTTCCAGGACAGCCAGGACTACACAGAGAAACCCTGTCTCAAAAAACCAAAAGAAAAAATATTTAAAATCCTTTACGGAGAGGCACACTACAAAAAATATATTCATAAGATGCTAACAAATATTTAAATAGAATGTAAACTTCTGGTAATTCTGAATTAAAGCTGTATTTCCTTTAATTAAACACAAATTAATCCTTATGGATTTTTTGAGGCTGTTGATGAGAACAATTAATTCCCAGTAGCACAAAACTAAATAAATAAAACTTACATAAACAGAGCCTGAGAGATCACTCAGCTGCTGAAGGCTAGGCTCACAACTAAAAATTCAAAAATTGCATAAATAACTACTATTAAAAACCTTAATCTATTTTATTTTGTTATTGTTTTACTCAATATAATTTCATTTCTATTTTGTTTTTGGCAGTGAATTTATTTTAAATGAATATATTTTTTATGAAATGAAAACTTGGGGTCATTACAGATTATCTTTAAGAAAAATTTACTAAATATAGGGAAAATTATACTATTTGAGAAATTAATGCTTTTGTTTCATCAGTTCTTTTTAATGTAGAGTTGCATTTCTTAATCTGTGAGCACTGATCATAAGGGTCATTTAAGACTGGCAGAAAACACAAATCTTAACACTGAAATTCAATAACTAGGAAAATTAGAGTTATGAAGTAACAAGAAAAATAATCTTAAGTTTGTGGATATCTGCAACATGGGAAATTGTACAAGAGTAGCAACATTAGGAAGGTGGAGAGCCACTGATGTGGTTAAACAAAGATTTATACAGATAGCCATGATGTATATTAGACACACACACACACACACACACACACACACACACACACATACAGTGTGACTCTACTTACTTTTAGTCACAACGCCTTCTAGATGGATGATGTTTGGATGATCAAACTGTCCCATGATACTTGCTTCACCCAGGAAATCTCTGCGCTGCTTTTCAGTATAGCCTACTTTAAGAGTTTTGATAGCCACAGGTAATTCTCTTTTTCCAGGTAGTTTCAAACGTCCACTACAAACTTCACCAAATTCACCTTTTGATAGAAATGGAAGAACACTGTATAAACTCATTTGGAATTCTTATTCTAATAAAACTTGTAGCAAAACTATAAGCTTATGAAGCATTAAGTTTCAGATGGAAGAAAGTAAATTAAAAGTGAGACCAAACATTCACAGTAGTATTAACAAATGTAAATGTCACATTTGGAAATATCTTATGTATGTGATCCAGAGACACTTTAGGGCTTACTAGTTTGAACTAAACAATCCAAATGGTAACATTAGATAGAAATTAAAAAAAACTGACTATAATTCATTTTGGTTTTCCTTCCACCATAGTCTACCAGGACCTTCTACTGATGATAAAAAAAAAAAAAGAAAAAGAAAAAGAAAAGGGAATAAGACAAAGATTAATTCAATTGTGTAAACACATGATCAAGATGAATTGAACAGAGCAAATAATTTCCAGTATTACAGATTCACATATATATGAATATATGAATATAATCTTTGCCTATATATATAGGCAAAGACTCTTTACTTGATCCACTAATAAGGTAGACATATCAACTACACAGACAATAGCATTGAGAGGTGATGGTTACAGGCAAATTTGAAAATCAATTACAAGAGGTTAAGGATATTCTACTGGAGAGCAAGACATTGATGTATTATATTCTGTAGTACAAACAAAGCTGAAAAGTCAGACTTTAGACATCCTCATACCTGCTCCGATGACTCTCTCGATGGTGATGCACGAAGCTTCAATCTCCTTGGCAAATTCATGAACAGCTTGGTTGGGGTCTTCGTAAGTGTGTGGATCAATGTAGGTTCTTACTCCAGGCAGTTTAACTGTAACAGTACATGCGTATTAATGTAGTAAAGATGGCGGTGCTTAGTTATGAATTTGTGAACAGGCAAGAGTGACTGAACTTCTTTACTTCCAAAAACGGTTGGGTTGCAAGAACATGCTTTTTCCTGATGTATGATGTTTATATACATAGTTATCTTCTTTTATAACTTAAGATGTGGATGTTTCTGTACGTAAAAATGTGTATATGATTGCACATTTGTATAAACATATTTCAAGATACTGTTCAGAGAGTGAGACGTGGATACAAATGGAGAACATTGTGATTACTGAAGAAGGCAAGAAAATAATGGCTTATTTGTTGGTTTGGTCTATAGAGTCATGTTTTATGGTATTGTAACAAATCATTAGTTGTGACTTTAAAAGACCATCTAAAGCAACTGCTAGTGGTTCTGGAGGAGATGTCAAGAGGAAATCAGAACTTCTACATCTCACTCTGTGTCTGTAACCCATAGATTTGTATATTACCTGAGTCCCAGCTACCAATATTCACATGAGGATGCCATTTCAAAGATGGACAGCAAACACAGGACTAAGAAGCAGATGCCATGCTTTTAATGTCATGCATTGTCCTGGGAGACTGAATGAAGTGAAATATCTCTGGCTCCACACATTTTTCCAATTGACTCATGTTATGTACCACTTACAGAGAAGTAAACATATTAAAATACCACAATTAAAGCTCTCTGAAACGTATTTTTAAGCTTCTTATTTGAAACAGGATTTCATACATATCTTTCAGAATGTGGTTGCTTTCAGGTCATTTAAATCAAGACGGCTGACAGAGAGTCTCTCTGTTCAGCAGCAAATTCCTATTACAGTCCTGCAAAACAGAAGCAGCTGCGAAACTTTCATTCATTAGGCCTGATACCATGATTTAATGACAGATTTTCACTCACACTCCATGGGACGTGGAGTCCACCTGAAATGTGGATTTGACATATAATAGCATTTTTATAATAAACAAACATTTTATTTTAATGATCATAATGGAGATGTATGTTTGTTTGTTTTTTTAACCATTTAAACCAGTCAGAGGTTGCCCAAAGCCATGAGCTTTGAACGCAAGAAGGACTTGCTTGTTTTATAGGCAATGGGGTTCCTTCAATTGCTACGAATTGTCTAACCTGAGCAGCAGTCATCATAATAATAATGTCTCTTGCTTTTATTTTGCACAATTTGCTTACTGTGCCCGTTATGAAAGTGCATCTTTTCCTCTTCCGGATCCTGCTTTGCTTTGCTGTAGCCACACCGCCTAGAACAAAGTGAGCTGCAGTTAGCCACATCTAAACATGGGGAATCAATCACCTCTCCCCAGGAGCACCAAACGCGATCGATGTTTCTCAAACCCAGAGCCAATTTCCATGCCAGTACTAAGAAATGAGAACAACGCTCCTTTTTAATGGAACTCACTTTTTTGGTGCCCAGCAAATCATGTTATCTAGACTATACTGTCTCAAGCCATCTAAGCCTATTTTTAAGGTCATTACCTAATATATACCACACACCAGGCATCCTCTATTCTCTCTTTCATTTATTTCCAGCTCATTTGCTTCTGCGTTTTCCAGATTTAATTGCTAACCCTTTCCTCTTGTTCATGGCATCCTACCTTCAGCACCCTCCCAGATAATTTCATACGTGTGTTTGGGGTGGTGTTGGTGGGTGGGTGGGTGTCTGTGTGTGTATTCCCTTCCACTTACTTGATCCTTACCCTGGCTGCTTTAGTAATACTTTTCAATCCTATTGACTAACATAATTATGTTATTCAATAGAAACACGGATTGCCTCTTATCCCCAAGCCCCAGATATTCATCTCTTGCATTTCTTGTCTAGCCAATAATTTGCAAGTGTTTGAAAAGTTCTCTCATTCTCACGTCATCTAAAGCTTGTAAATGACTACTTCTTATTTGGTGACTACATATTATTTTTCTTCATATCGATTGACCAGCATCCTTAATTGCTTCTTTTTCCTTGAAGTTTCTCTCTTCTCTCAAGATTTATAAAAGGATATTTTCAAAGATTCTGGGCAAAATCTCTGGTAGTTTTCATTCTATCCGTCCATTTGCACATGTTCATTTAACAGCTCTGGATTAAGTTCTTGGAAAGATCTGTTCTCACTTCTTATATATTGCTTTCATAGAGGTATTCTAGGACCTTTCAAACTCATTGGACCTAACAGAAAAACTGTGTATTTCTCTCAATTTTTCCAATCATTCTAATCCATTTTCTGTGACTAATACTAAAATGACCTTGTCCCTTAAAATTTGAACATTAACCTTATGTTTTTTTACTATGACTCAGTTGTCCCAAGATCTATAAAATATACATCTTAAGACCTGTCTCCTCAGTATTTCTTCCATGGTATCATTAACAGACTTTCATTTATTATCTGGATGTCTGTGCCTTCAGAACAGCATCTGTCTATTCTATAGCTCATTTCCTAAAGTGTACTAGCTATTCTTTCTTGCTTTATTTTGGTTTAATCAACAATGTTTTTCTATGAATTCCTGCTGTCCTGGAGCTCACTATATAGTCCAGACTGACACCTACCTCACAGAAATCCTCCTGCTTCTGCCTCCGGAGAGCTAAGATTAAAGACGTGTGCCCACAATGTACTCTGACCCTCCAAAGCATACTAGATATCCATATTGCCAAAACACACTAAAGATATTATTCTATGAAATTATCTTCCTACTGTGGTCATTAATATATAATAAATTATTTAAAATATTCTGTATCCTTTCCTAAAATTTGTTTTCATCCAACTGCACATAATCTAAAATCTCTTAGAGTTCTGCATGTTTTCATACATTTGACCTTACTGGTTCCTTTTTAAGTATATTCTCCATAACAGTGTTCAAATTTTGATTGCCTTTTTAAGGCTTGCTTTGTACATTCACCCTGAAATCCCAATTACAGGTAGCTCTACTCTCTCATCATGTGATTCTCACACTCTAGTGCAATACCTTCATTTTAAAATGATTTCAATTCAGTAATTTTACTATTTGTCAGGTACTTATATGACAGGAATTAGTATTCATTTACAAATTTCATCAGTGGGCCAGTGTCTGATTCGGAGTTGGCATTCAACATATTTTTACATTGATGAATGAATACATGAATGACTGGATGATGCTTGGATTGTGCCTACACAATGACAGGTATCTGGAAGATGACTATGCTGATGAATACCGAGTTGATGTGGTACATGATTAACTATATCACGTTAGACAGCCAGAAAATATGAAAATATTTAAATTATTTTTAGTGAAACGCAAAAGAAGTGATTTTACTATTCATAAGATCCCACCACAAAACTGAATTAGATAAAAGTTTCATTAATTACTGCATTAAAAAATGCAACCAGAATGACTAATTATTTCATTACAAATTGTCTTGACAGTTATTGTGTGCAATAGGTACAATTTTAAATAGGTCTATACCGAAATTGCTCTTTGGCTTTGTATGTGAGGTTATTCAAAACATATTCAAGTATTTTAATATAAAATATTTAGTTAGTTTTGTATTAAACAGAAGTAACACAATGATAAACATAGTACATCTAACGTCAAAATTTTAAAAACTACAGCTACCTGTATTATATTAAGACACTAAAATTAAATTGTATATTAACCCTAATGTATTTTGGGAAAACAAAAAGTAATGAGATTAAATATATATATATATTTTTTTAAAAAAGAATATATATATGTATATAATATATTGTTTTTAGAAAAGAATATATATATAATATACATATTGTTTTTATAAAAGAAAACTCTAGTGAATCAATGTATTTTTTAACCTTAATACTAACACTTACTTGATTCATTTCTTCCTGAAGCACCCTTAAGACTTGAAACACCTCATCACAGTGAGGTAGATAGAAAAATGAAGAAACACATACACAAAATTGCATGGAAATAGAATTTTGTCCATTCCAGATAATATGTGCTATTTCACTATGTTGTTCCTAGTTTGCTAGGTATGCCTTTTTATCTCTAATGTGACTCCAGAGAGCAGTCATTGCTATTTCTTATCAACAATGCTCTAAACAAAATCACATCCATTTATCTTGAGACTTTTGTTATCTTAGCAATACTGGCAAAGACTTTAGTGTCGGAATTCAAAGGAAACCTAAAAGGTGTTGCCTCCTTCCAGTTTACCTCTGCAAACAAGGATCCATTTCCATTCTCAAGACTCCCACTTGAAAAGTAAATACATTGATAATAAGCTTTCAAAACTACATCTTCAATAGCCTTTACTGTTAAATAAACCTTACAGATATTTAAATAAAATGCAAATCCTTCATATGAAAGAGGAAATAAAACTTCAGAACTCATCTGCAAAAACATCTGGGATTACTCTGGTGAGGAGCGGGCTTACATTTTATTTTCTAGAGGTTAGAGTCAGGGGGGTAATAGAAAGGTGTTGTTCTAGACTGTGAGTGTCTCAGGAGCTCTCTAACATATACATTGCATGTCACATTAACATGTAAAATTAAGTTCTGGAGCCCCTGAAGCATCATTAAACCAATCTTCAACAAGACACAGCGGGTGAAAGCGCAGCTGGCAGAGGCGGACACGCCAGTTCTTCAGCCTCATTAACAAGGCTTTGCATAGAAGCACGTTCAGCTAATATCATCTTCTCTACCTGCTCCAAATAGATAATTGTAACCAGTCAGTCCATGGACACTTCACACTGCGCAAGGACTATGCCTTCCATGTTTTCAAAATTTTATTTTTTTTGAACAAAAAAGATTTTTACATTCCTTCATATAACGTGGTAATTTGACGAGGTTTAAAATGATTGTGCTAGAAGTAGAGTGTTTGTTTTGAAAGAAGCCCTCTGATGATGTATTGACTTGTTTCTCAAGAAAAGTATTTTCTTTCTGTAACGGCATAACCTATGATATGATATATAAGCCTAATTTATATTAATTAATTAGGACTAATTAAAACTTCCAGAGAGGTGCTTGACATATAAATATAGTCACAACCCTATGTAAATTTAGAAAGTATTTAACTGTTTTCCTTACCCATCCTAAGAAACAAGGTGATATAACTTTAGGAATAGGAATACTGTTCTTGAAAGCATGGTCCTAGTCATTAGATTCGTATTTGAACTTTAGAAAATACCTGAACAGATAAACACTCATCTATGTAGAGCTGGAGGTGTCAGCAAATAATTTATTTCAGGTTATAAATTTACATTTCATGATAAATTTGGGATATAAATGTAATATACTCCAGAATACTGAGCAATACACCGAATTAGTGATTTGTTAATGGCCTTCTTGTGGCTAATGATGAAATGGTTGATGAATGAAGTAGCCAAGATAAAGTATAAATCCTGGCTCTAAGAACAGTCTTTTATAAAATTGTAGTATCCTATTATCTTAATCTACAGTAATACATTACTTTTTAAATGAAGTAATGGTGCATGGAATCCATTAGTGGAAGGAGGGATAGTTTTGAATCCAGGTATTTAAAAAAAATGATATGTATGAGATTGTCATATGAAAACTGACATCTCTTTCTTATTCTTCTGTGTTGTGGGTTAACTATAATGTGCCTTTGTTGATATTTACAGCAAAACTTTTGTAAACCCAAAAACGTGCTGCAGCATTAGCATTTTTTTGTCTTGCTCATAGAAACTACACAATCTTGTCTTTTAAAACAAGGTCTCGTGACAGCTTGCTGGCCTGACATTTTCTATGATAACCAAACTGGCCTCAAGCTCACAACAGTCCACTCACCTCTGCCTCTGGGGTGCTAGTAATATTAACAGCCTGGACCAGCACTCTGAGTTAAAGGATTTTCTTTAAACAGTACTTTTTTTGTACCTTAGCATCCTCATTTTTTTCCTGATACAATAAGGATCTTACCTTTAATTAATGTCCAATTTGGAGAATTTTACATCTGGGATACTAAAAAGAGTTAGGCACAAATTGGAGTAAAAATTTTGATTTTTGCATTTCAGGATTCTCTCCAATCAAGTCAGGAGTTCGGGCTAATGCCTTTAGTCTCAGTATATGGAGGATGAGGTAGGCAGAACTCAGTGAGTCAAGGTCACTTGGGCTACATAATTTATTCCAGCCCAGTCTGCATTACAGATCATTCTGGTGGGTTGAGTTGGATACAAATGATGAAGAATTTTATCCACTTAAGGAAGGAAGTTTTACTTAAGAGTTCAGTTAAGTCAGTGTTGTAAAATAAAAAAAAAATACGAACATTCAGCTTTATCAATGAAACACTGCATAGGTAAATTTTGTATTATAGGAAAACATTTTTTAGTAAGTATACAGTCGTAGTGAGTGAGGACACATAAATGGGTGTTTATTGGATATTTAGGTTATCTTACTAGGTTATCTTATTAGAAGAAGATAATATGATTTTCATCAATATTTTTCTCTTATATATACAAGAATGCAGAGATCTCAATATCTTTGTGGAGTAGGACTAAAATAAATCACCTGATTGAAACTTCTTAACTGTATTTCTCAGAAGAAATGCTTCTACGTGGGAAAATAATCTTCTATGTGGGGTGGGCATGGTGAATATTTTATCAAAAAGCCTTTTCAAAACATTCTAGCATAGAAAATTTGTAAGTGTTCTGTTAATGTTGTCTTGAAATCTCTTTATGATCACTAGTAAGAGAAAACTGCACACTTTCAAGATTTAAGCAATCCAAAGACCAACTATAGATTATTATCACTGCTGAATTAAAATTTAATTCATTTAGAATTTTAATATAACAATACATTTTATAAAGCCTGATAGAGTAGTATTAGTTTCCAATTTCCTTCATGATTTTTACAACTATTTCAAGAAACATGTAGTTAATATGAGGAAGAGGTAGTTATGTGGATTAGTTAAGATTACGATGCAATAAGAAGTACATGATCTATTCAGATTTGGATTTTTCTTTTTTCTTTTATCTTAATATATCTTTTGTTTTTTATGATGTGTACATAGGTGCAGCTTTTGAAGATACATACACATGAGTATAGACTTCTGGGGAGTTCAGAGGCATCACATCTACTGAACCTGGAGTTACAGGCCATGGTGTGCCACCCAGCATGGGTGGTAGGAATCAAACTCACTCCCTATAAAAGAGTGATATATATTCTTAATCACTGAGCCAGGACTCAGGTCCCTTGGGTTTACTTTAACCTATCTGTTAATATTTGTATTGCAGGATTATGTACAATTTATCTCTTATGTGTCTAACTCAAACAGCTCTAAATACAAAAGTTGATTTGTATTGGTGATTTTTACGCACAGAATTGGTAATTGGAAAACAAAAAAAAAAAACAAAGAAGAAAACAAAATCTCTAACTTCATAATGCAGAAAGCCATTTTCTTTTGCCACTGGGGTCATATGAAGAAGCATGTGGAATTTCGAATAAGGTAAAAATTATGGAGTAAAGGAAAGAATCACACATGGGTTGAATTTAAGGTACTAATGAAATGACTACTTAGGAACTACTATATTTCACATGTACTTATAACTATTCCATAAGTATTTGTTGTTTTACAGGAGCATAAGCATCCAGATATTCAGCAATAATTTGTACTGTCCTATGAATAATTATTATAAATATACTGTATTAAAATGTGATATTGTTTTTGAAAAACAGAATAAATCATTTTGAGAAGTGAGGCAGTGATCACACTCTAGCCAATAATGATAAAATAAAAAAGACAAAAGCCAGTGATAAAACAACATTCTGAGGATTACATGGGCAGGATACTTTTGGGAGTGGTATAAATTCTGATATCTAAGTTACCTTCCTACCTAGCAAAGAAATAGCCTATGTCAAACAGTAGATTTTAGTTAAAGAAGAAAAGTGTTAGGAATATTAATGCTGTATTTATAGATATCATGACTAATAAAATCAGCTGTAATGATAAAAATAATTTGAGTTCAAGAATTGAAATGAGATGAATTTACCAATTTCATCTTGAAAATGATGAAAATAATGCTTTGTGTTTTCCTGCTAAACTATGTGACAAAGAAAAAATAAATCATAAGTTCTGAAGCCCCTGGAATATTGAAATTAGTAGTGCTTCAGAAATAAGAATTTGCATCAGTAATGTTCATATCATTATATACAAAAGTATGTTACCTAAACCTAGGTCCAAGAAGCTCCCTGTATTTCTTCAATCTACTTAAAGGTAGTTCTAAGGACTGGTATATTTCAAAGGGGTTTCAAGGTATGTGAATCACATAGTATGAAGATCAAAATCAGCACACATATACTCACAACAATCTTTCAAAGGAAAGAATGAGATTCCAAGACCTAGAGTATCTATAAATTTCCATGTTCATAAGTGAGAAAGATGACAAAATTCATTGAGAACTATTCACGTGGCAACTGAAAAAAATCTCATATTGCTACACATACAAATCCAGGTTGTATTTTAGGAAATGCAGGTCTCCCATAAAAGTGAGCATTAATTAACATTTTATTGTGAACCTGAAGCCACTTCTGAGTATATTTTCCTCCACAGTAACACAAACACATACACACACACACACACACACACACACACACACAAATCAAGCTGATTTTCCTCCTACTCAGAACACTGTTTGGTGAAAGAAGTTAAGAAATGTTTTTATCATTGGTTTTCCCCTGTGAAGAACATGAATCTCACTTTCATTCTTCCAACAACAAAAGCGGAAAAGAAAACATTTGAAAGAAATTATGTGTGCATGTGTGTGTATGCTCATGCATGTGTGAATATGTGTTTGTGTGTGCATACTTGTCTGTGAGCATATGAATGTGTGTGTGTGCATAAGTACATGTTTATGTGTCCGTGCATATATGCTTGTGTATAGGTGCGCATATATCAATGCTGTGTTCTCATGATGGAGGTCAAAATGTGATAACCTCAATGAAGGTTCTCACCTTCTATCTGGCTTGAGGAAGCTTTCCAGGTTTGCTGCTCAATATAACAGACTACCTGGTCCAGAAGCCTCTGGACACTCTTTGGTGTCCGCCTTCTATATGCCTAGGAGCTCTGTAATTACACATATGCACTGCACTAACACAGTGTGTCTGCGGCGAATCCCACAACCATCTTGTTGATGGCTTGTTGAGTATTTTGTTGTATTTAACTTTATTACTGACCCATGGACTCTTAAGTGTTTAATGACATAGGAGATTTACTCGAAAGTTAACAAATTTATCAATCATGTTGGCTTCCTAAGCAAATAAATTCTACTTATTTTGCTTATGAGAAATTTTGTATCCACACATGTGGAAGGGAGAGAACAGAATTTGGGGATCTTTTTCTGTTTCTTTGGCTGGTCCGTTTGTTTTCTTGTTTGTTTTCCATGGTATAACAGAAAATAAACAACATTACTTGATTTAGAACTCATCGTTTGCATGATTTCAAATGTTTGTGGTTTGTCACTGAATCCTGATGCCAAGAAGAATGTATACCTCCAACACTGAGAACGAAGCTGAACTTAGTGTAACTTCAAACCTCTTTACAAATGAACAATGTTCAAGAGACAGAGAAAAAGACCTGTGGACTGTAGTAATCTGTGCTTATTTTTCTTCATATCTAAGATCACTGATCTCTTTTCTATCACCCTGACCTGCAGTTCTGTAAACCCCATTCAGCACACAAATTTCACTCATCAGGGAAAAAAAAAACAATTATTCTCAAATAATAAATGTAATAATTTAAAATACCTCTCTTTACTCAGTGATTAATGCACTTGCTCCAAAGTGAACTCATTTCCCAGAACCCACCGAATCACGCCAACACCCATAACACTAGCACCAATGGTTCCAGTGTCCTCTTCAGGCCTCTATGGGCATCTACACACATATTCACATAGCCATATTTATGCATATATTATATATACATATATATATAATTTTATACTGACTTCTCCTAACAACTTTGACTACAATGGAGAAGAACACACAAATGTGAGGACTCAGACTCTAGTCATCTAACCAACAAAAAACTGTCTATATAATTTTACAATCTATCTCACTATGATTTAGCGGTCCCTCAAAATGTGAAAATAAATTCTTATCTACCCCATCTTAAACCATGAAATTTAGAAGCCAACTAATCAATTACATTTTTCTTTATTTGCAAATAATTAAGGTTACCCAATTTGGCCATTGATTCTAATTATTATTATTATTATTATTATTATTATTATTATTATTTCTTAAGTGGCATCAAAATAGGAATATCACTTCAAATATCAGAAATAATGCAATCTCATTTATTATCACGTTGTGTTTCCTCATCAACGTCACATGCATCCATGATCATTATGATGAGCGAAGACTGTGATTACATTACAGACATCCCATGGTTCTCAAAGACAAAGTTGGTGATTTTTACCTGGACAGAAGTAGCATTGTACTTCCATGTGTGATATGGAGTTTACTGAATGGAACAACGAAAAACAGTGACATGTTAAATATGACAGATGCTGTACTCCTCAGAATCTCTACTTCAAATCGGAACCACTGGAGAGCCTTGGAGGAGAAGCACAGGTCTTGGCAGATCCACTCTGCTGAACACTCATAGTACCTTATTTGCACATCCATTGTCAAATTACTTAGAAGTCTCTTTTGAGAATGAGGTCTGGCTAAACTTCTCAAATTTCAGGTATCTGATTCATGGAGTAGTTAGATGTACAAAGATGGAGAAAGTAAAGAGGTTCTCGATGTAGAGCATAGAGGTGGACATTACATAGGAAGAAAGCGGCAGGGAACACTAACCATATTAAGCTTGGATGGGCAACAGCACACAGGGAAGAAGCCCTCCCACAGCCACAATCGCAGCAACTGAAAGGCAAACAAGAGAGCCCAAGATAAGGAAGCGGTCCCACTCCCTCCGTGCAGCACAAAGACACTGTGGGTTTTACTCCGTGGACTGCTTTACCTTTCAAAGGAGTAAATTCCTGCAGGTATACAATCAAAATTTTCTCAAAGTGCCATTAAGTAGCTATTTATTTTTAACTGAGAATGATTATTCAGAAGGAAACATAGAGTCAATATATTTGTATTAATTATATTCAATCGATATAATATGCAAAAAACATGCAAAATTAAGTATTGTTTCCTTATGAATCCTCTTGGTTATATTTTGAGTACAGAAGTCATTATTTAATGACAGATTTTGCCAGTAGCCTCATGTTTAGAGTGAGAAGAAGGTCTTACCCTTTTCACCCACTGATACTTAGTCCAGTGAAATTACTTATCGTAGTTTGTTGAAACTATCATTCTAGGTAGTTCTAAAATGACTTATGGAACCTACAATTTTAATTTCCATTTTTTGGATGTTAAAATGCACTCCCAAATGTATCATTTGAAATGATAGGTCTATAAAAATAAATTATATATAATGTGTACATTTCGGGGGGAATGCTGCAAAACTCGAAACGACTTTAATTTCCCAAATACTGATAGAAAAAGCCTGAAAACACAAAGTAAATTATCTAATAAAATGTGATTTTATTGGTTGAGACCACACACACTGGCAGCAAAGAGGTGATTTAGTGGTTGGGTGCACCCATTTCCATTTACTTTTTGAATAGCATTTATAGTAATTTCAGGAGAACTGTAATGAGACTGAGTAATGATATCATACAGCAGCAGGTCCAGGATTATGATTAAAATCTTCCTATTTTGAACCTTATTTGAAGCATTTCTATCTCATTGTATATGAAAATTTGAAAAAGAAAATCAATACAAACTCTAATATATTTCCAAATGCCCATGTGGACATATAAGCATTTCCAAAAATAATACCAAAGGAATGTTTTTTACACAAGAATATATAGTTCCATATCTTTTATTTCCTTCTTTCATTTCCCCTCTTCTAAGTATCAAGATGCATTAATTCTAAGTATTGATAATTGTCTGGGTATTTAGCTATGGCCTGAAAAAAATGATACTATACTATTTCTTTTAAATATAAATACTTTTGATTGCAAAATTTAAGATAAACACAAATTATATGTATAGGTACACATAAGGAAAATTAACATACTTTATTCTTTAGGCAGATTTTGATGCATTTGTATTTGCAGAGCTTTATCACATCTCTATGACTAGGATACTAATATCCTTGGTGTCTAATTTTTTCCAAAGCAAATACTAGTTCAAGACAAAACCAAAAATTCAGATCATGTCAGTAGACCTGCCATTCCTGCTTTTGGATAGCATGCCACATAGTTTTCCAGAAATCCCAATGGTCAAAATGTCATGCATGTAAGTTTACTACTGTTCCTGCCTTGCGTCAGCCCTCCAATCACAGGTAGAAGAGCAATGACCCAGGGCCCACACCAGACTATCCGCCTCCTTGTCCTGTACTGTTTTACTGACAACAGTCATTTAACTTGCTTCTGTGTGGCTCTTTCAATGATACTGCTAATGTAGCGGAGAGTTTGATGAAGCCCTACACACTACAAAGTCATAACAAGAGCTGTGTGGGCCTGTGATCTATTATTTATTTATTTATTTATTATTTATTTATTTATTTATTTGCTTGCTTTTTCATTTATTGTATAGGGTTAATTTTTTAAGATGGAGATAATTCCTTCATTTCATTGATTTTACTTCCAAATAGAAATACAATGGTTAACAATACTCTTTGATAATCATTATTAACCATATGATCATCATATTACTTATGCCTACTATTAGAGGACACGTGCATATACACACATTACACATATGCAATACAATTCAATACATAAAACTAAATAGTAATTATTGAGGCAAAGCTACTCAGTTGATTTTAGTGAATAAATGGTAATGTCATTTCCCCCCTAATGTACAACTTTCTCCATGAAAAGGTTTATAGACATTTAAAATTGTGCTTTGTAATGTTTCCACAGCCAAACAAAATTGGGCATTATCAATATTCAGAGTTCAAATAACTACAAAACCATTATGACTCTAACAATAATCCAAATGCTTTATTTAGTACCCTTAGGTATAAAAACCGAGAATTATGTTGCATGGATTACCTGTACCCATTCATCCCTCTCCCAATTCACAGTACTAATTAGAAGAAAATGCTACAAATTGTATTATTGAAATTTATTATTCTTTTCATCTGTTGCTACAATTTTGCTTTATTTTTAATAAATTTAATAAAACAATTAAAAACACTTAAACATGTATTCAGCTGTTTTGGGGGATCGTTCCTTTAGATATTACTGACTCCATTTAGACTTGTTTCAAAATAGGTGAATAGATAAACAGGTAATTAAGTGAGAGGGCACATACATATGATTTCACTCTACACAGATCTCTTTTGGGCAAAGTAGATATTATTTTCATCAATATCAAAATCAGTATAAAAAGGGACACTTTTTATCAAATAATAATTGGTTATTGTCATAATTCATGTGCAATTATAACATTAGGTAGTAGTCACTATAACAGAATTAACTATCTAGATACAGATAGTTGGTTTAATTTTTAGGGTCAGTGTAATTTTTAAAATGTCCACAAAATGTATTTTCTAAAGATTTAGTAATGGAAGTCTCTTATATTCATACGCTATTTTAAAAATTCTGAGATTTTGGTTTTATGGCTCTGTGAAGCAGATAATAACTAAAGCAACTCCACAAACAAGTCTCTTAAAATAAATTCATATGTATTTGCCACAAGGATACCATACCAGCAGGTAACATTAAAATGTATGTTTTCCTTAATCAATAATTAGTTCAGTAAAGACAGGTTGAAAAAATCCTTCAAACCTAGAAGATAATTTAGAAACTAAATTCCAAATGTGCTAGAAATAGCAGCTGATAAATTCTCTGGGAGCTATGGTTTAGCACATGTATGTCTACATTCCTAGAATCTAAGGCACCTGGTACTTCACAAGTAATGCCAGAATCTATAAGAGGAAGAAGAATATCCAAGTATAAATCACTCAAAACATGATTTCTTTTTAGTAAGATGCTTCTATTTGTCTTCAGAGATTAAAATTTGAAAACAGAATTTTCCATTTGTGTGTGTGTGTGTGTGTGTGTGTGTGTGTGTGTGAGAGAGAGAGAGAGAGAGAGAGAGAGAGAGAGAGAGAGAGATGGCACAATTTGAAAAGATAATTTCCCTCTTATGGAAGTAGGTGATTATACCCCACAGGAAGAGAATTCCATTATGCTGCATCAGTAAAACAAGAGTGGAAGTTGTGAGTTCCTGATGCTTAAATTCTCAGCAAGAAATCATACGAAAGAATAATCAGATGACCTCATATAAATGATAAGAAAGACAGCCAAAGACCCAAGTTCTCAAAAGAATTGTTTGAATGAATATTTTTTTCATTTTACTAGTAAAGTAAAATAACTGGATCATAAATCTTCCAAGAATAAATTCACAGTTCAGCCCTCCCTACTGGAACAAACAGTATATTGTTTGGAGAGATGAATCATTGCTTGCTCTCAGTCGAGTTTACATCTTTAAGGTTCTTTAGGTGCTTTTCCACCATTCAATATTCCTCAGGTGAAAATTCTTTGTTAAGCTCTGTACCCCATTTTAATAGGGTTATTTGGCTCTCTGGAGTCTAGCTTCTTGAGTTGTTTGTATATCTTGGATCTTAGCCCTCTGTCAGATATAGGGCTGGTAAAGATCTTTTCCCAATTTGTTGATTGCCATTTTGTCCAGACATATTCAACATTCTTAGTCATCAGAGAAATGCAAATCAAAACAATCCTGAGATTTCATCTCACACCAGTCAGAATGGCTAAGATCAAAAAGTCAGGAGAAAACAGGTGATGACAAGGATGTGGAGAAAAGAGGAACACTCCTCTACTGCTGGTGGGGTTGCAAGCTGGTACAACCACTCTGGAAATCAGTCTGGCAGTTTCTCAGAAAACTGGGCATGATAGTACTGGAGGACCCTACTATACCACTCCTGGGCATATACCCAGAGGATTCCCAGCATGTAATAAGGATACATGCTCCACTATGTTCATAGCAGCCCTATTTATAATAGCCAGAAGCTGGAAAGAACCCAGATGTCCCTCAACTGAGGAATGCATACAGAAAATATGGTATATTTACACTATGGAATACTACCCAGCTATTAAAAACAATGAATTCATGAAATTCTTAGGCAAGTGGGTGGAACTGGAGAATGTCATCCTGAGTGAGGTGACCCAATCACAAAAGAACACACATGGTATGTACTCACTGATAATCAGATATTAGCCCAGAAGCTTGGAATATCCAAGACACAAATCACACATCAAATGATGCCCAAGAAGAAGGAAGGAGAGGCCCCTGTTCCTGGAAAGGCTCAGTGCAGTAGTATAGGGCAATATCAGGACAGGGAAGCGGAAAGGGGTTGATTGTGGAACAGGGGGAGGGACTTCCGGGGAGGGGGTATCCAGGATAGGGGGAATCATTTGAAATGTAAATAAAGAATACATTGGGGAAAAAAAGGTTCATTGGCATGAGTTAGTAAACTACAAAAACACTGTCCCAGGTAACTTTGGTAGCCAATAATGTCTGTCATTCTTGGTGCAATAATCTTACAAGTAGGATGAGAATGTTCCTCTGCCTGCAAAATGTCTGCATCACTATTGCAATATGTAACATGTAGTTGATAAACAATTCCAAGGTTGGGCTCCTAACAAATTACAGCAAGTCATAAAAAGGTCAACACTAGTCACTACTTTAGTTAGTGTACTGTTTGTAAGTTTCCTCAAACCTCATTGTTCAAATCTTTGTATCACATTGTTTCCCACATTCCAATTTCCTTGACTTATCACTCTGAAAATCTAATAAGTCTCAGGAACATGTTGCTACAGTGCTCCTTCTCTGCTCAACACTGTTTAAAAGGAACAGAGCATTGGTTGGAAGCCACTTTAAGGAGGAAAGGGTTGATTTTAGATCCATAGTTTGTAAGTTTTCATTAAGAAAATTCATGACAGGAACTCAATGCAGGGGGATCAGGAACGAGGATTGAAAAGGAATTCATGGAGCACTCCTTACTGGCTTGTTCCTCATGGATAATTCAGTATATTTTCTGGTGCAACTCAGTATTAAGACTCTAGGCATGGCACCACCGAGAGGGGCTGGATCCTTCCATATCATTAACCAGTCAATAAAATGACCCATAGAAGACCACAAGACAACCAGATAAAGGCAACACCTCAATCTATCTTCCCTTGCCATTGGTTATTTAAAGATTACAGAAAATACAGAGCACAGAAAGATTCCTTATGTATGCTCAGCAATATTACTGCTTCATTACATATTCAGATGGGAGTATAATAGAGATTATTCCATACAGATGAAGGCAAAATCTATTATTTTTGTGTACATTTGAAAACTGTGCAGCTGTGACTCTACCTTAAAGAAAAAATTTGCAAATATAATTTAAAAGAGTCATTTTAATTCAGGGAATCAAACACGCTCAACTTATTACATTAAAACCAATTATTTGAACAAACTAATTGCACAAAGAAAACAACCAAACCATAAAAAAAACAAAATAAACAAAATCAAAACTAAACAGAAACTTAAGTAAAACAAATCAAAGTATCTGAGTAGGGAGGACTTTACACAGCACTTGAACCCCCACCCACTTTTTTTCTATTCTTGCAATCTATATGTAAATGACGGGTCTCTAGACTTACGTCATTTAATCATTTGAATGAACCAGAAATCGTTAAGATAGAATGACATCATTCGTGGATTCCACAAAGTAAGGCTATAGTGAGTTGGTGTGAAGCTGCACATATTCTGATGCTAAATACTGTCTCTTAAGGTGCAGTTGTCCCTGATGAGCAGATCCTTACCTATACCAAGTAATGCTATGTCAACTTTGCTCCTTAATTTAACTGGTCAATAAAAGACTATAGCCTGTGATTGAGCAGTGGAGAAAAAAAGATGGGACTTGAAGATCGAGTGAAGGGGTTGCAAGTAAAAGGAAAAGAATAAAGAAGACAGAAGGGGAAGAGGCTGCCATGAGAGGGGAAAGACTAGAGACAGCAGGTAACAGGCACTTTATAGCTGGGAAATAAGTAGAGACAGAAGATAAAAAGAAAGCCAACCAAAGGTTGGTAGAAAACAAACCTTAGTTTATCCAGTTTGTACATAACAAGGTCCAACAGATGATAATCATTTAAAAAACATTTCAGAGCATAGAATGGCAACCCGTGGATGTACTACAGCTACAAAATTTTAAAGTCACTAATTTTGAAATGCATTCACCATTTGTAAAACAAATCCTGATGCCTCGGACTATTAAAAATAGAATAATCCCTAAGGACTGGAAAGATATGGCAAGAGCAATATTGGAACTTGGGCCACATTTACAATGGCTTTCCTAGTGGAGAGAAGTCGATAAGAAGACAGCACGAAAAACTAGAGCCAGAGGGCTCACCATTTCTAAAATTCAACAGTTGAATGAGAATAACAATGATGAGGTAGAGGCATAAGTCAGATATGATTAGGAAATTTTGACCTTATGACACTTGGAAAACTTAAATGCCTAGGACAGGGTTGAGGAAACAGGACAAAGACTTGTATCACTTTCTCAGGTTATGCTCATTGACTTTTTGCAAAGATTGACTTCAGCTCTAAAGGGAAGTAGATCAGATCTATTGGCAAGAAACATAACAATGGAGTCCTTAGCTTTTGAAAATGTGAATTCTGAATACAAAGAAGTAATCAGACCATTAAGTACAAGGTCAGGATCAATACACTTTATATTAGACTTCATTCATCTAATATGGCCTTAATAGCAGAAGCTACCACTAAGGGCTTTGAAGCAATCCAAACTCTCAAATGTCATTTGGGGGAATCAAGGTCATTTCATGAGAAATTGCAAAGAAAACCAAATTTATTGCAAAGGGGAATCTTTGTCTTTTATAACATGTAAAAGCTCTGGCAAAAGCTGACATTCGACTAATAAACTTAAATTAATAACAGACAAATAGTGTAACTCCTTATCAAAAACTCCCACAGGGCTTCTTGTAGATTCCAATACCAAACAGAGAAAATTCTCTTCCACAAGAAAATTGGATACCACTGTTCAGAAAATGAGTATTACAAGATCATATAGGAAGGTCAAACCACATTCTATAGATTTAAAAAAAAATCAGAGGTTCCAAAAAATGGATATTTTAGTAAGTTTCTATAGATGATCAGAGACCATACCTAGAGGTATTTTTCAATAATACAAAAACTGAAGGAATGCTCAGCACTGGAGCAGACATCATGGCTTCCACATTGGCTACTTCCAGAGGTAGATATCAAGTTTCAAGGATTTGGAACTTTATGTTGGATAAAACAATGTACAAGATGGCTTAAATGTACAGGATCTGGAGATCAGAAAGGAAAAGTAAGGCTATATGTGGCTGATATAGCTATAAACATACGTAAAACAATACCCATAATGTCCAATCCATTTATATTTAGCAATTTAAGTGTTCCATTACTATTCAGTCTTTGTGAGTTCAGAATTTTGTATTTAAATTGCTTTCTATCCTAATTTGCATTATCATCCTAAAAACATCTTCTAGACCTAGAACATCTTGGTTATATTGTAACACAGTTAAAACACAGATTAACATCTCTCTCACTTCAGAGGCAAACCACAAAAAAGCTACTCCAGTGTATTATAGAATTTTGCGTACTGTCCAGGCATTCAGCTGTCTTCTGTCATTTCTATAATTTGTGGGAGCTGCATCCCTGTGCTTCTTGCATACTCAGGTAACATTCCTTTGCAGCCTCTGGTGGGGTTGAAGACTAGATATTCATAGTCTTACTACAAACTTAGATAGTTTAGGATTAAAGAAGATGTTCTGAACTCACAAAGATTGGATAGTAATGGAATACTTAGATTGCTAAATATAAATGGATTGGACACTATGGGTGTTATTCTTACCTAACAGTTTTCATAATTGTTTCATAATTGTTCCTAACATATGTTGTTTATTTCATAAAATAAAGAACTATTTTATTTAGACAAAAAAAAAACAGAAAACGTAGTGGGTTGGTCTAATGCTACTTGAGTTCTAATGGTATTTACTGGCTCTTAAGATTTGATAGACCCTGATGAGCAGATCCTTATGTATATCAAGAAATGCTATATGAACCTTGCCTCTTAATTTAACTGGTCAATAAAAGGCTAGAGCCTATGATTGGGTAGTGGAGGGAGAAAGTGGGCCTTCAAGCACGAGTGAGGGTGTTGCATGTAGAGAGAGAAGAAGAAGAAAGAAGGAGGAGTTTGAGGAGGCTGCCATGAGAGGAGATGGACCAGGAGCACATGGCTAGGAGAAACAGCAAGTAATAAGGAACTATATAGCTGAGGAATAAACCAGAATAGCTCCAAGTCTGCCCAATCTAGGTCCGTGTCTTGTAAATAAAATACCTAAGCCATGTGTCTTTTATACAGGCTAGCTAAAATTGTCAATTCATTTTACATAAGACCAATACTAACATTAGATATCTTATTGAACATCTCGCATATAATTTGTTTATTCAAGACTCTATTTGAAGTACAATAAATATTATAAAATAGTTTGCAAATTTTCCATAGTGGTAGAGTAGTTATTATCACTAGAAGCAGCGATCAGAACCTGTTGATCACTTTTATAATACAAAATTTTGGCAAAATCATCTTCTCATAAATACTATGGTGTTTCCAAGAATAGCTATAAAGTATAAAGAGTAGGGATGATTTAGTAAACAAAACAAATGCAATTAAACACAAAAATCTAATGAAAACATCTTACTTTACCACAACAAAATGAGGAACCTTGACTGTCAATGAAAAAAATCACTATTATTTTTATAGCAGTTAAGAATTTCTAGATATTGCAAAGGTTAAGAAGGTTTGATATCACACTTAGTCAATGAATACTTTGTATAGATCATGTTTGTCTTATAAGAGTCTTGAGAGAAATTGCTTAATGAATAAACGGGAAAATTTATAATTAGCATATTAATTGTCTGCATGTTAATAAAATCTTCTAAAGTACATGAAGGTACTTACAAGCAATTTGTTTCCTTGTTGGTACTTCAAATAATCTCCTGCAATTTGTTTACAACATTAATCAACATTGTCTACAAATGAAGTTATTTATATATAGCTAAATAACTATAAATGCTACAGTTATCTTTTAACAATTCAAACAAGACTTTTTCTAATATGTATCTGTAGAGCCTTTTGTTCATTATAAGGTTAGAATAATCATTGATTCTTTTGCGCTTTATATTTCAACCAGTTACTTGATTATTTTCACTATGTGTCACTCAAAAGAACATAGCTATAGAATTGCCTTTACTCATCTTCCTTTGCTTCGGGACTACAAACTTAGTTACCTGAAAACAAATGTCAGTGTCTTTCAGTGTCATGAATGTTAAAACCAGCATGCCAGAAATGTCAGCTATTTTTGCAAGAAATATATTGCTTTGTAACTTCCTTCAGAGGCAGAATGTAACAGAATAATTTAAATCACACATATACTCTATATATGTATATGTATAGGTATAGGTATATATGCATATTCATATTTACCCATGTACATATATGTACATACATACACATGTATACATGTATGCATATTGAGGACCAATTCTTATAAGACAATTAAAGTAGATGAGCTTTCTTTTTTTGCATAAATATTTTCTGAAAGTACAGATCTCCTGGCCATGATATTAGTAGTCATTTAACTGCAGTATGGAAAGCAACAGTCACTCACAGAAATGGAGAACATCACCACCTCTACTACTTCCAATAGTGACAATATTAGCAGTGCAATGAGACCTGCAGAGGAAATTTATTAAAAGTCTTAATAGACTTTATTTTGGTCAGAAGTAGTAGAGATAAATAAACACAATACATAAATTCCTGACTATAGAAAAACTCCTTCTGAAGTTTAAAACTATGGATGGTACTGGCTCACTTTAGAACATGTACTTTAACATGTACTTTATTTTAGAAGGCTCAATTATGCCCATTTACAATATCTCAATCTATCAGAATAATGACCTTTCCATGTTTCCTTAATCTCCTATATCTTGCAAAATGGAATCAAGAACTTGCATAATTGGATATATTTTCCTCTGATGTTTGCTTTAAAATAGAAAGAGGTCAAGGAGAAAATAAGAAGAGTACACTTTTAAGGATCTTAAACTCATAACTTGTGCTACCTATATGACATTAGTAAAGTATCAGGAGTTGTTTGAGTTCCCCTAGAAGCCAGTTCTCAAAGCAGGGCTGATACCTTTTCAGATCTGACCACTTTAGTCTCAAAAATACGTCTACGCTGTGGGGTTGAGTGACAGCCCTATTTCTGTGATGGGGAGAGAAAGGACCACTGAGCAAGTGGTATATCAGTTCCAATGTTATCCCATGTATATGTAAATAAAAATGCTTACAACAGGAAAAAGAAGCTGAAAGTTCAATTATGAAAACGTCACCCATGAGGGAAAAAGTGATTAGGAGTTCAGCTGAGTTCTTCCGGGGTTTTCATTCCGCTCCGTGTGGTGAGACTTCAGCTTGATGATCTTGTCCCTCGCTGCTCTTATTTGCTCCATCACTCAAAATCCTCTTTGAGGAAAGGTTCTGCTCTGCTGAGGACTCTCGACTGGGGACTCTGATTAGCTTCCTTGACGAGCTTTCCATAGTAAATTTCTGCATAAAGTTTGGAGCACCTGATTTGACGATGCTTTGCTAACTACCTGTTCATAAGTCTGCCTATCCATCCATCCATCCATCCGTTCACCTGTCGTTTAACTACTTATTTTATACTTTAGTTTGTTGTATGCTTACACTCACTCCAATACGAAAGAGTGGGTCTTGTGGTTCACTTTTCACTACTTATGGAACTGAATGAAATGAAAAGAAAAGATAATATGTACCACAGAAGCAATATTCTCATTCCCTCCCATGAAAATATTATATAAGTAGTATCTTATGGCAGGAAAATGTAAAAGTGTATGAATATTTGCATGTGTGGATATATCAAATCACTCCTTTATGTTTTAAATTTTTCTTTGTATAAGATTCGTGAAACAGGAATGATGGGAGATAAGTTTAGTCATTACTGCAGGGAAGCTAACCCACAGGAAGCCAGTTGTACCTTTTCTAACAATCAGTCCAAAGGTCCAGAGCTTGACATTAATAACTGCCAATGTCTGATTTTTACCTTCTTGAACTTCATTTTGATAATTGACACTTTCTTTTGTTTATACCTCCTCTTATTTCTGACTTGGGATTAAGGAGAAGCAGCCAAATTATCTAGAAATCCTTCTTTCTGTTAAACCCAGGTTACATTTCAATTTCAGCAACTCCTATTAGGATCACCCTACCCCCCACTCCACACACCCTTATAAAACTGTTCCACTGACCTGCCTACATCTGAGTCTCTGTTAATTGTGAATGGTGTTAGTTCAATAACTTCTTACCTATTTAAGAAGTTGGCTGCCTCTCTTTTAGCTTCTTTCTGAATGTTTTCAGTTTATTTTTGCTGGAGATTCCTTGGTTGCTCCATAAAAGGACAATTTGTTTATTCAAATTTGCAGTCTTCTACAAATGTATGTTTTGTTTTGTTTTGTTTTGTTTTGTTTTGTTTTGTTTTTCTTCGTGTTTTGTTTTGTGAACAAGCACTGCTGTGTTATCATATAGCCTATTTGATCCAGTAGGTTTTCTTGTATTTATCTGCTTTGTGAGAAGGTGAAATGCACACTGAGCAGCGCAAGCTGCCTTCCTATCAGGAAGGTGATCCTCCACATCCATTGGGCTTCATCTCTCATTTTCCTTTGAATTCAGTCTACCTCATAGTCTTCGAAGAAGATCACGGTCGTCACCAGAAACCTCAATAGCCCAGCTATTTGACTCTGTATTTCTTTTAATGAAGGTAGACAAAAAAATGTGAGGAGTGAATCATAAGAACATATATGATTCTACTTTTCCTTGCTTATGAAACACAGGTTACTTATTAACGTATTTGATTCAAACACAGATTCAAAATGTTCTTGTATTAATAAAAGGATGGTGGGAATTAAAGATATGAGTGTGTTTTTTTTATTTTTTAATGTTTCTTTTTTATAATTTTATTTTCTATATTCTTTGTTTACATTCCAAAGGCTTTCCTCTTTCCCAGTTCGCCCCGCCCCCCACCATACGTCCCATAAGTCCTCTCCCCCAATGGGACCACATAAAATTACAAAGTTTCTGAAAGGCAAAGGACACTGTCAGAAGGACAAAACGGCAACCAACAAAGTAGGAAAATATCTTCACCAACCCCACATCCGACAGAGGGCTAATATCCAATATATACAAAAAACTCAAGAAGTTAGACCCCAAAGAACCAAATAACCCTATCAAAAATGGGGTACAGAGCTAAACAAAGAATTTTCACCAGAAGAAATCCAGATGGCCGAGAAACACCTTAAGAGATGTTCAACATCATTAGTCATCAGGGAAATGCAAATCAAAACAACCCTGAGATTCCACCTTACACCAGTCAGAATGGCTAAGATTAAAAACTCAAGAGACAACAGGTGCTGGCGAGGATGTGGAGAAAGAGGAACACTCCTCCACTGTTGGTGGGATTGCAAAACGGTAAAACTGCTCTGGAAATCAGTTTGGCGGTTCCTCAGAGAATTGGGCATGTCACTTCCAGAGGACCCTGGCATACCACTCCTGGGCATATACCCAGAGGACTCCCCTGCATACAATAAAGACACATGCTCCACTATGTTCATAGCAGCCTTGTTTATAATAGCCAGAAGTTGGAAGAAGCCCAGATATCCCTCAAAGGAGGAATGGATACAGAAGATTTGAGTGTGTTTTAAAAATTAAAATCAAAGAAATAGGAAAGCCAGTTTCTGGAATACAGTTGTTACCTACACTGTGATTTGTAACTTACGTGTACATGTTGGATTCTTTTAAAACGGTTAAAATATTTTATTAGTTTTTTGAAATTTTCAGACATGTTTTGATCATACTCCTTCTCTCTCACAACTTGTATGCTTCCTCATGACCGATCACCACTATAAAGGTGGATAAGTTAAAGGAACTAGGAATTCAGCTAAATGATTGAATGCACTATTATAGAATGAAATTATACAAGTTTAATGAACCTATTAAAGCCACCCTCCCCCCCAAAAAAAGCTTGCATTTTGCTAAGAATGTATTGTGAGAAACAAACAATTCACAACAGTGATACAGATGCAACATTTTAAAATCAGTGTATTTTATCCCATGGAAGCAAATTTTGGTTGCTTAGAAAAGACAAATTTAATGACATGTAGGATAGTAGTGTGATAAAATTAGCGTATAATTACTTTATATATGTAATGGGGCAGAAACACGCAAGCATATATCGGCACACAGTGTAATTAAGCTATATATTTCATTTATACTTGTGATTTCTGTACCCCTATAATGTATTTACCTGAGCTAATATGTTGCAACTATGAATTGGACAGCTGGCCAGAGAATCAGTACATACTAAACTTATATTGACACTGTTACTGAACACTATAACTTCTAAACCAGAGATAAGAACTTCAGGGAAAATGAATGATAGAATAAACTCTTGCCTAACACTGTAAAAATTAACAAAATTATCAGCTTTAGATACTACAGAAATCATTACTAAAAATGGCAAAAAATATGCTAGACACTTTCCATACTCAACCTTCCCTGTTTGAAGTTATAAGATTTTGTTAATGTGAATGGAAAAATAGTATATATCTATAATTTATAACATATAAGTTATATAAAATATTATTATTTATTAAAAATAGTATATACCTGCAATAACAAACAAACATCAAGTGTTTGCATGTATATAGTCTCAAAAATGAAAAGAAATACAGAAAGGCATACCCAATTTTATCATATTAAACTAGAAAAGATGTAAAAGTTAGAAACCACTAGACAAATTCATGATTGACTATAAATATTAATTAGTACCATGTTATATAAACATCTATTCAGCAATATGTATTAGTGCTCTTGTTATTTTATTTATTTATTTATTTATTTATTTATTTTGTTTTTTTCAAGACAAGGTTTCTCTGTATAGCCCTGGCTGTCCCAGAACTCACTCTGTAGACCAGGCTGGTCTCGAACTCAGAAATCTGCCTACCTCTGCCTCCCAAGTGTTGTGATTAAAGGCATGCGCCACCTCTTTCTGGCTGTATTAGTGCTCTCAAAAATGCTCATATACTTCAAATGTTGTCTTTTCTATATTCTTTGTTTACATCCTGAAGGCTTTCCCCTTTCCCAGTTTCCCCTTCACCTTATGTTCCATAAGTCTTCTCCCCCCCCCGCCACCTCCCCAAAAAGTTCATATATACTGACCCTGTTTGAATGACTGGATGTATTCCAAGCACACTAGGAATAATACTAATACTAATACTAATACTAATACTAATACTAATACTAATACTAATACTAATACTAATAATAAGACATCAATAGGAACCTATTGTTCCAAAATACCAATCAGAAAATGAAAATAAAGAAATGAAAATGAATGTGAAAGAGTTGACATTATAATACTTATACACCATGAACATTACATTCTGGTTTGTAAAACATTTTCAATCCTTCAAGTGTTAATACACATGAAATGCAGTCACTGATAAGTGGATATTAATGAGCCCAGAAGCTCTGAATACTCAAGCATAATTAAATGAAAAGATTCCCAAGAAGAAGGGAGGAGAGGACCCTGGTCCTGAAAAGACTGGATCCAGTTTTCTTAGGAGAGTACCAGAACAGAAAAAAGGCAGGGAGGGGGTGATGGGAGAATAGGCGGGAGGTGGCTGGGGTGGGGAGGGGGAGAGGACTTATGGAACATAGGGTGAAGGGGAAACTGGGAAAGGGGAAAGCCTCCAGAATGTAAACAAAGAATATAGAAAAGAAAAAAAGAAAAAAATTGGATATAAATGGTCATCTTGCTGGGGGGGGTGGATTGGAGCCCCTTGGGAAGAATGACAATGTCAGCTAACCAGATGCCCCAGGCCTCCCAGGAACTAAGCCATCACCCAAGGAATACATATGGTTCCAGCCAAAAGAGTGGCAGAGAAATGCGTTGTTGTTGGGCAACAGTAGAGGAGAGGTCCTTGGTCCTGTGAAGGCTCAATAGATGCCCTAGCTTGGGGAAATCAACGGGAGATGTGGGAGTAGGTTGAGCAATCACTGATAAGTGGATATTAATGAGCCCAGAAGCTCTGAATACTCAAGGCATTAGTAGGGGCATATTCTTGGAGGCAGGGGGTGGGAGGATGACTTGGGGGTTTTCGGGGAGGGGGCAAACTGGGAAGGGGTATAATATTTAAATTGTAAGTGAAGAATACATTCAATAAAAATATTTAAGAAAATAAATGGTCATCTTGTGCCAAAGTTTCTTGAGAGTTTATGGAATTTTGGAAATGAACGTGATATGAAGAATTAAGTATTTTATCAAAAGATTAAAGTATTCCTAACTTTATAGGCCAAAGAAAACCACTCACAAGATACAGAAAGACGGCTCCTTCTAGAATTCTCCATTTTTTCCCAGAAAGCAATGAGCTTCACATTAAATCTCAGTAATTTAAAACTATATGCCCTCTATGAAGTCTTTGTATTTTGGGAACCTTAATCATTCCAGGAACAAGATTCAGTTTAAGGAAGCTTCCAGAAGTCAAAAATTGGAGAAATTGGAAAAAATTCTCAGAAAATTTTCCATTCTTTTAATCTAGTCCCTTGTGGCCACATTCCACTGTCCTTTGTCACCATCCCACAGGGCTAGATGCACCCTCTCTTTGTAGGATAAGTGAATATTAATTTACTTTATTTTGGGGGTATGAATTATGTTTACTCATGCAACAATTTTCTGTCTGTCCCCATGCAAAAGAACACAGAAAACTCAAACAATAGTGATGATGAAAGACAGATAAGTCCCAGCACTATATCTCAATTAGTGAGAAAGGATAACAGGTAATTAACAAAAGTAAGAACAGTAAATAGTAATAATAGCCTCTGAATAATAGCTAATGCCAACACACACTGTTTCCTTAATGATTATGGCCACAAGAAAGAAAAATATGTACATGGACCAAAGTCTACTCATGCCAAAGAGCCAATGCAAAGAAATTATTGTTTGTGAGATGAAAAAGACAGAGTTGGAGTAAAGGAATGTTTGTTAAGTAAGAAACTTGCATTACTTCACAGTGATTTGTATAATGACATCTGTCACAGACATCAGCTGTATCGGAAGTCAGTGCATTGACTTAATAAAGAACTCAATTGTTTGAAGCTGAGTTGCTAATCTACAAGAAAGATATATTTGATTTTTGATTCTTGCAGTATCAGAGTGCAGATCTTAATCAATATGGCTTTTAGCCAAAGTTTGAAATCACTTGGAACATTTTTCCTCTGTTTCCTGGCAGCTTCATAGAGACTTTAGTTTTGTTGTTGTGGCTACTGTTGAAGTTATGTCTTCTGGCACAAGGAAGTGATATTGATATTTCACCATGGAACTGCATTTCAGCTTCCTGAGAAGCTCATGGCATAGTCCCCTTCAATAGATGGGCTGAAATTCCCAGACCTAGCATGGTCTACTAAAGCTTACCTCTGGCTTCTACCTATTGTTCTTCCAAATAGGAATGAATCACTCACTGTCAGACAGAAATGGCACTTAGGCAATGAACATACAAAGAAAAGTAGGGCTGCATGCCTATAGCTTAGGCCTTGATTTGTTTTAGTTTTGTAATAGGTGAAATACACACATGTCTAGATTTTCTCTGAAGACAGTTTACGGTACTGCAAATCACTGGCATTGATTACTTGTCTTGGTACCACAGAGTTTCTTTCTCTCTCTCTCTCTCTCTCTCTCTCTCTCTCTCTCTCTCTCTCTCTTTCTCTCTCTCCTTTGAAATGTTTGATTCAATACAATGTCCTGAGATATACAGTGATGGTCCCATGTTTGATCAGTGAGAAATTACAGGTGGCATGTTCAATGTTGCTGAGCCATTGAGCCAATAACCATGTTTTGGTCAGTTTTCCAAGAAAACCAACTCCCCACAGTGACAATTAGTTTTGCATTGCTCTGAGTATTCCTTACAATTCTGCTCCATTTTTTCAGTCATTAATAAATTATGTTTTGCCTGTTAATGTTTTTATTCAGAGTTTCTGAACAAAATCAAACCGCATGTAATTGTAAGAAACTAGATGGTATCACAACTCTCAGAAACCAAATCAGTATGTCAGCCTAGATGTATTATACTTTTATGAAGTCACCTCTATTGCTGAGTCATAAGCCATTGAGGTTTAATCCTCATGCATTCTTTTACAAAATTATTGGTAGTTTTTGAGATAATAAGTATTTGTTATTTTCCACAATTCAAAATTGAATAGTGCTCTATTAAAATATTTTTATTCAATTTTCTTCCTGGAATCTTATAAGTTTTAAACTAACCCCTTTCCTTTAGAGAGGCCAAATACATCAAATTGTCTATCATGGTCTTAAAGAAATATAGAGAAAAATACAAATAGTTTTATTGATATTATTTAGTAAAGCAATTGCTACTTGCCTCTACTTAATATTGACATTAGATTAGTTATGTGTTAAATAAATACTATGCTAAATTTAGAGTTTTTTAACTATAAATTTTTGGAATCATTATTTATTTTGTGATGTATTAAAACTTCATTATTTACAAACAAAACTACATGTGTGGGTCAGAGATTTTTTTGGAGTTACTAAAATGAGTCTGTTTTCCCCATTATCATCCTTAATAAGGTGCAAATCACATCAAATGGTGATTACTTATGCACACTTATTTTTAATCCCATAGATTTTGAGTAAGTCATTTAATTAGATTAAATATGAAAGCCACAGAAGTCTCTCAGGACATACTTGAAAAAGAAGAGAGAACGTCTATGCACAAGGAACTGTAGTTATGGTATAAAGTTTATACTTTGTATGAGAAATAAATGATATCTCATTATAACATTTCAACGGAGGGAAAGAAGGCTTTAGGTAAAGAATAGAGGAGGTTTGAAATGGAAAGAATGGATTAACTTAGGTCTGCCCCAAATTTAACAATGAGGAACAAGTACAAACTTGTACCAAGAAAAGGGGGTTGTCGGAGTGAGCGCAGAGTAAGCTCCACTCTTCTTGTTTTCAGTCCTTAAGTTTTACATTGAGCCACAGTGTGGGTGTCTTCAGGGCTGGATCACATATTAACAGAAGAATTTCTTCATTTTCCTCTTAGTTAATGGTCAGTGGTATGTGATGATTGACTTATTCTTTGGCATTTGATACAAAGCTTTTGTTTATTATTGACTTTGAAAATGAACCGTAAGAGGACTGAAATCAAGCAGCAGCGTGATAAAGTGACCATCAATCCAAAAATGAACCATTCTCCTGTAGTTAGACAAATTCTTATAACTCCTTAGCAGGGTATTCCTTCTCTGATTTAAATATTTTTTAGATAGAAATATTGAGTACAGTTAGTATACATCTGATATTTTCCAGAAGTCAGAAAGCCAAGGTAGTGAGATCTCTGAGTTCTCTGCTATCCTGTTTTACAGAACTACTACTAAAATAGCCAAAACCACACAGAGAAACTGTCTTAAAAAACCAACAAACAAAATAAGAAAAATAAAACTATAAATGATAGGGGAAAGTAATTCGGTACATGAAGATTGTTTTTAAGGACATACAGAGGTGAAATTAAATAACAAGCTTTACCAAAGTGCAGAATGATGATGTCATTTGGTGACATTAGAAATGACCGGAGATGAAGGACAATTTGCCAGGTAAACTCAGGAAAAGAGAAATAATCCACTTTAGTATCAAGACTCAATGGACAATAAATTCTAAGATAAATTTTACTAATTTTACCAATTGTTGTGAGTTTTTAAGTATAGCTACTCTAGCTGTACAAATCAGAAAATTCCTTAACAATACAAATGGCCTGATTAAAGGTTATGAGAAATTCCTATAGTCAAGAAAAGAGAAATGGCCTACAGACATGGCACTGCAGGTACAAGCACTTGCTCTAAAAGCCTGATGACTGGAAGTTAATCATCTGAACTCATGGAAATCTGGGTGAAGGAACATGTATATGTAATTAACATACAGCTACTGTCCCAGGGGTCTGACTGAGAGAATCTGCTGGGAGCTTGCAGGACAGATAATAGCCTGGAATGTGCAGGGTTGCAGTAGAAACAATTGTAGAGACCCAGACTCAAAACTAATCTGAGAGATCCAGCCGGCTGCTGCAAACTTGTCCTCTGATGTTGCATATGGCACCTGGGTGACCACAGTCTCCCATCGCTGCACACACACACACACACACACACCAGAAATTAAAAGAATAGTAGTATTGGATTCAAGTAAAATACCCTAATTAAGTACCTCTACCATAGTCTTGTCTCTTACATTTTTTCTAAAGGAGAAAGAGAAGAAGAAATGCTCATAGCACCCTTATTTATAATGGCCAGAAGCTAGAAAGAACCCAGATGTCCCTCAACGGAGGAATGTATACAGAAAATGTGGTATATTTACACAATGGAATACTACTCATCAATTAAAAATAATGAATTCATGCAATTTGTAGGCAAATGGTTGGATCTGGAAAATATCATCCTAAGTGAGTCAACCCAATCACAAAAGAATACACATGAATTGCAATCACTGATAAGTGGATATTAATGAGCCCAGAAGCTCTGAATACTCAAGACACAATTAGCTAAGCAAAAGATTCCCAAGAAAAAGGATGGAGAGGACTCTGGTCCGGAAAAGACTAAATCCCGTTTTGTAGGAGAGTACCAGAACAGAGAAATGGTGGGGGGGGGGTGATTGGGGAATGGGGGGGGGAAGAGGACTTATGGGACATATGGTGAGGGGGAGAACTGGAAAGGGGAAAGCCTTTGGAATATAAACAAAGAATATAGAAAATAATAATAAAAAAGAAACCACCTAGAGTAGGCAGAAGAAAGAACCATGCAACATCATTTTAGTGAGTGTCTATGAAAGCATAATATAAAGTACAGACTTGAAAGGAATAAGGAATAAGCCATGTGGTTCTCTAGGCAATGAAATCAGAAGCAGAAGGAAAGGCCAGAGAAAAAGTCTTCAGGGAGGACCATTCTGAACAATGTTCAAGAAACAGCAGGGAGATAATTTTGACAGCAATAAATTAAACAGATTCAGGATTGAGACATGGTGTGATGAAATAGTACATGTGAGTCCTGAGAATGGCACCCGCTGATGGGACACCCATAATAGTTATAAGACAATATTATAATTATTTTGGGCAATATTCTTATCTTGATAATTGCATTAGCCAACAATTCCTGAAAAGGTTTTAAAAATAATTTATACCTTTATAAAACACCCATGTAAGGAATCACAACTCTACACTTTTTAACAATTTTTATTTATATTGATTTTACTTGTATGAGAGGTTTGTCTGCACATATGTCAGTGTACTGTGTATATGTGCCTGGTATACGCAGAGGTCAGAAGGAAGCACTTGATCTCCTGGAACTGGTGCTACAGATAGTTTTTATCTACCATGTGAATGCTGGCTACTAATCCCTGGTCCTGTGCAAGAACAACAAATTCTCTAACCATTGAGCCATTTCTCTAGCCCAAGAAATCACAATTCTTTAATGTCAGTGTATATATATATATGTATGTATTAAAAACTCCTGTAAAATTAATGGTTCCAAGTGAACACTGAGAGATTTTATTCTGAAACAATTGTGGTTTTCTTTGGTAGAGAACTGTTTATTATTGGTAAGAATTCGCATATTGTTGGTGTTAGCGAGGGTAATAGACTATCATTTTACACAAAGAGAAAAATGCAGATTTCAATTATATTGAAAGTCTGTTTCCTTTAGCATCATTGTAATTGAATCCTATGAAGATATGTCTATTAATAAATCTACTAAAATGAAATATAAATATTTGTGCAAAGGCATTTTTTCTTATAATCTCAAGTGCACAGGAGGCACTTTGACAGAGATGTGTAATAGAATCTCAATAAACTTTTGTAACAGATATCTGGTGACAACAGCACTTTACAATCTGATATAACTAAAGAACCAGAAGACAATTGCAAAACAAAGTGTTACTGTTATTTTTTCAAGTAAAATAAGAAAAAGTTAAAACAAAGTTTTATTGAAAACTACTTATCTATGTTTCTGATGTCACCCATGTCTTATTTCTTATGGTTTAGGAAATATACCCAATGTGCATTCGTCCCTAAAGAAACAAACTTACCTGAAAGATCAATGAGACATTTCAACAGAATTGAGTGTCAATTTCCTAACGAGAGACATAGGCAAAAGCATAGAGCAGCTAAGTCTAGTTCCAGATTCTTCATATATTCAGAACAAAGGAAATAAGAACTTTGGTCAAAAAAAAAAAAAAAAACCCAACATTTTCTAGGCAATAAACCACTTTTCACACTAAATTTATCATCCTAAAAACATCTTAACATGAAAAGTCACAAATTAATAGTATTAAAAAATATCTCATTAAAGACTTAGCAAAAACAAATCCTTTCTTCGGGATATTTTCCTTGCTCTTTATTTTCCAATTTCAAAATTGGCATAAAAGCTTTAAGCTTTTGGGCTTTATGTTTAACAGCATATATATTTGAGTGGGCATCCACATAATCATGAAGGCTTCTATGTCCAGACTCAGAGTGTCATTTTAATGTAAAAAGAAAATCTGAAATTTTCTTGATATGTAACCAAATATGATAGCGTATGCAAAATATAGATTTCAGAAATAAAATATCAAAAGCCATTACTTAATTCCACGAAATCTCAATTAAGGAGTCGAATAAAATAATCGCTTCTACAAACTCACTGTTACTTTTGGTTTAATGTACTTTGTTAATGTACCTTTAAATTATTACTTGAGTTTTATATTAGACTAAAAATGTGTCATAATCAATTTACAGAATTTAGCCCCTTTGTTCTCAAAAGGAAATTAAAGAGGGGAAAAAAGGATAGCCCAAAGGAAAGAAAGAAACAGAAAACAGCAGTGTAGGATTCTATCTCCCATTTAATTAGGGACTTGTGAAAAAATGTCACAAAACCTACAGATTAAGCAACTGTACTTATGAAACAGTAAATATCAGAGAAAAAAAGCAATGGTATAGAAAGCACATCAGCGCTCAATACTGTTAGAAAGGAAAGAGAGAGATAAAGGAACAGTTATAGTTTGCTTATATCCCAGAGGGCTTGTGCTGTAATCTTCCTGGGATAATGAGTCATAGTTTTCTGAGAGTCTGTCAGTTCTTCTGTGATGTGACAGGGACATGAGTATTGAGAAGGAATGCAGGAAAAAGAAATGTTTATGCCTTGAAATAAAAGTCCAATGGAAAAATGGATGCCTTTAAAGAGGTGATAGTCTTCAACTTCATTAAAAATACTTATTTCAATATTAACATAAGTGCATGTTTTCTAAAATCACATGTAATTAGAAAGAATCTAAAAGATGAATGCACGCCTAGCAAACAGAACCTTAACCGGATTATGAATCCCTATGTTTGACTTCTTTCTATCTTAAATATATGCAAGAAAACAAGGGTGACATTTACTTGCAATAGTTTAATCTTAAAATATTCAGTGGGATATATTCTAAACATATTTTTCTGTCCCATGCAAACAGTTACAAAATGTCACTGATACGAGTGTCACTGTTATGTTAAGTTCACATATTGGTCTAAATCATTATTACATTCTGCATATAAATAGTATTAATATTTAGTGATATATTAAAACAAAATAGAATTTTTTTGCCATTGAGAAATCGAATTATGTTCAGTTAGCAGAAATACTTTGTAAAGATATACACTTGAGATCTCTGGGTGTGCTGTTTTACTGAAGTAACTGAACAATGAAAGAGAAAGTTCAAAGTGAAAGGGAAATTATGACAACCTTAAGCAGGTACACATGCTTATCAATTATCAATTATGTCTGACTTATTAAAGAGAGGGAATTTGTTGGCTGCTTTTGTGTTAATTTGATGTTGTTAGCTTAAAGAAAGGAACCTCAATTGAAAAAACAATGCCATAATACTCTTCGATTCTAGGACATCATCTTAATTAGTGATTGATCGGGGAGAACTCAGCCTCATTGTGGACAGTGCAAACCTTGGTTGTGTGGTCCTGAGTTCTATAAAAAAAAAACAAACAAACAAACAACAAAAAAGCTGAAGCTTTGCAATTTTATGAGGTCCCATTTGTCTATTGTTGATCTTAGAGCATAAGTCAATGGTGTTCTGTTCAGGAATTTTCTCTGTGCACATGTATTCTAGACTCTTCCCCAATTTCACTTCTACTAGTTTCAGTGTACCCGGCTTTATATGGAGGTCCTTTATCCACTTGGACTTGAGCTTTGTACAAAGATATAAGGATGTATCTGAGCTCTAGTTGAACCAGCACCATTTGTTAAAAATACTGTCTGTTTTCCACTGGATGGTTTTAGTTCCTTTGTCAAATATCAAGTGACCATAGGTGTATAGATTCATTTCTGGGTCTTCAATTCTATTCCATCAATCTTTTGCCTGTCTCTATACCTACACCATACAGTTTTTTTATCACTATTGATCTTTAATACAGAGGCAAAGGACACTGTCAATAGGACAAAACATCAACCAACAGATTGGGAAAAGATCTTCACCAATCCTACATCTGATAGAGGGCTAATATCCAATATATGCAAAGAACTGAAGAAGTGAGACGCCAGAGAAGACAATAACCCTATTAACAACTGTAGTGCAGAGCTAAACAAAGAATTCTCCTTGGAATGACACTTGCCATCCCTTAGGATCTACTGACCCATGTTCAACTGCTGTTTGCCTGAAACCCTTCTCCACTTCAGCCTTCAAAGTTCTTGTAGAAGGAAAACAGGCAACCTCTGTAGATAGGAGGTTGGAGGGATCATCCAGAATGAACCAGAGACCTTGGAGGTGAGAGACTTTCAGGACTCAAAGGAAGGAATCTTAGATGAAATGCTGGGCAATAGGTAGAGGGAACTTATAGAGGCCACCTCCAACAGGAAGACAGGGCATCAAATGAGGGAGAGGGGGGCCATCCCACCATCACAACTCTGACCCATAATTTTTCCAGTCTGAAAGAATTAAAGGGATGGAAAGTGATAGGAGGCTGAGGAAAAGAAGGTCCAGTGACAGGACCAAAGCGGGACCCAGCTCAAGTGGAGGTTCCAAGGCCTGACACTATTACTGAGGCTATCCAAGCACTCACAAAAAGGCACCTAGCATGACTGCACTCCGGATGACCCAACAAGCAGCTGAAAGAGTCAGATGCAGATATTTGCACCCAACCAGTGGACAGAAGCAGCTGACCCCTAGTTGTTGAACTAGGGAAGGCTGAAAGAGGCTGAGGAAAAGGGTGACCCTGTAGGAGGTCCAGCAGTCTCAATTTATCTGGACCCCCGAGATCCCTCAAACACTGGACCACCAAACATGCAGCATACACCAGTTGATACGAGGCCCCTAACACACATACAGTGGAGGACTGCTGGGTCTGTGTTCATTCAGAGATGATGCACCTAACCCTCAAGAGACTGGAGGACCCAGGAATTTTAGAGGTCAGGTGGGGTGGGTGGTGGGGACATCCATGTGGAGACAGGCAGGTGGAGAGGATTTATGGGATATGGAACATTCAAAGTGTCGAAGGGGTTGAGAACATATGGAGTATAAAAAATAAATTAATTATTAAAAAATTGAATGCTCTACTGAGAAAGATCAAATGGCTGAGAAACACCTAAAGCAATGTTCAACATCCTTAATCATTAGGGATATGAAAATCAAAACAAACTTGAGATTCTACCTCAAACCACTCAGAATGGCTAAGATCAAAAACTCACATGATTGCATATGCTGGTGAGGATGTGGAGAAAGAAGAACAATTCTCCATTTCTAGTGGGATTGCAAACTGGTACAACCACTCTGGAAATCAGTCTGGTGCTTCCTCAGAAAATTGGAGATAGTATTTCCTGAGAACCCAGCTCTACTACTCTTGGATATACACCCAAATGTTGGTCCAACATATAACAAGGATACATGCTCCACTATGTTCATAGCAGCCTTATTTATAATAGCCAGAAGCTATAAAGTACCCATATGTCCTTTAACAGATGAATGGATAGAGAAAATGTGGTTCATTTACACAATGGAATACTACTAAGCTATTAAAAAAAACCTGTCTTCATGAAATTTGCATGCTAATGGATGGATCTAGAAAATATTTTGAGTGACATAACTCAGTCACAAAATACCACACATTGTATGTACTCAATGACAAGTGGATATTAGGCAAATAGCATGGAATACCCACAATGCAAATCACCGATCACATGAAGATCAAGAGGAAGTAAGAGCAAAGAATAGATGCTTCCCTCCTACTTAGAAGGGGGGGACAAACAACTCAAGGTAAGTAGAAGGTGGGAGGGTCTTGGGAGGGACAAGAGGGGAGGGGAAAAAGAGAGGCAGAATCTGGTATGGGGGAGATGGGAGATGTACAGTGGGTCAGGTAATTGAAAAGAGGTGTATAGCAATGGGGGATGGGACCTAGGGGTAGCAACTAGAAAGTCCCAGATGCTAGGGAAGCAAGAGCCTACCAGGACCCTACGGGGATGACATCAGCTGAAATAGCCCACAAAGTGGGGGGAGAGCTTGTTGAGCCAGACCCACCCTGTCCACCTACCCGTGTCCAAAATTTTTAACACAGAATGGCTCCTGTATGAAGGAAATACAAGGACAAAGAGTGAGGCAGAGAATGAAGGAAAGGCCATCCAGGCACTGCCCCACCTGGGGATCCATCCCACATGCAGACACCAATTCCATACACTATCCTGGATGCCGAGAACTGCATGCTAACAGGAGGCTCATACCGTTGTCTCCTGAGAGACTCTGACAGAGCCTGACAAATACAGAGGCAGATGCTTGCAGTCAACCATTGGAGGAGTTAGAGAAAGGACTGAAGGAGCAGAAGGGGTTTGCAACGCCATAGGTAGAATAATATCAACCCTCCCGACCTCCCAGAGCTCCCAGGGACTAAACCATAAACCAAAAAGTACACATGAAGGGACCCATGGCTCCAGCCCCATGCAGCAGAGGGTGGCCCTGTAGGGCATCAATGAGAGAAGAGGCCCTTGGTCCTATGAAGGTTCAGTGCCCTAGAGTAGGGGAATGCAAAGGTGTGGGGGCAGGAGTGGGAGAGTGGGTTGGGGAACACTCTCATAGAAGCAGGGGGAGAGAGATGGATTGAGGAATTTCAGGGGGTAACCCAGAGAGGGGATAACATTTGAAAAGTAAATAAAGAAAATATCCAATAAAAAAATAGCAGGACAGGAGCAAGCCTCGGTGAGCCAGCAACATCCCTCTATAGTTTCTTCATCAGTTATATTTCCAGGTCCCTGCCCTGTGTGCGTACTTGATCTGACTTCCTGGATTATGATGTGGAAGTTTAAGCTACATAAACTCTCTTCTTCCAACTTACATTGGTCAGGGTGTTTCATCACAGGGATAGTCTTCCTAACTAAGACTGAGTGAAATAAATATAACATTTATTTATTTTGACATTTGTACAGAGGATCCATGAGAGTTTTCAATATTTTTCCAAGGCCCTAGTATCACTTCCTAAATGTGTGCAAGGTGTTACTAAATTTCTTCGCTTCATCTCATTTGAGTTACTTCAGGACCACCTTGGTATTACAGGAAGACTTAAGTCCAAACAAAAATTAATGAGAAACGAAAAGCCTTTTGAAGACCACATCACGTAGATCTGAGGTAGATACAATGATGTGTATGTGTACAAACTAATCTTTCCATACAAAATAAAATCCATAAGCTGGAGTTATTTCTGTCAAACAACCAACCCCCCCAAATACCCCTTAAAATGAAGGAATGCAAACTTAACAAAATGTATATCTTTCACGGACAAAAAAAAAATTGCTTAGTTTTTATCAGAGCCTTGGTTTACTTTTTGATGAATGTACTGTTCTTTTGATTGAAAAGTTGTTTGTTTGCTTGTCTTTCATTTTCCTGGAAGGTTTGATGATGTCATCTGACCCTGCAGAAGCAGGGGTGTTGGTTCACATCCTCTGTTAGTTCAGTTAAGAGAAAAGGAAAAAGACACAGGAGACAGCAGGGACCCTGGACAGCGTGGGTTTAATGCTCCTCAAAAGATCACGAGTTATGTCTCAACTATAAATTCCAAAACAGAATAGATACTGTTCCCAAATCAATATTAAGTAATTGGTTGCTGTTTATGCTTTTCAGAAAACTGAGGATAGACTGATTTTTATGACATTTTTGAAACTTATATTAAAATTTCCTATGTTGTCAACCAGAACTGTTTCTGTTAGAGACTTTTGCCTAGTTTTGCATAATTATACCATATTACATTTCTCAATAAGCAGCCCTCCTTAGTTAATATCCCTAGTAATTTCTACAATTACAAGTATGAAAGTGTGTACTTGCTTTTTGAAAGTAACGAATGACTTTTTTTTATTCATCCATATATACTTTTAGGAATGTTTATTATGATTTATCATGATGCATCTGAATAATATCTTCTGTAGGTCTGTGGAATTTTGTTATTCATCTACTTAGCATTCAGTAAAAATCATATTCCCTAAGTATGCAGGACACTTGATGTCTTTGTGTTGAAATCACCAAGAAACTGGAGTAAAAGCAGTTATTGCAAAGTTTGCTTCTTTCCTATATTTTTGTTTTACTCCAGAATGCCTGCCAGATACAACGGTAGTTCTATTTCTCAAATGACTTAGCAAGCAGCTTCCAATACTGAATCAGACAATGATAAAATATTTCGAGACAGAACATATGCAGAATCAGAAATACATTGTGCTAGAAAAAGCTGTATGGCTCTATTAATAGCAGAATACAAGGTATCATGTTAGTCCTGTTCTTGTGCAGAGTAGAGAGCATGTTAAGAAGGAGAGAAAGTATCTGATAACAACTGGCAGCAATACAGACAAGATAAAACTTAAGAATTAAGGCACACCTAGACATTATCTACTGGCATGCTGCTTCTTTGATTTGTTCTAGGGTGTGCTTAACAGCTTCAGAGTTGGATCAAGGTGAGGAAGAGAGCAGCTGCATAGGCTCAGAAACTCTTTCCGCCCTTACCTGCCACTGAGGAGGAAGCCAATCATCACTGCCAACAAGATGACTCCCACTGTCACTGACACCACGATGATGGGAATCTGGCTTTGATCATTAGTTGCTGCAACTGCTGATAGGAGACAGAGAGAAAGGAACTTGTAGTTAAAGGGACCACAAGCATTCAAAATGTGCGCTGCTTCACAGTAGGTAATTGATTCGTGGTTTAAACAATTCACACAAACCCAGCTAAGGTTCCCTTGTAATATCAGTTCTCAAAGGGCATCTGAAGGAGGAAATATTTACTCACCAAATATAAATCAAGAGCATCGCTAGACATTTCTGCCTATCATAAAAATAGAGTGCAGATTGTACAGACCCAGGGTCCCACATTTTACAAGGTAAGGCGGAATATTGCCCATGACTTCAAAAACACTCATGTATTTAAGAAAGTGTTGAACATTCAAGATTTGACATTTTTAGAGTTTACAGCTGTTGTTCTCTAGCAAAAATATGTTAGCTCAGGAGTTCTTTCCTGTAGACAAAATGTCTAAAATAATGGGGCTTTGACCTTGCTGAAATAAAACACAGTACTCTAAATATAACTTAATAGTGTAACTCCATGTAGAATATAATGAGTCACTGTATTTTATAAGTAGGATTACTGAAAATTATCAAAGTATAAATTTAAATCTTTATGAATAGATGAGACAAATTTGCAATGCTTCTTTTATTATACATTTTAAACATGGATTTAGAGTTTCTAACCTCATAGAATTCTCACAATATATATGTAAAATGTTTAGGCAGTTGTATCTAAATAAGTATGACAATTTTTCATTTGTGTTGATAATTAGGCATATCTAAGAAAAATGTACAATTCTAATTTATTTGGGGTTTCCATGCCTTCAGAATAGTGTACCTATCTTACGTCTTCCTAGTGATCAAATCATTTTGATGCTTCAGAATAGTGCTTGTACAACTTCACAATACTAAGTGCATGGACTTCAAGGATAATGCCATATACATTTTCTGTTTGCTTTTTATCACCTCTTTGCCAGATCTTGGTAAATATAATTTGTAACTCCACAACTCTTTGTATTATCTTGTAAGCCTACATTGTTTCTGTCCAAGGTGAGTTCATTTTATAACCAACTGCTTCCCTTGACCTATACAGAGTCAGATATTTTCATCAGCTTATATAAGTAAAATCCTATTTATTGGCTACTAATAATACAAGTAAGAGTATTTGTAGTATACAAATATATCTTCTTACCGTCTCTTTTCTTGTCTTTTATAGAATACATTTGTTTTGATTTTGTATTTGTGCGTGTTCTGCTTGCATAGTTGTCTGTGTACCCCAACTGAACCTGTTACCCTCAGAGGCTAGAAGAGGCCTCCTAGAATTAAAGATGATTCTGAGCCTTCTTGCGGATGGAGGCATTTGAGTGGATAAAGTCGGAAATGGATTTGGTAAAAAGACCTTGTATATTTGTATAAAATTTTCAAACGATAAGAAAAACATTTTTCAAATCTTGGCTCAGTAATGAACTGGTTCTATATTGTAAGTAGGATGTACCAACAACTTGAATTCGTTCATTTGCATCATTCGTTTTGAAACAAAATGTTCCCTAAAGTGATTCTTGCTAATACTTTTGGCATTAACCATCACTTTCCTACATTTTAGAAATGCCAAGCCTTCTAGTAAAATAAGACTAGTCATGTTAGACCCTGTGGTTCAGCCTAAGTTCACAGTCTCTTCTTTTAGTCTTTAACCTCATGTCATTGTCAAAAACCATTCCTTTTCCATTACAGATTTTGCTCCTTCCAAGACCTTATGTAGTACAATGTCATAACTTTTAACCTGCTTGGATAGAAGGTAAGTATGCTTGGTTTTTGGTTCCTATTTATTTCTTCTGTTTTATTTACCTTCTTATTCCTATTTCCTGGCATTCTGCATGAGTTATATAGACAGAGCCTCATCTACTGAAAATCAGTATTGCTCTAGCCCTCTGAAATATTTCTTAGTTTCTGAGCCTATGCATGATGTTAACGAATTCACCAGGGGTATTATTTACATATCTGCAATAAGATAATTTCTGCATTTGGAACACATAACTCAGAATTTAAGACATGGCTTCCTGTAGCTTGGGTTAGCAAAATGGATAATTTCTTTTCTGCTATTTCCAGAGTACTGTGTTATTATACCATGTTCTCTCCATTAATCTTGGGTGCATGGACTTGATGAATTCAACGTTCCCTTCCTCCTCCCACTTTTTATTTCTCTGCCTCCCTTTTCCTTTATACTATCTTCTTCCCTTGCCTTCTGATAGATCAAACTTGGTTTATAACATCAGTTAACAATTATCAATGTTAAAGCTAATTTTTTTTTGTTTCCAATAATCATATCTTTCCAAAGATTAAATCCGGTTTTTTTTTGTTGTTGTTGTTCAGGAAATATTTCCTTTTTTGTGGGTTATATTGGCACAGAAAAATGATTATCTTTAAAATTGGTATGTACATAGAATTTCAACCCTCATAGGTTGAGAAAAGGCACACACATCCCATAAATCGAACCAGGATGCTAAACTCTTTCCATCTCCCTAGTTTCTCCTCACTCACTCTTACTTAATAACAACTTGTCTATTAATTAATAAATCCATTTATAAATTTTTGTTCCACTTTCATCATATATTTATGTCCAGTCATTTTGATTCAAACTACTGTTCATAAAGTGTTGAGATCTGATTAACTTTTTATGTATTCTTATTAGATATAAAAATATGACTTTGATCACATATCCTTAACCAAAAACATAACAGATACCCAAATTCCTAATCCAACATTCAAAGTCCTTCACATCTGTAAATATTTCATGTATCAATGGGACAATTCAATAATTCTCAATTACATGGATTTAAAGTAAAGGAGTTGTTTATATTCAGAAGTGAAAAGAGGGCAACCTTCAGTGGAAAAATGCATTGATTTTGGATGGTAGATGAGTTGTGGATAGATCAGTAAGTACATGTGGGTAGATCAGTAAGGTGGGATGCATGGATAGATGTGTGCATAGGAAGGATAGATGGATGGTGGGTGGATGGATGGATAGATGGACGGATGCATGGACGGATGAATAGATAATAGGTGGGTGGGTGGATGGGTGGATGTCTGACTGGATGGGTGGATGCACAATGGTGCATGCCTATGGATAAGCATGGAAATTAGAAAGAAACAGCACAGGAAGATAGTTGGTTTGAATGAGAGTGGTTCACCTAAGCCCATATTATTTGTTGGCTTGGTTAACATTTGCTCTCTCTCTCTCTCTCTCTCTCTCTCTCTCTCTCTCCTCCCCTCCCTCCTCCCTCCCCCTCTCTACCACACACACTCTCACTGCCGTGTGCTTGTTGAACACACATAAACTCTCAGTTCCTGCTCCTCCATTGTTGCTCACGTGAGCCTGCCACCAAGGTCCCTGCCATGATGGTCAAGGGTCTGAATTCGTAAGGCCCCACTAATGTTTTCTTCTACGCCAGCCATGCTGGATTTGTTGGTTTGTTTGTTTGGTTGTTTGGTTGGTTGGTTTGGTTGCATTCAGGGGGCAGAGGATCCCATACAATTAAGGCTAGTCAGGCCTATATAGTAAGTCCTTATGTTAAAAATGTCATATTTAAATGATAGTTTCAAATATTCTCTGAATTTGTATCCTTCGTATAATTACTTAAATCAGGGTTTGTAAAGAAAATTTTAAATAATGTACATTACATATATATCATATGTATTATATGTTAGAATTATTTTACTTTGGACTAGAGAAATGGCTTTATTTCTAAAGTGCATATAGCACAAGTATGGGAACCTAGGTTTGAAACCAAGCACTGGCAGTTGTGGTGGCGTCTATATGTTATGCCCAGCACTTCAGGTAAAGAGTATGCATGCCAGGGCTGCCTGAACAGAAATCCGGTCAGTAAGAAAGCTTCTGGTTCACTGAGGGACTCTATCTCAAGAAATAAGATGGATACTAGTTGAGGGAGACACTTGGCACCAAAAACTGTTTTCCAAACAGGTGCACATGCATGCGTATGCATAACGACACGCCTGCATGCTCACACAGGAACATATATGGAACCCCATACACAAATGCAACACTTTCTAAGCTTTCTTATTAGTTATAGCTATTTTCAATATTACATATTTAGTAATTTGTGAACTATTCCTCACAGGACACACATCATCAAGAATTAATTTTCTTTATTTATGTCTTGATTGGTTTTTCTGAAAAAAAAAACAAATTCTATTATTAGTATATTAACCCTAAAAATATAAATTTTACATGTCTTTTCATTCTTAGTTATGTGGCTGTTTATTCTTTAGCTATAGAAAAAAAGAGCCACATGATCATCTTCTTAATCTATTATATTTGTTAAATGTTAGAGGTACTAATGCTTAGGTAGTATATTTTCTCATTGTCTTATGCATATTTATTAGCTAATAATAGGTGATTGAAAATGTAATATTTGAAGACCAGCTGAGAAATGTATTTAAAACACTGATGGAAAGTTTTCAAGTTCCTTAAATAATATGTTGAAAGACATCATTTAAGAAAGTTAGTAGTTCTTTTTGATTCATTTTCTAGTTTTAGTCATTCTACACTTTATAATACCTAGAGAAGTCTCCAGCTGCATAGTTTGTGATATTACATTTTTAACTTACATTGCTCACTGCATGGCTACTTTTATCTATATCATATGGATATCCACTAACTCCCTTTCCCTCCTTCTCTGTCCTTCTCATTCTGTCTCTCTGTCTAACTCTGCCTCTGTCTCTGTCTCTGTGTGTGTGTGTGTATGTGTTTCACCAGAGTAATAGGCTCAGTAAAAATCAAAATCTAGAATAAAAATAAAAATAATTATGAGGTATGAAGTATACGAAATCTATAATGTGGCTCCTTTAAAAAGTTTGACCTGATGCAACATGAGACAGGGATGACACATATTGTGCATTGAATGAGAACATGCCCAGTTTTCATGGATGTTTGAACACGTGGTCCACAATTGGTAGAGCTATTTGTGGGGACTTAGGGGGTGCAGCTCTCTTGAGGAGGTATGTCATCCTCAGCAAATTTGAGAATTAAAACCTTGTATCCCTTGCAGGCTGTTATTTCATGCTAGAAGGTTGATGTGCCCTCTGCGTCCTTATACCACGTCTGTGCCTTGTTTATGACTGCCATGGTGGGCTATTACACTCTGAGCTCAAAGTCATGCTTTCTTCCATTGATTGCTTTGGTCATGGTCTTTTTATCACAGCAACAGAAAAGTAACTAAGACAAAATATTCGTGTATTTCAATTGTCACTAATGCACGATGAGTTGTTCCTTAGTGTGTGGGTACAGTCAGGAAGGGGAACAAAGGTGATCTTCACGATGGCACATTATGTATCAGCTTGGAAGATCTATGAATCCAGAGAGGTGATAAAATTATCAATAACTTAGTGTATACATAATAACTTTTGCGCACTTCTTTACAAAGGAGTTCAAAGAAATGAAATAAAAACCTCTGGAAATTCTCATCAAACCCTGGCTCTTGCACTTCAGTTTTCTGAAATGCCATCCCCTAGGAAAATTATGCACATTGTTTTCTGATATAGTCTTATGGAAGTGTATCCAAAAACTGATTTTACACAAAGCTTAAAAGATAGCATGTAATGCACAGTATGTATAAATACTTGAAAATATGTACATACAGATCAAATAAAAATGATTCCTAATTATAGGTAAGAAGAGGTAGAGGATACAGAATAATAACAAAGTATAAGAGGCCATCAACTGGACAGTGGGGGAGGGACACATGAGAAGGATTCAAAGGACAGTAGCTCCTATAGGATACCAAAAACTACCACTTAGTAAATATAAAGAATAGAGTATTGAATTCCTAGAAAAAAAATCTAGTGCTTGAACACGTCTCAACCAAAGTCATAGTTGAGATTTTTACTCTCTGTAATTATGCATATATACATATATGTATAATATATGCATATATAATGTTCTGTATACTTTGTTCCTAGAGGTTTAGGCTATTATAATATTCATCACTAATAGAATATATGTACAAGTAAATTATTCCTATCAGCAAGAGTTATAACTTCTCTTTTATAAAAAATCAATTTTAAGATTAAATTATGAGATTAAATATCCTTTCATATTCTATGAAATTTTGCATGTAAATATACACTATTAAATTTATTTAAATATTGATATGAAAGTTAAATATTAGAATCCAATTTCTCAATTTTTATTTAAACTCAAGCACACAATTTTCTTTATATAGAAATAAATAAGTAATTTCTACCAACAAGATGTTTTTCTTTATAATATCTAGTGGGGTAGCGTTAGGGAACCAGTTCATCACTTAATAAAACTTCTTTATGTAAATCAATTACAAAGGCTTTAAACAGAAGCAAATTTTGTTTCCTCCAGGGTGATGTCATATGAGTTTGCTAAAACTGTATGTTAATAATAATTCCAGTAGTTATAACATTAATCTAGTAACTACACTCTCATTATTTTCTTTTTAACAGTTTTCTTTTTCATTGAAAATTACAGAGCTGAGTGAGGCACAAACATAGACATATTTACAAATGTACACATGAACACATGTGTGCACACACCCACACATACCAACAATTACCCCCACACATATTTCACAATGCTCATGTGTGTTTCTTCCTTAACAGAAAACCAATAGTAGCAATTCATATGTGCACACACAAACCATAGTTTTGTTCTCTAATTCATCATCAATGTGTTTTCTTTAGGACAAGAGATCTAAAATCTTTTGTTGAAGCCCGAGGTTATGTTGTATGAAACTAAACAAGACGTGGGGCACCAAAGAGCACTTCAGAACCATTTCCAGATTCACCATTCCAAGAATCTGACACAGATTTAATTTTTACTTTAGGAAATCAGATTGGATCCCGGAAGCACCATTTTCTTGTCAAATTCAATGCTAAAGAAAGCTCCCTGTAGAATTTCCCTGGAAAGACTAAAGTAGCATAGTTCAATAAAACAAGTAAAAGGTAAATGGGAATAATTCAATAAAGCACGGCACCTGGGGGGAACGGAGTCTTTAAAAGCACGCTTTAAACATTTCTTAAGATGCTTGATATAGCAGCTCCCGATGGACCACAGCAACGAGGCGAGACACACAGTGTTAACCTACAGACCTACCATTATAGCATGGCAGAGGCCTCCTACCTGAAGGGGTCAGGACGGGAGAGACAGAAAGGATGGAACTGACAGCGAGCCCCCCGGAGCCTATCGATCCATGGACTCTCTTCTGGTAACCATTACAGAGACAAGAGCTGACAGTAATTAAAATGACTTACACACTGGTGTGGTTTCAAACTCAAATCTTCGACTGAAGGCGCCGTAGCCTGCTGCCGTACGTGCTCGAATTTGGAAGACATACACAGACGCAGGTTTCAGGCCCTCTGCAGTAATAGTAGTCTCTTTAGACTTGATAATTGTGTAGCTGGTCTCTTGGTCCTTGAATTGTACATGAAACACAGGAAGAAAATAAATCAGTGCTCAACACATGAAATACTGACAGCAAAAATGAAAACTCAAAGAATGGAGCAGAAATCAAAGACTTTCTCTTATACTGGTGTTGAAAACAAAGCCAAAGATCTATTTCTTACCCCGGAAGCATTTTTGTTGCTTGGAAATATTTCCAGAATTTAAAACTGTTGGTGACATTGTATTTACTGATCTATCATATATGCCTTGGCAAGAATAAATTTCTAATATTTAATAATATTACAAGCACATCTAGAGTAATGGGTCAGCTGTTAAGGGCATTTCTGGCCTTCAGAAGACACAGGTTCAGTTCTCAGCACCAACAAGATGATAAATAACCACCTGTAACTTCAGTTTTAAGTGGACTGATGCCATTTTGTTAAGTCTACAGGCTCCTGTAGTCCCATGACACAAATGTGAATACATCCAGACACACACCAGATACATACCCAGAGACATATCCAGACACTCAGCCAACACACACACACACACACACACACACACACACACATACACACACATGAATCTTTTAAAACACAGCAGGAGAGCTTTGCTGAGCGGATTGCATTTTTCTAAGACTATGTGCTTATTCCTGTAAGAATGCCTTCTTGCAGTACACCTAACATATTTGTTCATCTTATGTAATGTAGAAATTATCTCCTGTGTATTCATGTTAGATGTAAGCTTTATATCTACAATTTAGATTTTTAATTATATTTCCGGCTTGTGAGATGAAACAAGTACTTCCAACACACTTGAATTTTGACTGATTTAACCTAAGCAGGAAGCAGGAAAGAAAATCTCAAGAATACAGGACCTTATTTTTTTCTTTTTATGAAAGGTCCTATTGTAGAAAAATCTAGGAACTTAGTGGTTAGAAAAAGAACAGGAAAAAAATTGGAAGCTAAATAAAGAAACCGTGCTCCTATTGGAGAGACATCGAAGTCATCACCAACCCTGTGGCCTCTCTGCATCTGAGGATGATTGGCAGAAGTTACCCTGACACTGATCACAGGCTGACATGCGGTTACAGTAGGATCACTTTGAATTTGGCCTAGGACCTGTGGCCTGAGTGTCTTCATCAGAATGTGGTAAGAATGAAGAAAGAAACAAGCATGAAGACAGATCCAATGGATGCTCAACTCATCCACATTCCACACAGTCAAGGTAAGTTCTACCTACTCTGTTTTACCATCAATACTGTATAAAACATAAACCTGGAAGCACAGTTCCTTAAAGCAGCTAATCACTCCTCATTCACATACCTCATCCTATCACCTTATTATGGACCTAGTTATATCCAAACTCACCTCTAAATAGGGATGGTCTAGGTTCTAATAGAAATAGGTTTTCTGATTCTTTCTGGACTGGTGTTGGTGTTTTGTTTTGAATAAACAGATTAGATTAAGAGCTTAAGCTGTAATTTGCTGAGAAAATCCAGCTAGTATTTTTTTATGGAGGAGTTAAAATATAAAAATTAAATGTTAAAAGATGAGCCTTAAATATCAATTTCTTTATCCATGAGCCCTTCTTCTGCTACTACCTATTGTGGTGTCACTAGGAGAACAGCAGTGAAAACCTGTCACTCTTTGAGGTGTCTTGAACATTGTAAACAGCTTTTTGTAATCTATTGCAGTTACTGGGAGTTCATGGGATGCTCAAGTTTATGACTGAATAAACCCAATTATATTAGTTATTCTTTTCAATTTTGAGCCTAAATACTGTAAGATCTCAGTAATATACTTCCAGTTTGGCTATGATTGTAGCAATAACTTTGAGTAGAAAATGATTCAATATATTTGCTAATATTTTCATCTCTTTGAAGAAAGTTTAACTTTGTGAAAATAAATCTAGCAAAGAGCTTAATATGTATTTCCTATGATGTTGTTTCTTTTCTTATAAACATAAAACAATAAAGATTTTAATATAAAATAAGAATAATGTTTTAACAGCACAGGAATGTTGACACTTGAATTCCAAATATATGAATGACATGCATGTAGAAGACTCCATACTTTAGAGTGTTCTTATTTAAAGTGGAAATGAAAGTGTATCAATAGAGGGAAATCACAATACAATAAATGGATAACTTTGAATACTCGAAAACTTGTATGATTGAAACTAATGTAGAATGACAATAAAATACATCAGGTAAATATATTGATTTTTTGTGTGTGTGTAAAAATAAACTCATTACACAAAACGTCTAGGGGTATTTGAAATAATGTGTGACCCACCATCAGTTCCAATAAAGATGACATGGTTTGATTTTATGATGAACAAATCTTAGTTGTTCTATATCTAAAATCTGATTGCCCTCTGTTTTGTTGAGTTAGCTCAATACTATATTTAAAAAATAATTTAATAAAGACTATATATAAATGATGAAAACCTATTAATATACACTGCTAATAATCTTAGTATTATAGAAATTTTTTTCACTTAATCCCTTGAATCACTGTAGCAGTCTAATTTTCATTGTATCACTATATATATATATATATATATATATGCATATATATATATATATAGTGTATTATATATATACCTCTTCAGCAACCCCAGGAGGCACCTGGCTGCCAATTCATTGGTCAGGGTGGGGGTGTTTACTGCATTGGTGCCCCAGCTGAGCAAATGAGCTACATCACCCAGCTGCTTCATGAACACTGTTCACATGTAGCGAGGGAGGGCCCAGCAGAAGAAGCCAGCTGGCAAGCATCCTGTCAAGGGGCAGCTTCCCCTTTTCTCCTGCCTTTAATTAAGAGATGGCAATAAGCCCATCACCAGGCCAGAGCAGAGGAGTCCGATGACCTCTATTAAAGCAGGGCAATGGTGGGGAGATGTGCCAGCTGGCAAATGTACGTGCCCTGGATGGCTGAGACACCTGTGGCTGGCCAAACGCCATCCAATAAAAGAGTGCTGTCACTCTGAAGTTCCCAAATGAGCTCTGGAAATCGACCAAAACCCCCACTTCAACATGGTATAAAGGCTCATTATCTCTTCCATTCTAGAAATGTTAGGCAAATCTTTATGTGTGTATGAGAATATTAAATAATTTGATTTGACAAAAGTTCAGGGAACTAATAATATCAACAAACAGAATTTATAACTTCAATTAAACACTATATGTGTAGTTATTTTTGCAAATTATTATTTGTGTATTTTATATTTTACCCTTATCAAATAGAAAATATTTTCCCAAATCAAATCATTTATTCATATATATATATATATATATATATATATATATATACATGCATGTGAATGTATATGTCTAAGTTATTGTATGTATTCATGTATACACAATGTCACATTTGCACCTGTGTGCATATATTTGAAGACCAGAAGTCAATCTCTCAGTGGCATCTTCTAAAATGTTGTCTACTTCTCCTGAGACAGTTTCTCATTTAATTGAATCTCAAAATAAGCTAAACAAGATGGTCTACCAGGAAGCTCCAGAAATCTCAGAGATATGCTCCAGAGTACCGGGATTGTAAGCACACATCATCACACCTGGAATTGTTACATGTTTTCTAGGTATCAAAATCATGCCTCTTCACAGTTTCAGCAAGTGTTTCTCCAACTGTGATATCCTCAGGCTTCAAATATCTTTCCTTACTCTCAATTATCGAGGTAATAAAACATACAAATATACCATTATATGCAAAATCTTAAAGAACAGATCATGCTGAAAGTTAGATAACTGGAAATAAATTTTATTTTGAAGAAAGATATTCCAGGACATGAATGACGTTCACCAGGAATAACAATGGAAGGGAACTCTTTCCAAGTTACATTTAATATCTGCACTCTAACAAAAGCAGCAGCTTAAAGAATGAAAGACACAGACATCCTTCCTGATACTGAATCTTGCACAAAGGCTGGTAATCCATAAAGACAAGGTTACTACCCAGGGAGGCAGGGAAGAAATTCTAGGTATAAACGCACGAATAATGTTAATTGGTCCATGTCATTGGTTGAATAGAAGAAAACCCATGTCAACACGCAAGCACATGTTAAATGTATTAAACTGTATTTCAGTAAAGATAATGACATATAATCATTTACATAGTTTTTGGTGTAAGGATATCAATGGTTTCAACTGCATACTATTAACGTGTTAAAATTCATTTTAATAAATATAAAATGTGGATATATAAAATATTTATTGTGAAAGTTAGCATATGCTTTCTTATGTGTAGTCTATATAACACTGCACTTTGTAAATTACTCATGCTTACAAAAACAAATATGAAATGTGTCTTGGTCAGGGTTTTTATTCCTGCACAAACATCATGACCAAGAAACAAGTTTGGGAGGAAAGGGTTTATTCGGCTTACACTTTCACACTGCTTTTCATCACTAAAGGAAGTCAGGACTGGAACTCAAACAGGTCAGGAAGCAGGAGCTGATGGGAAGGCCATGGAAGGATATTATTTACTGGCTTGCTTCCTCTGGCTTGCTCAGCTTGCCTTTTTATAGAACCCAGGACTGCCAGCCCAGGGATAGCACCACCCACAAGGGGCCCTCCCACCTTGATCACTAATTGAGAAAATACCCCACAGCTGTATCCCATGGAGGCACTTCCCCAACTGAAGCTCCTTTCTCTGTGATAACTCCACCCTGTGTCAAGTTGACACACAAAACCAACCAGTATAAAATATAATCTTAATTTACAAATCATTACAAATGCAATGTGTTTATATTTCAGATGTCTGGGATTAAAATGAAATATCTCAGAAAGTGGGAATCAGTGTGACTACTATATTCTACCACATCAACTCCAATTTTGCTGACAAACAACTCTATCAACCATACTGCAAAATAATTTTATCTCAAAGGTTCTCTCTTCAAGCATTTTAATGCAGTCAATGCTTCACGTTTTGGTGTGGATAACTAGGCATCCAAGAAGACAGTGAGAGAGAACAAAAAGAATAAACTATAATGGGACATAAATGGAGTTGACTTAATGAAACCAGGGTCTCTAATTCCCCTTTTGAAACTGGCTTGGGCAACCATCTAAATTCTTGTACTCTTTATTAGAACTCAATTTTTTCTAAATATATCCTATTAGCTCTAAGCCACATAAAATTACATTTAGATGGTGACTTCATTATTTCAACCATATATGCCAGTCTATCAGTAGAAATTATAAACTAACTCTGAGTTGCCAACAATTTGATTCTGCTTTCAATAGCTTACTTGCTTACAGAGTTAAAAAAAAAAGTAAGGGGATAATAACAAATCTGTGTGTGTGTGTGTGTGTGTGTGTGTGTGTGTTTGATTTTTAAGTATCAACTTAAGACATAAGTTATACAAAAAAAAGCATAAGAAATCATGAAAATGAATTATGTAAAGAAAATATTTCCAGTACATTCTCCTCAAAATTTAAAATTATACTTATATAGACTGTGTGTGTATGTGTCTATGTGTGTGTGTGTGTGTGTGTGTGTGTGTGTGTGTGTGAATTTTCTATACTTTAAAAGAACTATTTCTGTGGTGAGTTACTGGTCATAAGTACAAATAGTTTTGCTTATATACTATTACATTCACTACTGAAAATCAATAAGTCAAATGTTCAAATGTTCACTACTCTTTCAAAATGTCTTATTATATATATATGTGTGTATATATATATATACATATATATATGAATATATTCCATTTTGAGATTTTGAGTGTTTGCTTAGCCTGTGTACATGTGTGGAGGAATGTGCACACATGTATATGCCTGTGGAGGCCAGAGTTTGAGGTAGAGAGGCATCCTGATCTTTCATCCACCCACTCAATGTGGTAGTCTCACCAACATCACTAGGTTGCTTAGCAGCTTCCTTAGGGAACCCCTTTCCTGTGCTTTCTGATGCAGAAGTTTCAGGTGGCTACCACACCCACTTGACTTTTGTATGGGTTCTGGGATTCCAACCTCAGTTTGGTATGCTTGAGGTGAAAGAATTTTTAGACACTGAGAGGACTCTCCAGGCCCCAACTTTCTCTTTTAATGTGAAGTCAGCTAATCCCACTAAAAGGCCTTATCCACAGGCATCCACCACAGTATGTGAAAGGAAGAGCTCACTGCAGGCGCCTGAAGTGTGACTGAAAAACAGCCTTATATTGATTTACACATAAAAATACAACTTCCCCTTGTACTATTCTAGAAGTGAAGCTGTGAAAGTGAAAAGACAAGAAGAAAAGGAGATTTTTATTTTCTTGGTCCTACCTTTTCAAAGTACTTGATTTCATACTCCAAGATGATCCCATTGGGGCGATCTGGCTCTTGCCAAGACAAAGAAATGCTGTTCTTTGCAATCTTGCCCTTTTTCACATTGGTGATTGGAGAAGGAGCTGTAATATAGCACAAACAAATAATAACATGGTTAATAGAGCGCTGAAATTAGAGCCGACTCTGTATAACTATTGGTTTTATTAGGGTGTACCTTTTATTACATTATTACAGTTTCATTGATACTGGAAAAGTTATTTTTCTGACAAAAGCTGTTAAAGAATGTTAATATTCAAGCTGTGGGTAATTAGCTAAGACTCCTGCTAACCATGTAATAGAACTCTTCAGTCTCCTCAACTGTGGACAAATAATTTTACTTTAGTCTTTATGGAATATAAATTCCTGATCATCACATTTCTTTAGTAAATGCATTTCATAAAATCCAGTGTGCATTCAATATGGCTTGGTTCCAAATTGTATAGATTCTTTATCCTGAGTTTCTCTTACAGAAATAAGCATAGTATTTGCTAGATAACTTTTTTGTTTGCTAGATTTTATTTTCAAATATTACTGATCTTTAATATTTGTTATTTAGTATATTAATGTTAAAAATAAATTATTATAAAAGCATATTGAAGGTATTCTATTAAGCATATTATAATCTCAAAGTTTAAAAAAATAGTAGATTGATCTCTATTTCCTCCATTTATTTCATTATGAATCATACTTATAGTATTGTTTATTTATATCTACTAGAGTACTTATTAGATAACTGTTTGTAGTGGAAATAAAAAATAATGAGCATATTCCATCATTACATATGAATCCATGAGCTCACAAAACATTTAAAGCTTAGCCAAAAATCTATATTTATCATGTGATGAGATTTTTTTTCAGGATCTTTGGATCTAATGAACTAAGTTAATATTTTTCCTAACCTAAGCATCAATATTGTTGCTGGGAGAATTTATAGAAGTAAATGAAAAAAATCACAATGGGTTAATGAATAGTGTGCATCTATGTGCTAATATTCTAGAGAATTGGTTTTGAGACTTGAGGACACAAAAAGTTAGCAGCTGCTTCTTCTTCTTCTTCGTCTTTTTTTTTTTTTTTTTTTTTTTTTACATAAAGGTGTACTACAGTCACCGTCAAACCTAAAACCAAATTTTGGCTAATGATGAAACTAAATATGAACTCAGTAATCCATAAAACTATACAGTCCATTGTGGTCATGGCTATGCTGTGTATATAATATAATGTTTCACATAACTAATCCAACTAATGTCACAGAGTACATTCTCACTAAGCAGAAACAAACATATTTTTAAAAGGATACTTATGATACCTAGCATTAGAAGCCATGTTGGTATTTCTTTAGATAGCAATGATTTATGAACTAATGACAGAAATAAACTCTATATTCATAGAATATAGTATCCACAACTATCCTGCAAATCTTTCAATATACAGATTAAAAGTGCTTGAATATAGATATAAAGAAAACATTTACATGAAGGTCTAGCTGTGTGTGTGAAATGTGGATGGTTGAATTGAGGAATGAGAGATTGGTCGATAGTGGTCTTTAATATGATTCATGCCTACAATAAGGAGTAGTGTATAATCAGAGACAAAATTCTGAGTAGAAACCCAGTGAAGTTAAATATGTGTGTGTATATATTTATACACAAATACATATGCTCATATGTTAAATAGAATTATGTATATGACATTATTTGTAATACAGTATGTATTTTTATTTTATTTCTTAGTTATCTAAAGCAACATTTAAATTAAAATGTGAAGATTTGGCAAATTTTTGAAACCATAATAAGATATAATATACCACTTTATGTCAAAGTAAGGAAATAAAAAATAGCCCAAATGCTAACAACCAAGATGCAATATTTTGTTATGTATTTGCATCCATCAAAGTTCATCACAAACTTCCTAGATTTTGAAAAATGTTTGATTTAGAAAATGTCAAGATTTTTAAGTTCAGCTCTTGGAGGTTAGAACAGAAATGGAGTGCCAGTCAGTTAAAGGGAGAGAGGCCACAATACAAGGAGAAGGAACGATGAAGACATATTTTTGTTTGTTTTTAATAAAACCTCAGATATAAATATCTTACATATACCTACAGTTATGCGACATATATATGTGGGTACATACATCACATATACAATATATATTTTCATCACACACACACACACACACACACACACAATCTTAAAGAAAGTTACTCTATTTGGGCTTAACTCCCAATGAGAACCATAGACTAATAAATCTCCAAGAAAGCTTGATAGTAATATTGATCTTCAGAACAATATAGATTACCCACTTAATTGGAGGAAAATCAAGCTTTGAAATGGAAGCCAACCTCTTAGTTACATCCTGGATTATAGCCATTTGGGAATGGGGGATCTACTATGACCAGTTTTCTAGGCAAGCATAATTCTTCACTGCATCGACTCTTATTTACGGTTATGCCTACACCTTCATCAAGGAAGAAGGTCTCCTTTATTAAACATTTTGGGATATAGCATAATTACATTTATCTCTTCCCTTCCCTTCTTCTAAACATTTCCATATATCCATCCTTGTTCCCTTTCAAATTCATAGTCTTTTTATTTACTGTTATTAAATGTCTGTATGTTCACATGCAAACTTACACATTCCTAATCATAACCTACTCAGTTTGCATAATGATACTTGTATGTATGATAATGGACTGGCCATTTGGTATTATATAAATGATTTGTGTAGTCTTCCTGGGAAAGGTTATGTCTCCTGCTCTTAGCATTTCTTATTTTCCTGCAGTACTTTGTATAAGGTGGAAGCCCTATAAAATTTTCTTGTCTACTTTAGCAAGTATATCGTTGTTTTCCATGTTAGGCTTATATTTTGACATGTTGTTCAGACTTCATGGGTTTAGCTTCTAACTTTCCTGGATATTTATTCTCATAAGCAAGGACACTGATCTGTGTCTTAAAGTTTTCAACCCCACCTTTTGCAAGGGTTCCTAGGCCTCAGATGTAGTAGTAATTTGTATATGTGCCCACTGGGACTGGTTGAATGAAAATTTGGTGTATATATAGACTACAGAATACTATTCAGCTTTGATCAACACTAAAATCAAGAAATTTGCAAGCAAATGCACAGATTTAGAAAATATTACATTGGCTAAATTAATCCAGACTACAAAAGAAAAATGCCACATTTTCTTTCTAATTAGAGGCACTTAGCTCCGAATCTTCAGATTGAGAATATATCCAGCAATAACTGTATAACAGAATATAAAGGTGTACGGTTATGGGTCACTATAGTGGAAAGCTGCAGAGTACAAATTATGTCATCAGGGAAATATGAATAGGAGGGCTCTTTAGGGAGAGAAGAGGAGAAATGCATAACAAGGAGGAAGAGAGGTAAAATAATAAGGATGTCTGGAAAAGCCATAAGTGATCATAGTATTAACCATTTATCTAAAAACCTATAATACATGTAACAGCAGAGATATATACTTATATACTTTTAATGATCTTTTCTAATTAGGGCTGACAATGTAATCTCTAAGAACCAATGACCAGTCAACCAAAAAATTTCAATACAAGAAGCACGAGTTATTTTGAACATTTTTGGTCAGGGTTATACTAGGATTCCCCAAATCATAGCAGTCATTGATATTGTTTTGGTTGTTTCCAGATGTGGAAAGTAAATTCATTTTGTTGAAAATACCATGAGCTTCAGAAACAAGGCAAAGAGGTCCGTGTGCTGGAACTGATCTCTTAGTCTCCTCCCTGAGAATTAGCATTTTTTTTTTTTTTGAGACAGGATTTCTCTGTGTAGCCCTGGCTGTCCTGGAATTCACTCTGTAGACCAGGCTGGCCTTGAACTCAGAAATCCACCTGCCTCTGCCTCCCAAGTGCTGGGATTGCAGGCGTGCGCCACCACTGGGCCCGGCGATAATTAGCTTTAATGGATTCAGAAGACAATTTGTAAACTCTCAAAGGCAAAAGGCAAGAAACAATCATACACGGTTATGTTGCTTATGAGTCATATTGATGACAAGCACATCAAAACAACCCTAAGGGTGCAGTAATTGGGCTTAAGACATACTAAACAAGAGGGAGACCTTGCCTGGTACTGAAAACCTAGCTAACTACTTAGTGCTAGTAAGGTCATGATGTTGGAGGAGAACCTATAACCACTTCTTTACTAAACCAGCATAATCCCTACTGAAAACCTCCATGTTTATGCCTAGAGGTAGTGAGGTCTTCTGTCTTCCTCAAGAAAACTTCTCTTTGCAACAGATGGCAACCACTATTGAAAGTCACAACCCACAAAAATTCTAACATACTTTCTACCCCAACAGATCTAGACTGTAGAAAACCACAAAGGCAAACAATGCTGAAAGCCACAGATCATGAGAAGCCAACTCCAACTTTAACATCTCAAATCCTGTTTTATTATTATCAACAAAATGAAGACACACTGATTGATAATTACTAAGACATTAAACTATACATTAAAAATAAACAGTTAAGTAAACCTACTGGTCAGTGGTGAGTGTCAGTTTTGTAGTGAGATGTTGTAAGTAAGGGGAGAAGGTTGAGATGACCTTTTTAATGACTGAGTATGGCTAATATCAGTGTATAACGATGTTCATGTATTATCCATTTATAGGTGAAAATAAATGTATGCAAATATATAGGTATATGATTTACTATTAATATTTACATTTCTTTCTTTGTTGATCTGAAAGAAGTAGCATCTCAGGGGCAAACAATGCATATAATAGCAGAACTTGGTTTCAATGATGCTCTTACAATAAATAAATCAACACATAATAAAATTCCAGTTCTTTTTTGAAAAATGATTGATTCAGGCACTGAAGTAGCATGAACTATGAGCCTCAGCTTCTCTTATGTGAGAAGACACTAAAGTACCATAAAAAGTATAATGATGAAATAAAAAGCAATGTATGTATCTCTGCTGTTAATTACAAAAATTAAAAAAAAGATCTCCCAACTTTTCCAGTGTAGAAACAAAGTTTAATCCACAAGGTTCCCAACTGCAAATATGTCCATGGAGTAAGGACTGGCTTCATACAGTTTGGTAGGCAGCTAATTCTCAATGATGCCAGTGATTAAGCGCTGATTATACTTTTTTAGCCTTTTTAGTAGGCAGCCAAAAAAGGCAGTTTAGTTCTCTGAATTATCAGTTTAAATGGGGGCTAATGATACTCTTTACATCAAAATGCCAGATAAAATATTTTATGAGTGTTCAAATATTGGATTAATGGAGTTTTCCTGATTTGTTAATCTCTTCATCCTTCATCAAAAGTATTCATTCTATTATCTCAGTATGATAATTAAAGAAATTTTGTTTTGTTGTCTGCCTGTAGATGATTTCTTAACTCTACATTGAGAGTAACAGGCAAAGTTATCCACGTTTTTAATGAACTTAAAACCCTGGATTATTAAGTGTTAAAGGATTTTAGCCTTTTTAGTACAAACAGAATAATGCCTTCTTTGTTTCTTAAAACAGCACGAACATGGTGGAAGTGTGAGTTTCAATTGTGTTGAATGGAATAAAAGACAGCATTCTTCACATCCTGAAGTTCATGCTGATTATGCAGACAAAACTAATTATTAAAAGTCCTGTACATTGCTTACTAGTTACAGAGAGAGAGAGAGAGAGAGAGAGAGAGAGAGAATGTTTTAATGTTGCCAGAGAAATTAATGTAGCCTTAGTCTGTGACTATCCATGTTGCTGAATGTCATCACCTGAAATTATTTAATTCTCCTCCCAGAGGCCCTTCCTTGGGTTGGAGAGTGAGGCCAGTAGTTAAGAGCACTCATTGCTCTGGAGAGGACCTGACTTCATTCCCACATAGACATTGAGTGTGCTATTTGAGACTCAATTGACTTTCAGATTGTTCTTTACTGCCCCTAAGTACTTGCATAAAATGACAGTTGTTCAAAATATTTTGAACCATAAACCTATGTGCAGTAATTTCATATCATATGGAAATATATGAAAATGTATCATCTTAAAGATGGAAAACAAGGGGTTTAGATACATTGCCTTAATGATCCTATTCATAAATCTTTTAATTTTTATATACTGAGATGGAAATAAGAAGAGGAATAAAGCAGATACCATTATAGACCATTAAACTGGCATAGAAATATTTTTTTAATTTTTATTTTCTATATTCTATGTTTACATTCCAAAGGCTTTCCCCTTTCCCAGTTCCCCCGCCCACCATACGTCCCATAATTCATCTCCCCCCCCAACTATTCCCCAATCATTCCCCCTCCCCCCAAGGTTTCTCTGTTCTGGGTCTACAAAACTGGATCCAATCTTTACAGGCCCAGGGTCCTCTCCTTTCTTCTTCTTGGGAATCATTTGACTTGCTAATTGTGCCTTGAGTATTTAGGGCTTCTGGGCTCATTAATATCCACTTATAAGTGATTGCATTTCATGTGTATTCTTTTGTGATTGGGTTAACTCACTCAGGATGATATTTTTCAGATCTAACCATTTACCTACAAATTGCATGAATTCATTATTTTTAATGGCTGAGTAGTATTCCATTATATAAATATACCACATTTTCTGTATCCATCCCTCCTTTGAGGGATATTTGGGCTCCTTCCAATTTCTGGCTATTATAAACAAGGCTGCTATAAACATAGTGGAGCATGTGTCTTTATTGTATGCAGGGGAATCCTCTGGGTATATGCCCAGGAGCGACCCAAAAAAACTCTACCAGAGAACTTCTACAGCTGATAAACAACTTAAGCAAAGTGGCTGGTTATAAAATTAACTCAAGCAAATCAGTAGCCTTCTTGTACTCAAAGGACAAGCAGGCTGAGAAAGAAGTTAGGGAAATAACACCCTTCACAATAGCCACAAACAACATAAAGTACCTTGGCGTAACTCTAACCAAACAAGCAAAAGATCTGTATGACAGGAACTTCAAGTCCTTGAAGAAAGAAATCGAAGAAGACCACAGAAGATGGAAAAATATTTCTTGCTCCTGGATTGGCAGGATCAATATAGTAAAAATGGCCATCTTGCCAAAAGCAATATACAGATTCAATGCGATCCCCATCAAAATCCCAACTCAATTCTTCATAGATCTAGAAAGAGCAATTCTCAAATTCATCTGGAGCAACAAAAAACCCAGGATAGCTAAAACTATTCTCAACAATAAAAGGACTTCTGGGGGAATCTATATTCCTGACCTCAAGCAGTACTACAGAGCATTTGTGTTAAAAACTGCATGGTATTGGTACAGCAACAGGCAAGTAGATCAATGGAATAGGATTGAAGACCCAGAAATTAACCCACAGACTTATGGTTACTTGATCTTTGATAAAGGAGCTACAACCATCCAGTGGAATAAAGATAGCCTTTTCAACAAATGGTGCTGGTTCAACTGGAGGTCAACATGCAGAAGAATGCGAATTGACCCACTCTTATCTCCTTGCACTAAGATCAACTCCAAGTGGATCAAGGACCTCCACATAAAACCAGACACATTGAAACTATTAGAAAAGAAACTTGGGAAGACCCTGGAGGACATGGGCACAGGGGAAAAGTTCCTGGCATAGAAATATTTAAATTTCAAAATCTTACATTAGCGAAAATTTAGAATCCCAATCTAATCAGTTTGACTTCATTTACTTATTTTTAAATATTTATTTTATGTTCTTGAGTACTTTGCTTGCATATATGCCTTTGCACTAAATATGGGCCTCATGACCACATAGGTCAGAAGACCTGGATGCCAAGATGGTCGTGAAGCACCATATGCATGCTGGGAGTTGACCACTCGTATTTACAACTGCTGAAACACCTTTCCATTTCCCCCATTTGACTTAAACTTGTGTTTACTAAGATGAAATAGCCCCGAATTTAAGATTGTGCATGTATACCTCCTTTTCTATATGTCTAAAATAAAATATGAGCCTTCAGATTTTCCTTGACATACAATCAAGTTAACATCCAGATTAGCCATTCAGAACCTGTAAAAATCGTAAAATAGTCTTCATTCTGTAACTCTGATCTACTGAACAAGTTAGCTGACCAACACTGGCCATTATATGGCAGTGGTTTCCATTCATGGCCAGCACACTGATTGGCAGCTACAGTTCATTCTCTTGAGCCTGAATATGTATAAACCACTAACTTTGCTGAAAATTAAAATGAAAATGTAAACTATGGTTTCTGCTGAACAATGATCATCTTTGTACTATTATGGTTAAAAATAAATTAGAGTAATGAAAGTCAGGGAACACACAGTCATATGCCCCTTGCTTTATACATGGTTTAATTATGGTACATATAATTATTATTTTGATATGTTTGTTTTAGGATGTAACATCATTTCATGTAAGGAAAATAGTAAATATGCCCTAATATATGAGAAATGCTGTTAATAAATTAAAAAATATTGAAGAGTATTAACATGGGAAAGTGGCTCATATATATATATATATATAAATACAATGAATCTTGCCAATGTAGTATATGTCATGTTTAATGCACACATTTTAATTACATATTTTATATATCCAATAAATAATTTCTGTATTATAACTAAATATTATTGGAATAAGAAAAATAATCATAGTCCATTCTAAATCTACTTGATATATGTGATCTCTACTAACAAAAAGGAGACTTTAAAGGCCTCTTTTGAAATTCAAATTTAATCGACTTATTCAGACATTAGCCTTCAATCACTTCATCTTAAAAGCCTGCAAGTAGATCTTTTGATATATGATCCCAATGTAATTTCAAATGACAAATTCACAAAACCTGGCATTGAATTTCACTATTTCTAGACAAGACATTCCTTTTAATCAAAAGAAACTAAGAACTGAAATATTATTAGTTATTGCTCATTTTGTCAAAGTTAACAACCATAAAAAATTTGAAAATTAAATATTAGTAAAAAGTAATTGGAAAAAATTAATATTTGACATGATTAAAATTAAGCCACATGCTTGAATTACTGTATTGAATTAAGGTTCACTTGATATGAAATATGATAAAAAGGAAATAATAAAATAGAGAATTGTGTCGCTGGCATTCATAGCAACCATTGTTCAAAACAATCATGCAAATTAGACAACAAATATTAAATATAATAAGATACAAAGTGACAACCTGCCTCTTTTTGAATAACAAGATTAACTCCACATCCAATAAATTATCATAGAATTTGTTTTCCATTAAATGCTTAGTGTTATTTAATCATAGAATTTTCAATATGCAAAAAGCCTTACTGTCAGTGGCTATTTAACTTAAATTCCACACTTCGTATAGTATGTGAAACAGAATTTCTTGAGCATTGTCTTTTAACATAAAATGAGGCTACATCGAGCTAATAATATAGCAAGTTAGAAAACAGATTTGCAAGAAATGCAGTTCCAAGTACAATCTCAAGATTGTTTTGTTAAAATTAAACATTAATTAGGGGGCAAATTCTGTAATTATTTAAAAAAATCAATAGTCCTAGAGCCTTTGGTTTTAAAAAAAGTTCTAGGAAGTTCAATATCTACTATAAATCTCTATTATCTAACATTTTGGTAACTACAGAATAAGTCAGTAATGGTAAACAACAAATCCATACATACAAATTCTACCCCAGTTCTAATTTCACAATATTTCCATACTATAAAGCAACAAGACATCATTTTGAAAAAAATAAATGTTCCATATATGTGAACGATCTTATTTATTTCTTTTCTTAATTCTCTTTGACCCGGATCATTATATATATATATATATATATATATATATATATATATATATATAATGTTACCGAGCACACAAAGAATTGTGACCATAAATCATTTAAGTAGTTAATTAGTTTGTCTGTTTATTAATTCATAAAAGAGCCATGCTGGGTTTCTATTATAACTATAATGGCCTATTTCTGAGCTTTTCCTAAATGTGCCCTCTTGAGGTCTTCTGCTAAGAAACTGAAATTATAGCAGAAAACACACGAAAAATTAGACTTCCTGTTTGTGTAATGGCCAGGGAAACATGAGTAGTATTTAACAGCAGTGCACATAAACGGCCCAAACTACCAAACTACGTATTTCAGTGGGAAAATTCTTATCCGGAACTGGGAACTAGAGAAACATAAGATAAATGACTACAGCTGGCCAACCCATTAAAGCCCAGAAGAAAGCCAAATCACAACATTCTGTTCCAAATTAGTAATGTTATCAGATGTTTAATTCCTCTACGTTTACCATGGGACTAATTTTGCTGTACCATGCCACATATTTTCTAAGTGGTGGAAAATCTCACCTAACACATTTCATGATAGCTTCTTATTTTTCTTTTTTAACTTACATTATACAGAGGAGTTTATTTTTCATTTATTTTTATTTATTTATTTTTTACTTATTCACTTTATATCCCATTCACCTCTTCCTCCCAGTCACCCACTCCCATAATCCTCCCACCCCCTTCTCCTCTGAGCAGTGTGGCACCTCTGGTATTCCCTGCTCTGGCACATCAAGTCATACAGAGCTTTTTTTGCTTGTGATATGGTGGCCTCCTTGAGTTATGCTACTTAAAGGAGTGATTAAAACCTTTTATCTATTGAAATAACATTATACTGCAGCATTTAATTGCATAACTTGCCAGGTCTCCGAATACCACTGTGGCAATGGAACTGTCAGTGGTAAAAGCAAAAGTCTAGGGGACTCAGATAGAAACAACCATTTTGTTTTAGGCCATTACTTTCCCCCCATTCCAAGCCATCTTTATATTTTGTAGATTACTGCAAGGACCTCAAAAGATAGTACTATCAGCCGCAATAGCAAGCCACTGCAAGATACACTGGTAAGATAAAGATACAAATGTTATAGGATTGTCCCACCACTTTTGATTGGATTCAAGACCCACCCCATTAGGTGGAACCCAAACTGTTAATAAATCCAAGACCCTAAATTATACAAGTCAGATAGATAGAGGATAGATAAATAAGGGAAAACATACTATTATTATGCTATAGAGATGTAACAATAAAATTAGTATTAGTGACATACCTCTTAGCCCATACATTAGTGCATCACTCAACCTTAATTGAAAAATCTTCTTCCTGCAGTATGTGGCAGTTAATATATAAACCCACAAGTGAAAATTAGAAAATAAGTAGTCACTGAGAGACCTTGAAACACTCAGTTCTAAGTGGGGTATTTATTTATTTATTTATTTATTTATTTATATCAAATCTCTCTCTTCAAGGCTCAATGATCTATATTGAAAGGAAAGCAGAAACAGCTTCTTCCCAACACAACACAAAACAGCATGCAGGAACTCTCAGAGCCTATGCCAGCATGTACAAGACCTGCCCAAGAGCAACCCAGACTAAAGACTCAGCAATGAGAAGGGGGTGTGGTATAAGGTCCCACCCCATACTGAGAACGCCTTTGCATGCAAGAAGTGCTAGGAAAGAGAAAATCAATTCCCTTCAATGAAATGTCACGACTTTTATCAACCACACTCTAGAGCAGGCAGAAGACACTGACAAACACAAAACGGAATTCATGTTTTATTGGATGCTTTTACATATTTATAATGGTTTGCTTGTTTTGTCTTTTTGTTTTGTTTCCTTGATGTTCTTTTTGTTTTGTTTTATGTTTTAGAAGGAAAGAAAGAGCTTGACTTGGGTGTGTAGTGAGGTGAAAGGGCTTGAGAGGACTTGCAGGAGGAGATATAATATGATCAAAATATATGGTATAGAAATTAAAAATGAATATAAAGAAATTTAAAAATACGGATTGTTTCTGTGACACTCTATTATATGCCTCCTAGACTGTATAGCTCATAAGGACAAAAAGTGACTACACTCATGTTAATGTGCTCCAATAGTAGAAAAAGATCATGCTCACATAAGTCTAATGAAAATTATATGATCAACAGAACAGGAAACTAATTATTGAAGTCACAATAGAATCACAGTAGAATTTTGGAATTTCACAATCTTTGAACAATTTATACAAGTGTCAGATCACTTTTACATGGGATATTAGATTGCTTTTTTTTAAGTACTTCAAACAAAGGAGATTAAAAGTGTTGGTTTAGTTTGTTTTTTGAGAATTTCAGAAGTCACTACTTTAGGAAACTTTTGCACCTCCTTCTACACTGTCAACTCCTTCTATATCCACTAATCTACTTCTCCAATTTATGATAATATTGATTGTAATTGTATTATGCTTATGTAAAATATATGTAAAACTGTATTTATAAATAACATTAAAATTATTCCAATAATATTCAATTAATTATATACATTTTCTTTATTAATGAAAATAAAATCAAACTATACTCTAGAAAAACATTTATGAAAACATCCCATTAATTTATTTGTATATCTCTATCTATAACTATATAATATCTAGCAAAATATTTTACAAGCCATGATAACTAGTTACTTTTGGAGAGGGTTGTCGATGCAAGGATCTTGTCTACGCATGGAGCTCTGGTCTCCACAGCTTCTGAGCCCTTCAAACTAATCCTATCACTTCATTTTCTAAACAGTGTTATAAAACACATCAGGCTCACACTAACAGAATGGAGTAACCTCAAAGTATCAAAAGCCTTAGTTTAAACATGTGAGTAAAATCCATTTATTTTATAATGGAAGTAGCACATTCACTTTCTAGAAGTTTTAGAAAGTGCACACTGTTTTGAAGGTGCACATTGTTTCAAATAACACAATATTTATGTTTTCACATCTGTCTAGTTTCTGGTGTGTAACTTATAGCACTGTACAAACTTTGCCTTCCATACATATGCCACTGTAAAGGTTTTATTTACACTGTGCAATTGTTTCCTACATCTAGGCAATGATACCTCAACTTGTACATTTCTAAATGCCCTCCATCAGACTGTTCAATCATAGTTTTGCATCGATCTCTCATGAATATTTCTCAGTTATTGAAATAGTCATATAATTAACATTGCACACTGAAAGACTGTGTGTATATTTTTAGGAAGACACACAAACGGGATATGAATTTGAATGAGAGAAAGCAGGGATATAAGGAAGGGCTTGGAGAATGGAAAAAGAAGGTGAAAATTATGAAATTATATTATAATTTCAAATATAAAATTTGAGAGAAATTCTTTTCATGCAATTTCTGTAATACATTTCTGAATCACCAGAAGAATATTTCAAGGGTGCCATTTGCAAATTGCATCACAACTTCTTACTTGTGTTAACCAAATTTCAACAGACTTAAATTTCCAGTCCAAGAAACCGGAATCTCCTATCTGAATCAACTTTACTCTTTCATAATATCCTAATGCACTAATGAACGGTCAAAGAAAAATGAAATAACTTGCATGATCAGACAATATTTCACTCAATCATAGACATGACATTGTCTGCTTAAAATTCATTGATTTCAAGCCAATTCCAAATACTTAAATATACCCAAATACAGTGTTTTACTAAATATAGCGAATTTAAGTTTAAAACTTAGGAAGCAAAATGTTTATGACTAGTTTATTTTTTCCCTCTGTTCAAGCTGGGGCATAGGTAAATATAAAAATATTATTCAAAAATTTACCATTATCAACATTATTTACATAAAGCATATAGATGAAGGACCATATACATTACCAAATCCCAGACTCAAACATAGACTATACATACACTCATGGAAAGTTCATGAATGTTTTATTACCACACATTGGGTGGCAACAGACTACACTGAGAATTTTGACTTTGCCTGATGGTGGCTGATATCAGTGCATGACTTTCAATGAAAGGTACAAGCTGCTCGGCAAGAAGAAGCAGTAGCTTCAGTGATTAGGTCACATATATAGGCAAAGGCAAATATTTGCACTGCTTAGAAGAAGACCTGTGCTTTAAGAGTAAATAAATAGGTCTGGAGAGATGGCTCAGTGGTTAAGAGCACTGAATGCTCTTCCAGAGCTCCTGAGTTCAATTCCCAGAACCACATTGTGAATCACAACCATTTGTAATGGGATTTGATGCCCTCTTCTGGTATGTCTGAAGAAAGCAATGGTGTACTCATATAGAAAAAATAAATAAATAAATGAATAAATCTTTTAAAGAAAGAGAGAAAAATAAATAGTTATGATAGCATTCATGTGATTTCTTGCTTCTTCAAAGGCTCGTGTGTAGATGATAGAAAACATACAGGTCATGATTCTCATTTCCATGAATATACACAAAATAGAATAGAATAGAATTAGCTAGAGTTAGCTAATTCAATTAATAGATATCAGAACCACATTAAAGTATTTAGTAGTTTCCAAACAAACATGAGAGAGAGAGAGAGAGAGAGAGAGAGAGAGAGAGAGAGAGAGAGAGAGAGAGCACCATCTTCCTGGAAACATCAGAAGTACATAGAATTTAGAATATAAATTTAGATTTGGACAGGAACAAAAATCATATAAGAGGAGGCTATTGTCAGTGTTCTTATGAACCCTAAAATCGGTTAAGAAAGCTAGTGGAATTTCTGTCAATGACATCTCACTGGGAATGTCAGGGAGTCCTTTCTATGCATTGTATTTCCCCTCACATATTCAATAAAGGCATTGGATAAAAAAAAAGAAAGCTAGATTTGAAGAATGGTGCACTGAAATCCACAATTCTATCAATTGTTAAATATACAGGATGTGCTGACAGAAATTATACTCATTATAATAGTAGAATCCCTTTCATGTCTTCCCTGTGACAGTAGTCACTATGATAATCTTGATGAAGAATGGCAGAAATACTTAATGGTGAAATGACTGAACATAGGATATATGTATATGTATATGTATATATGTATCTGTGTATATGTATATGTATATCGCCTGTATATTATATGTAATACAATATATATAATATATTATATTATATATATATACACACACACACATATATATATATATATATATATAATGTGGGCTAAGATAACATTGATGATGATTATTTGGTTTATAGATCAATTTTAAGGAAGTTTCTATGATCTAGAATCATTAGCACAAACTTCTGTAAATAATGATATTTACTAAATTTAATTCTTCAACCCAAACCTAATATTTTGATAACTATCACTGTGCTTTCTTTCCTACCATTCTCAGGATCTTCTAAGTGTAATGATCAAGTACATAGAAACATCACAATCCTCTGAATATTTAATGTTTCCATTTTCTTGGAGCATCCATGAAAAGCTCAGATTCTACATCCTTAACATTAAATCAATCATGCAAAACCCATTATATGAAATGTGGAAATTATTAGCATATGTTAAATATCCCAAGTCTCCTATGAGTGTGTCTTTCACCATGGTTCCCCGTGCTGTATAGCACTTCATGTTTAACCTCTGGTTAATTAAGTAGCTCGCTTCCTAACCATAGGCTTTGGAATGTACCTCAGTTCTGGTTCCAGCTAGCCTTCTGCTTCCTGGTTCAGCCACCATATCAGAACGGGCAGCCTGGTGTTGTCACCAACATGAAACTACTCTGTTATGACATCTTTTCCACTATACACTGTTCTTACTGAAAATGTGAAATAACATAAATACTCCTTCATGTAAGTTTTTTTCCAGCCTTTCCTCTGCATCTTTGAGACAAGTCACCAACAAAATGAACCATCTGAAAAAGTTGGTCACACAAAGATAATTTACATCGAAAATATATCAAAAGTGAAGTAAATATTTTTCATTTATAAAGAATCTCTAAATTCACTAAAATGTTTACAGATTTTATAACACAGCAGATGTTTTGGATTTATGTATGTCAAAAATTAAGCCTGTATGAGATCATGCACACATAATAATAAACCTCAGCTATTACTAATTTCATTACTTATACATACATAAGAATATTTGTTTATGAGTGACTTATAAATTTGGTCATGGAAAGCTTCAGGACTCTGATGAATAACATACTGCCAAATGTTATTTTTTACAGAATGAAATACTCAATGCTTTTATTTATTTTCTCATAAAAAATGGCAAGAAAATTTTGAGCTGTGCACTTCCATCACATTAACAAATAGGAAGAAAAAGATCCTCCTTTACAGAGCTCTCTGCCAGGAATTGGAGAATAATATGCTAATTTTTGTAAATGTGTCTAAAGAAAGTGAAATGGATAGTACATGAATATGTAAATGATACAAAAGCATCTTTAAAATTTTACCAATATTACTAATTGGTAAAACAGTGTGTGGCACATTATAATTCACTTTTACTTTCACTCTGCATACCAGTGTCTGCAAGGTTTCTTTGAAAGTTCATCTCACACCAGTCAGAATGGCTAAGGAGAAAACTCAGGAGAGGAACACTCCTCCACTGCTGGTGGGGTTGCAAGCTGGTACAACCACTCTGGAAATCAGTCTGGCGGTTCTTCAGAAAACTGGGCATGATACTATTGGAGGACCCCATCATACCACTCCTGGGCAGATACCCAGAGGTTTCCCCAGCATGTAATAAGGATACATGCTCCACTATGTTCATAGCAGCCCTATTTATAATAGCCAGAAGCTTGAAAGAACCCAGATGTCGCTCAATGGAAGAATGGATACAGAAAATGTGTATATTTGCACTATGGAATACTACTCAGCTATTAAAAACAACGAATTTGAAATTCTTAGGCAAGTGGGTGGAATTGGAGAATGTCATCCTGAGAGAGGTGACCCAATCACTAAAGAACACTCATAGTATGCACTCACTGATAAGCAGATATAAGCCCAGAAACTCAGAATACCCAAGGAACAATTCACATATCAAATGATTCCCAAGAAGAAGGAAGGAGAGGGCCCTGGTCCTAAAAAGGCTCAATACAGCAGTGTAGGGGAATACAATGACAGGGAAGTGGGAAGGGGTTGATTGGGAAACAGAGGGAGGGAAGAGGGCTTATGGGACTTTTTGAGGAGGGGATCCAGGAAAAGGGAAATCATTTGAACTGTAAATAAAGACTATATCAAACAAAAAATTAAAATAATAAAAATTAAAAATAATAAAAAATTAAAAAATATACAATGGAAAAAATTAGTACCAGTATCTCACTTTACAATTTTTCGATTCAGTGGCATACAAAGTGTCAGCATGAGAATGCTGGCCTGTGATCCCAGCTTCAGGGAGGCAGAGAAGGAGGTCTATCATGAGTTTGAAGCCAGTCTGAGCCATAGTAAGACTGAGTCTCATGTAAAACACGATTAAAACAACATGCTACTCCTCCAGGGATAGGTAAAGGCAAAGACAGCCATCACCATGAGTGTACAGCTTCCTGTTGATCAGCAGGAATCAACTCCATGTATACTAGGAAGTCTTTTAAAGCAGGCTTATCTGTGTCTAACAGCACATGCGAAGGTTAGATATTTGTTCCCACATTTGAAGTGGCATTTTCCTAGAAAGACCACCCAAGCACGTGTTATAAATCATAACTTTGACAGAATAGTGAGAATTACAGATAAACAAGCAAGTCTCAATCCCTTCAATAATAAAGTTTTTTTTTAATATGAGAGTACATTTAGATTAAAGAGTGAATCTAGGGGGGCTACTGAATTTCTGTCAAAATGTAGATCAATAAAAATTTGAAGTAAGGACTCAATATTCCCATTATGAAATTTAGAGTACATTATTTTGAATAACTCACAAGATACAAGAATTTTAGTTTATAGTAAATGAGATGACAAGTGGTTAACATCACTAAATACCTATAGTAAAAAAAATGTTGCTGGGCGGTGGTGGCGCACGCCTTTAATCCCAGCACTTGGGAGGCAGAGGCAGGCGGAATTTCTGAGTTCAAGGCCAGCCTGGTCTACAGAGTGAGTTCCAGGATAGCCAGGGCTACACAGAGAAACCCTGTCTCGAAAAATCCAAAATCCAAAAAAAAAAAAAAATGTTATAGGTATTTTGATAGGTAAGTTTAAACTGACATTACGATTTTGTTGTCTGTGTTCTTATTCAATGTGATAGACGTCATAAACTATCCTTCTCAAAAAATGACAAAAGGAGATCCTCAAATCTCAAAACTGAAAGCAGTATCTATAATTTAATACAATTTAAAAGAAGAATCATTCTTTCCCTAAACTCATATTTGTAGACAGAAGACTGTAAACTAAGAACTATTTTAAATGTTTTAAAAATGACAGTAATATAAGAATCATACTTTGTTCAAGTCTGTGCTCAAATTGTTAATGATTCCTTTATGAACCATATCATATATTGACCTGATCCCCAACATCATAAAAATACAACAAAAATGGTGCATTATCTCTGACTATTGTGGGGATTTCATATCTGCCTTTTCAAGTCTCTTCCTATGGTGAAGTCCATGTATAAACTAATTAATCAGTTAACTGAGGCTGCTTAGTTTTTGAAAACAATATATATATATATATATATATAGATAGATAGATAGATAGATAGATATAGATATAGATATAGATATAGATATAGATATAGATATAGATACACACACACACACACACACACACACAAATGTGACCAATAGAGGAAACATTTATTTGCATATAAACATACCCACACATAAACACACATATGTGTGATTTTTCTCTGATTTAGATTGTCTACCCACATTTATCTTCAAATATGTAAACTGGAGTTTATAAAACTTTAAATAAGTAAGTGCATGGAGTTCAAGAGACCTGTGACACTAATTTTAAAAAGACAATGGATTAGTTTATGATACTGGCACAAATTTTCCATTAGAAGGGCAGGCACTATGCAGAATAAAGGAACACCCACATGAAGAAAAGAATAGTTGATTTCACTTTATACTTAGCAATGCTTGCTGTGTGAACCTGTGGTGAAGTAAGAAATTAGAAATAAGAATTTTAAACTGGATTGCATTTCCATCACCGAATTTAGAATTAGTATAGTATGGTTCAGTGTCATCCTCAAAGTGTTATATGAGGTCATATTTCAGATACTTATGCCAGGAGTTATACGTGAAAGATATTTGGTAGAGGTGTGTATCTCCCTGTGGTGGTGCAGATAACACTGATGAAAAAGGTAATGATGTTTAATGACTAAAGATTATGTTTATAGAAGGAAAAGACCAAGGTTATCAGCGTGACATTGTGGAGACAAGATATCAGGGCAAGCGAGGCAAGACAGGAACACAGAGCAAGCAATAAGAAAGAAAATTTTATGCTAAGAAAAGGATAAAAGGCCTGTCATTCAAATACCAAAGTTTAGGAAGCTGAAAGGATATCATGAAGACTGTTTATTTCAGGTTGGTGGGTTTAAACAAATGATTCGATAATGAATTTAAATACACATAAGAATATCTAAACACGTTTTCTCTGCAAATGAACTAGATTTATTTATATACTAGGAAATAGCTATGTATTCATATATAGCAAGCAAAAACAACATATATTCATATATTATATATTATATACATATATGCATGTATATGCTCATATGCACTCACATGTACAAGAACGAACATGGTGAGAATGACAATAACGCCTCTGTCAAAATATACAGAATAAATGGCATAAGAATGTTTAGTTAATCAAATAGGAAATAAAAGAAAATCAGAAACCTTTTATTAAAGGAAAGACTAAAAAATAAAATATGCCTGACAATTTATTTTGCCATATTTAAAATGATCTTTGGTGTTTGTTCAGAGAGTTATAATGCATAATTGCTCAAATTGCAAATCTTTCCATCCCATACACATTTTTGTTCTTAAGTAAATCAATTAAAAAATATTTTTAAAACATTTTAAAACAATTTTAAACATTTAAGCAGTCAGTGAACTCAATACCATACTCCATAAATTTTATATCTCCTATTAATCATAAATTAATTTGATCATGAGTACTGAGTGATTCAGCACTAGCAAATTGATCTTTAGTATTTCCTCCCCTCTATTAAGATACTATTGTACATTGGAGACTTTCAATTCCTCTCAGCAATTTCAAAGCCTCTAAAGCTGATATATTTTCAACAACAAATTTCAAGATCCTAGCACAGTATTCAAAGATAATGGACCTTTCTCCACCCTATATGTCTGGTCTCTGTAATTTTCACCTAATTACCTTGTGTACTTCATGCCCAGTACTGAGACTTCCATACACAAAAGTAACTGGAAAAAAATTAAACTGTAGAAACACACTCCATAGGGAAATGAAAGAACCTGGGAGTAGAATGTAGTCAGATAATAGCTGACTAGAAGATGTATTTGGTAAATACAAAAAGAATTTCAACCAAAGAACTACAGATTCAATATAAAAATTAGGAAATAACCAGTTACTCCAAGAGGCACTGATATCTAAATGTTGAAAAGAATTAAACACCAATTATAAAAATTTTGAGGAGGAGATGAGTAAAATGAAGAGAATCCCCTGTTTTAAAAAGAGATTTAATGTACTCATGATCAAATTAATTTGAGATTAATAGAACAAATGAAGTTTGTGGAGCATGGTATTGTGTTCATCAGCTGGTTAAATATTTAAAATTATTTTAAAAAGTTTTTAAAATATTTTTAAAATTATATTTTTAAGAACAATATATAGATATGAGGGGCATGAAGAAAAAATTTCAGTTGGAATTCATCAAACTCCAGCTGTGTGAGACCATGTTCCTCATGATGACAATATCATGCTAAGATACCTACTAAGACATAAGGATAACATAAATGTCAGAATATATATGTAAAAATTATGAAATATTTTTAAAAAGATACTTAGCATTGTAGCATTCCTTTGATTAAATACTTATGCTGTGCTATATAATAATACATACTATATTTTTCTGTTTAATTCATAAGACATAGATTACACAATGCTCATTTATGTGAAGAAAAATATTTTAACATTCTTGAGAGACCAAATATAATAATTACTACTTGCCACATATTAATATTTCAAAGATCAATCTTGTGTGAGCTAGAATTAGTGAGGAATCATAAAGGAACCAAAACACACATGAAGACCAATATGGGCTGTTTTATCTTGTTCTTTCACATTTTTTAACTGATGAAATTTAAGGCTTTCAAAAATATTCTGTTTTAATAATCCCTACAGTGAGAAAAATAACATTGTATTGATAGAGTGACAGACACAACAATCAATAGAGTAGAATTGAAGACCCAGAAATTTACACACCTATGGTCACTTGATCTTTGAGAAAGAAACCAAAACCATAGAGTGGAAAATAGAAAGCATTTTCAACAAATGGTGTTGGTTTAATTGGCAGTCTGCTTATAGAAGAATGCAAATTGAACCATTTTTATCTCCTATACAAAGATCAAGTCCAAGTAAATTGTGGACCTCCATATAGGACCAGATACGTTGAATCTAACAGATGAGAAAGTGGGAAAGAGCCTTGAACATATTGGCATAAGGAAATTTTCCTGAAGAGAACACCAATGGCTCAGGCTCTAATATCAACAATTGACAAACGGGACCTTATAAAACTGAAAATCTTCTGTAAGGCAGAAGACACTGTCAATAGGACAAAATTGTAACCTACAGATTAGAAAAATATCTTTACCAAGCCTACATCTGATAGAGGGCTAATATCCAAACTACGCAAAGAACTCAAGAAGCTAGCCTCTAGAAAACCAAATAACCCAATTAAAATGGGGGACAGAGCTAAACAAAGAATTCTCAGCTGAGGAATCTCAAATGTCTGAGAAGTGCCTAAAGATGTCTTCAATATCCTTAGTCATCAGGAAAAGGCAGATCAAAACAACCCTGAGATTCCAAGTTATACCAATCAGATTGGTTAAGATGAAAAACTCAGGTGACAGCAGATGTTGTCAAGGATGTGGAGAAAGAGAACCACTCCTCCATAGCTGGTGGAATTGAAAGCTTGTACAACCACTTTGGAAAGCAAACTGGTGGTTCTTCAGAAAATTGGAAATATTTCTACCTGAGGACCCAGCTACACCACTCCTGGGCCTACACCCAAAATATACTCCAAAGTATAACAAGGACATGTGCTCTAGTATGTTCACAGCAGCCTTATCTATAATAGCTGGAAGTACAATGAAATACTATTAAAACGACAACCTAACAAAATTTCCAGGCAAATGGACAGAACTAGAAAAAGCATCCTGAGTGAGGTAACCCAGACCCAGAATGACATACATGGTATGTGCTCACAGATAAGTGGACATTAGCCCCAAAGTTCAGAATATCCATGATAGAATTCACAGATCAAATGAAGCTTAACTAGAAGAAAGGCCAAAGTGTGGATGCTTCAATCCCACTTAGAAGGGGCAACAAAATTATCACTGGAGGCAGAGGGAGTGAGGCACCTTGGTGAGAGATAGTCCAGATAGCTAGGAAAATGAATAGAAATATGTAGCAGTTTGGAGTGTGAAATGGGGGACTCACTAGAAAGTCCCAGATGCCAGGATTTGATATGCTCCCAGGACTTAATAAGATGACACTAGCCTAAATACACAACAGAGGTGAGATAGAACCTGAAGAGACCAACTCCAGTAGATAGATGTTGCTATTGCTGATATTCCCCAGTTGAGGGATGGGGCCACCCACCCATCTCAAAATCTTTAACCCAGAATTGTTCCTAAAGGAAATGCAGGGACAATAAAATTGAACAGAGAAGGGTGGAAAGGCCATCCAGATAATGCCCTACCTTCGGATCCATCCCATCTGCCAACACCAACACAAGGACACTATTGCTGATGCTAGGAAATACTTGCAGACAGGATCCTGCTGTCTTATAAGAGGCTCTGTCAGTATCTGACTAAGACAGATACAGATACCCTCAGTCAATCATCAGACAGAGCCTGGGGACCCCAATGGAGTGAGGGGAAAGGACTACAGGAGCAGAATTTCAACCCCATGAGAAGAACAACAATATCACAAACCAGAGCTCCCAGGGACTAAACCACCAAAGACTATACATGGGCTGGCCCATGGCTTCTTTTCTTTTCTTTTCTTTTCTTTTCTTTTCTTTTCTTTTCTTTTCTTTTCTTTTCTTTTCTTTTCTTTTCTTTTCTTTTTTTTTGTTTTTTTTTGTTTTTTTGTTTTTCGTGACAGGGTTTCTCTGTGTAGTCCTGGCTGTCCTGGAACTCACTCTGTAGACCAGGCTGGCTTCGAACTCAGAAATCCGCCTGCCTCTGCCTCCCAAGTGCTGGGATTACAGGCGTGCACCACCACGCCCGGCTTTGGCCCATGGCTTCTACTACAAGGTAGAAGAGGATTGCCTTGGGACCAATGGGAGTGGAGGTGCTTGGTTTTGTGGTGACTCGTTGCCCCAGCGAAAGGGGTGAAGCAGGAGTGGGTGGATGGGTGGAGGAGCACCTTCTTAGAGGCAAAGTGGAGGGAGTATGCAGTGGGCGTTGTGTGGAGGGGAGATGAGGAAGAGGGAAAACATTTGAAATGTAAATAAAATAACTAATAAAAGAGCTACACATACAACTGATTGTGCCTATAGATTTCCTCAAAATTAAATAGAAAGAGTAAAATTGTAGAAACTACTATATTCTCTGATTTGCTTCAAACATCAGAAAACACAGATTTATTTCTATTCTATCACATTAGGTCACAGTTACTTGTTTATTATAAAGTAATAAGCATTCGAATTAAATATACTTTTGTGACATCTTTGCATATATGTCAGCAACATTCATGCTAAGTCCTGCCCTTAGTTGTGTGCATTGATACCCTTTAAACATATTGGATATTATCATATGGAATGGACATAGCAAAGATAGGGAAGTCTCTGTTAACTCAAATAGAGTAAGTAAGTAGTGTTCTGCGAAGTCTGGAAAAAGGAAAGTATAATGGTTAGACCTGGAAAATATCATCCTGAGTGAATTAACCCAATCACAAAAGAATGCACATGAAATGCAATCACTGATAAGTGGATATTAATGAGCCCAGAAGCCCTAAATACTCAAGACACAAATAGCAAATCAAATGATTCCCAAGAAGAAGAAAGGAGAGGACCCTGGGCCTGTAAAGATTGCATCCAGTTTAGTAAAGAAACCGAGGGGGGAGGGGGAATTATTGGGGAACAGATGGGGGGAGAGGAACTATGGGAACTATGGTGGGTGGGAACTGGGAAAGGGGAAAGCCTTTGGAATGTAAACATAGAATATAGAAAATAAAATTAAAAAAAAGAAAAAAAAAAGGAAAGTATAGTGAATTGTGTAAGGGAAATCCTAGTCACAAGGATAGTCACAAAGAACCTTTCCTATGACCCACCATCCTCTCGGTATGCTGCTATAATAGTTGGGGGAGTAACTGAGGGGAAATGGTGGTGGTGCTTGTTTGTTGCATTTCGAGCATAGTGTAAACTGGGGGTGGGTGAGCCTTCTGGAGACAGCTCCTGTGTTAACAGCCAACCAAATATCCTGCGAATATGAAACACCTGTTTTAAAATGTATTGATCACAAAAATAAAGCTCTAAGAAATAAATGTACTGGGCCCCTGCACCAGCGGTGTAGCGGCGGGCCTCCATATTGCAACCAGGACACAGCTGGAAAGGCCCAGGTAAACACCCCTTCCAGGGCTACACTCACGGGGGTATCTGCTAGGGTCTCGGAGCCAAGCAGGCGGAGTCCCGCCTAGGCTCTGTGAGACATCCCCGAGCCCTCTGGTGAGCACCAAGGCTGCTTCTGCAACCAGCTCGCCGGCCCCTGGACCAGCGGTGTAGCGGCGGGCCTCCATATTGCAATCAGGACACAGCTGGAAAGGCCCAGGTAAACACCCCTTCCAGGGCTACACTCACGGGGGTATCTGCTAGGGTCTCGGAGCCAAGCAGGCGGAGTCCCGCCTAGGCTCTGTGGGACATCCCCGAGCCCTCTGGTGAGCACCAAGGCTGCTTCTGCAACCAGCTCGCCGGCCCCTGGACCAGCGGTGTAGCGGCGGGCCTCCATATTGCAACCAGGACACAGCTGGAAAGGCCCAGGATCTGTGGGACATCCCCGCCCTCGGGTGAGCACCCAAGCTGCGTTCTGCAACCAGCTCGCCGGCCCCTAGACCAGCGGTGTAGCGGCGGGCCTCCATATTGCAACCAGGACACAGCTGGAAAGGCCCAGGTAAACACCCCTTCCAGGGCTACACTCACGGGGGTATCTGCTAGGGTCTCGGAGCCAAGCAGGCGGAGTCCCGCCTAGGCTCTGTGGGACATCCCCGAGCCCTCTGGTGAGCACCAAGGCTGCTTCTGCAACCAGCTCGCCGGCCCCTGGACCAGCGGTGTAGCGGCGGGCCTCCATATTGCAACCAGGGCACAGCTGGAAAGGCCCAGGCTCTGTGGGACATCCCCGCCCTCTGGTGAGCACATAGGCTGCATTCTGCAACCAGCTCGCCGGCCCCTAGACCAGCGGCGTAGCGGCGGGCCTCCATATCACAACCAGGACACAGCTGGAAAGGCCCAGGCTCTGTGGGACATCCCCGCCCTCGGGTGAGCACCTAAGCTGCGTTCTGCGACCAGCTCGCCAGCCCCTAGACCAGCGGTGTAGCTGCGGGCCTCCATATTGCAACCAGGACACAGCTGGAAAGGCCCAGGTAAACACCCCTTCCAGGGCTACCCTCACGGGGGATCTGCTAGGCTCTCGGAGTTCCTTACAACCAGGACACAGCTGGAGAAGCCCAGGTAGACAGACTCCAACAGGGGCTACAATCGCATGGGTGGCAGCCAGCTTATGATCCCTTAAAGCAGCAGTCACACATATTCACCAATAGAGAAACAACAGGTGAGCCCAGCCTCACAGGAGATTCAAACACCAGCCACTGACAACAAGGCCAACTAAAACCAGAAATAACCAGATGGCAAAAGGAAAACGAAGGAACGTTACTAACAAAAATCAAGGCAACATGACAGCATCTGAACCCAGTTCTCCAACAACAGGAATCCCTGGATACCCTAAAACACCAGAAAAACAAGACTTGGATATAAAATCACTGGTCAGGATGCTGGTAGCTGAACACATAGAAAAATCTCGTAAAGAAATAGAGGAGAAAATGGATCAAAAGTTAGAAGCCTTTACGAGGCAAATACAAAAATCACTTCAAGAAATGCAGGAGAAGATGGATCAAAGAGAAGAAGACAATAAGGAAGAAAGACAAAAGTCACTTAAAGAACTACAGAAGAACGTGGGCCAACAAGTAGAAGCTATGAAAGAGGAAGCACAAAAATCTATTAAAGAAATACATGAAAACACAATCAAGCAAGCGAAAGATCTGAGCACATCCATCCAGATACTAAAAACAGAAGTAGAAACAACTAAGAAATCACAGAGGGAGACAACATTGGAGATAGAAAACCTGGGGAAGAAATCAGGGGCCATAGACGCAAGTATCAACAATAGAATACAAGAGATAGAAGACAGAATCTCAGAAGCCGAAGATAACATAGGAACCATTGATTCAACAGTCAAAGAAAATACTAAATGCAAAAAGGTGGTAACCCAAAACATCCAGGAAATCCAAGACACTATGAGAAGACCAAACCTAAGGATTATAGGTATAGATGAGAGTGAAGATTTACAAGTTAAAGGGCCAGCTAATATCTTCTATAAAATTATGGAAGAAAACTTCCCCAACCTAAGGAGAGAGATGCCCATGAATATACAAGAATCCTATAGAACCCCAAACAGACTGGACCAGAACAGAAATACATCCCGTCACATAATAATCAAAACTCCAAATGTAATAAACAAAGAAAGAATACTAAAGGCAGCAAGAGAAAAAGGCCAAGTAACATATAAAGGAAAACCTATCAGAATAACACCAGACTTCTCACCTGAGACCATGAAAGCTAGAAGATCCTGGGCAGATATCATGCAAACTCTAAGAGAACACAAACTTCAGCCAAAACTACTTTACCCAGCAAAACTCTCAATTGCCATTGACGGAGACATCAAGGTATTCCATGACAAAACCAAATTTGCAAGATATCTCTCCACAAATCCAGCCCTACAAAGGATAATAGGGGGAAAACACCATGACAAGGACGGAAACTACACCCGGGAAGAAGCAAGATAGAAACCTCCTCTCATCAAACCCAAAAGAAGATAACCTCTCGAATATAAAAAATAAATAAGATAAAGAAATATAATTTCAAAAATGTCTGGAGGTAATAATTACTATTCCTTAATATCTCTTAACGTCAATGGACTCAATTCCCCAATAAAAAGACATAGATTAACAGACTGGATACGGAAACAGGACCCTACATTTTGCTGCATACAGGAAACACATCTCAGTGTTAAAGACAAACACTACCTTAGAGTAAAAGGCTGGAGGAAAATTTTACAAGCAAATGGTCTCAGGAAACAAGCTGGAGTAGCCATTCTAATATCAGATAAAATTGACTTTCAACCTAAAATCATCCAAAGAGACTCAGAAGGTCACTTCTTGCTGGCCAAAGGGAAAATCCACCAGGAAGAGCTCTCAATACTGAACATCTATGCTCCAAATGCAAGGGCACCCTCCTTCGTAAAAGAAACCTTACTAAAGCTTAAAGCACACATTACACCTAACACAATAATTGTGGGTGACTTCAACACCCCACTCTCCTCAATGGACCGATCAGGAAAGCAGAAACTAAACAGGGACACAGTGAAACTAATTGAAACTCTGGACCAATTGGATTTAACAGATATATATAGAACATTTCATCCTAAAGCTAAAGAATATACCTTTTTCTCAGCACCGCATGGTACCTTCTCCAAAATAGACCATATAATCGGTCACAAGACAGATGTCAACAAATACAAGAAGATCGAGCTAATCCCATGCCTCTTATCAGATCACCATGGAGTAAGAGTGGTCTTCAATAGCAACAAAAACAACAGAAAGCCCACATACACATGGAAACTGAACAATACTCTACTCAATGACACCTTGGTCAAGGAAGAAATAAAAAAAGAAATCAAAGACTTTTTAGAATTCAATGAAAATGAAGGTACAACCTACCCAAATCTATGGGACACAATGAAAGCAGTGCTAAGAGGAAAACTCATAGCTCTAAGTGCATCCAAAAAGAAACTGGAGAGAGCATACACTAGCAGCTTAATGGCACACCTTAAAGCCCTGGAAGAAAAACAAGTTAATTCACCCAGGAGGAGTAGAAGACAAGAAATCATCAAACTCAGGGCTGAAATCAATCAAATAGAAACAAAGAGAACCATACAAAGAATCAACAAGACCAGGAGCTGGTTCTTTGAGAAAATCAACAAGATAGATAAACCCTTAGCCAGACTAACCAAAGGACACAGAGACAGTATACAAATTAACAAAATTAGAAATGAAAAGGGAGACATAACAACAGAAACTGAGGAAATTCAAAAGATCATCAGATCCTACTACAAAGGTCTATACTCAAAACAACTGGAGAATCTGGAGGAAATGGACGATTTCCTAGACAGATATCAAATACCAAAATTAAATCAGCATCAAGTAGACCAGCTAAATAGTCCCATAACCCCTAAAGAAATAGAAGGGGTTATAAAAAGCCTCCCAACCAAAAAAAGTACGGGACCAGATGGTTTTAGTGCAGAATTCTACCAGACCTTCAAAGAAGACTTAACACCAATACTCTCCAAACTATTCCACAAAATAGAGACAGAAGGGACACTGCCAAACTCATTCTTCGAAGCCACAATTACGCTAATACCTAAACCACAAAAAGATCCAACAAAGAAAGAGAACTTCAGGCCAATTTCTCTGATGAATATAGATGCAAAAATACTAAATAAAATTCTTGCTAACCGAATCCAAGAGCACATCAAAACGATCATCCACCATGATCAAGTAGGCTTCATCCCAGGGATGCAGGGATGGTTCAATATACGGAAATCCATCAATGAAATCCACTACATAAACAAACTGAAAGAAAAAAACCACATGATCATCTCATTAGATGCTGAAAAACCATTCGACAAAATTCAGCATCCTTTCATGCTAAAAGTCTTGGAAAGAGCAGGAATTCAAGGCCCATACCTAAACATAGTAAAAGCAATCTACAGCAAACCAGTAGCCAACATCAAAATAAATGGAGAGAAACTTGAAGCATTCCCACTAAAATCAGGGACTAGACAAGGCTGCCCTCTCTCTCCATATCTTTTCAATATAGTACTTGAAGTTCTAGCAAGAGCAATTAGACAACAAAAGGAAGTCAAAGGGATACAAATTGGAAAGGAAGAAGTGAAACTATCATTATTTGCAGACGATATGATAGTTTACCTAAGCGACCCAAAAAACTCCACCAGAGAACTTCTACAGCTGATAAACAACTTCAGCAAAGTGGCAGGTTATAAAATTAACTCAAGCAAGTCAGTGGCCTTCTTGTACTCAAAGGACAAGCAGGCAGAGAAAGAAATTAGGGAAATAACACCCTTCACAATAGCCACAAACAACATAAAGTATCTTGGCGTAACTCTAACCAAACAAGCGAAAGATCTGTACAACAGGAACTTCAAGTCCCTGAAGAAAGAAATCGAAGAAGACCTCAGAAGATGGAAAAATATTTCTTGCTCCTGGATTGGCAGGATCAATATAGTAAAAATGGCCATCTTGCCAAAAGCAATCTACAGATTCAATGCAATCCCCATCAAAATCCCAACTCAATTCTTCATAGATCTAGAAAGAGCAATTCTCAAATTCATCTGGAGCAACAAAAAACCCAGGATAGCTAAAACTATTCTCAACAATAAAAGGACTTCTGGGGGAATCAATATCCCTGACTTCAAGCAGTACTACAGAGCAATTGTGTTAAAAACTGCATGGTATTGGTATAGCAACAGGCAAACAGATCAATGGAACAGGATTGAAGACCCTGAAATTAACCCACAGACTTATGGTCACTTGATCTTTGATAAAGGAGCCACAACCATCCGATGGAATAAAGATAGCCTTTTCAACAAATGGTGCTGGTTCAACTGGAGGTCAACATGCAGAAGAATGCGAATTGACCCACTCTTATCTCTTTGCTCTAAGATCAACTCCAAGTGGATCAAGGACCTCCACATAAAACCAGACACACTGAAACTATTAGAAAAGAAACTTGGGAAGACCCTGGAGGACTTGGGCACAGGGGAAAAGTTCCTGAACAGAACACCAATAGCGTACGCACTAAGATCAAGAATCGACAAATGGGACCTCATAAAATTACAAAGTTTCTGCAAAGCAAAGGACACTGTCCGAAGGACAAAACGGCAACCAACAAAGTGGGAAAAGATCTTTACCAACCCCACATCCGACAGAGGGCTAATATCCAATATATACAAAGAACTCAAGAAGTTAGAATGCAAAGAAACAAATAACCCTATCAAAAAATGGGGCACAGAGCTAAACAAAGAATTTTCACCAGAAGAAATTCAGATGGCCGAGAAACACCTTAAGAGATGTTCAACATCATTAGTCATCAGGGAAATGCAAATCAAAACAACCCTGAGATTCCACCTCACACCAGTCAGAATGGCTAAGATTAAAAACTCAAGAGACAACAAGTGCTGGCGAGGATGTGGAGAAAGAGGAACACTCCTCCACTGTTGGTGGGATTGCAAAATGGTAAAACCACTCTGGAAATCAGTTTGGCGGTTCCTCAGAAAATTGGGCATGTCACTTCCAGAGGACCCTGCCATACCACTCCTGGGCATATACCCAGAGGATTCCCCTACATGCAATAAAGACACATGCTCCACTATGTTTATAGCAGCCTTGTTTATAATAGCCAGAAATTGGAAGGAGCCCAAATATCCCTCAAAGGAGGAATGGATACAGAAAATGTGGTATATTTATACAATGGAATACTACTCAGCAATTAAAAATAATGAATTCATGCAATTTGTAGGTAAATGGTTAGACCTGGAAAATATCATCCTGAGTGAGCTAACCCAATCACAAAAGAATGCACATGAAATGCAATCACTGATAAGTGGATATTAATGAGCCCAGAAGCACTAAATACTCAAGACACAAATAGCAAGTCAAATGATTCCCAAGAAGAAGAAAGGAGAGGACCCTGGGCATGTAAAGATTGCATCCAGTTTAGTAAAGAAACCGAGGGGGGAGGGGGAATGATTGGGGAATAGTTGGGGGGGAGAAGAACTATGGGAACTATGGTGGGTGGGAACTGGGAAAGGGGAAAGCCTTTGAAATGTAAACATAGAATATAGAAAATAAAAATAACTAAAAAAAAAAAAAGAAATAAATGTACTGTGCTATAGAAAATTCTCATCAATTTAAAAACAGATTGTGCTTTTTGCTATACATTATTTCGGTGATTCACACGTAGGGGTTCATGTGGGTATATTCACACACATACACACACATGTATAATTTGGCATGAATGAGGAACTGATGTATGTTATTTTCTCTTTGCATGATTTATGTTTGCTTAGTTAGGTTTGTTGATTTTTTTTTAATAAGTGGAGTTTTGTTGTTGTTTTGTTTGTTTGTTTTTTGTTTATTTTTAACTGAACCCAGTCAGTAAGCTCTAGGAATTCATCTTTTTCTGGCACTTGGGTTACAGGTGGACCCCCATTAAATCAAGCTATTATGCATAGATACTTGTCACCCAAACCAAGGTTCTCATGTTTGCATATTATCTGGGCAAGCTCCAAAGCACTGAATTGATTTTCCAATAACTCAAGTTACAGTATTATTTCTTTCAAGACACGTTATTACCTTAACACTAAAAATGATGGCAAAGAACAATTAAAATAGAAGGAAAGCACAGGTGTCTCATAAATATGAAATCAATTTTTCTTGCTGATAAAATTAGCATATTTTATTAAGGACATGAAATAATAAGCATTTCCATATATTATTTGTAAAAATTCAAGGTTTTGAAATACATTAGTGTATGTAATTGTGTTTGGTGATGAGGTCAATTGGGGATAAGACGGATTAAGTGAAATCCTTAAGGTATGACTCTCATGATGAGATTAGTGACCTTCCAGAAGCAGAGGAACAAAGAATGATTTATTTTCCCCTGTCTGCATGAATAAACCAAAAAGCAGTCAGTAGAGATCCAGACAAAAGTAGTTCTCTGTAAGCCTGAAATAAAATCTAAAATCAAGTTAGTCTTGGATGTTCAGGCCATAGAACTATGAGAAAATGAATTTTTATTGTTTATGCTTCCAAGGATGTAATGTTTGTTGTAGTAGAGAGAGATTATAAGATACTGCCTGGATTCAAAGATGTATTCATTGCCTCAATGTTTTATGGATTGTACAGATGTTTGCAAAACAAAGATGTGTATACCTATGAAAGTATGAGTGTCAGTATATAGATGTAGCAAGATTACATACACATTCAAACATTCAATCATGCTTAGTATCAATACACCATATATTGTATTTTTAAAGTTCAAATTTTGAAAAATTACTATATTATTTAATTTTCCCAGTATAACCTTTTCTTTTTTCATATAACAACAAAAAATCTTTAATGAATTTTTTTGTTTATTATGGTATGGAATGTCTGCCATGAGTCAGAAATATTCTGTAGTGTGAGAAGAAATTGAAATGCACAGAAGGGTAAGTGACTTGCTGGTAGTCACACAGTCACTGCTTGACACTGGGAATGACAACTGTCAAGTCTCAGATCTCTACTAAGTTCACCAGATCACGATCATTTACACAGTGAACTTCACAAGTCAAAAGTCCTTTAAAGTTCCTGTTTGAACAAATGGTATTCTTCAACAGTTCCTTTCAAGAATAATGTTGGAAACCTCAAATACCTCAGAGACTTGCTTTTTAGAAGAGCAAATCAGAAACATTGGGTACAGAGGATGAGCAGGTATTGCTGTAGTGTCCTGGGGTTTGCCCTAGTTATTTACAACTTGTCTAGACTGTAACATGTACATCATAGATGTGCCTGTGATTCATTTCTTTTTAAAAGCCCATTCACACATAGATTTTTAACCTGAGTTGTATTAAAGTTGCACGGCTTTTCTAAAATGTAGACAGTTTACGTATATACATGGCCAGAAATTATTCAAGATTCACCAAAAGGTTGTTTAAACTTTATGGTTCAATATCAAATTACACTATCAGGACATATTACTGTATTGCAATGAAAATAACTGCAATGGACAGTTAACATTTATAGATCAAGGATAAGGAAGAACAGGATGACATCCCAACCAAAATGTCTGGTTGCAGCTATTATGCCCGGGGCCTGCGGAGGGTCTCTGAAGGCAAACAGTGAGGCTGCTTCTTGGGAAGAATAAGAAGATGGAGGTTGAATGAGTTACTGCTGAGCTGGCACAGAGAAGCTATTTGGGAAGAAACGCCTGCAACAGCAGCAAATAGGAAGACCAATTTTCCCTCTACCTGTTCTGTTTTCCACTTTATTGATTCCTTTGGTGAACTCTATAGGAAGCCACAGGGCAAAGGAGTACATACTGTTGGGACGCAGATCTGGAAATCTACAAGAGGGTAGATTTCATAGTAAGAGACAAGTTTGATACATCCCTGTTTAACATGTTTCTGTCGTTTCCAGGTTGTTGGTTTGTGTATTTAGGAACAGGAGGACCAACTAGGTACCTGAGTGGCTTTTATGCAGTTTTGCTTCTTTGTTCTCAAACGGTAAACAATGAAATCGTGATCCTCCTGCAGACTGTATATTCTACAGTCTGTTATTATGTGGAAATATTTGGCAAAAACACAATGCAACAAAACAAATGAATAAAATATACACGTGAGCATTGGGAAGGGATTCATGGCTCTTACATGAAAGGATTAATTGGTAATACTTTGTATAGAAACATTAATTTATCTAATCTTATAATCAAATGATGAAGCTATTTATTATAGAGAAAGAGTTTTACTTATAGAATAGTACATAGCTGAACTTCAGGCAAATTCTGTTACTCCCTAGCTGAGGAAGTTCTACTAAACATTGTGCTTTAAGTGCCTAAAATGGTTGCAGATGCCATATTTATACAATCTATACTGTACTTATTTACACACATTGTTACATAAAAAAATATCACTACTGACATTAAACATATCTATTTGTATAACCCTATTTAATTGTCACAAAATTTGAGTAGAAAAGAGTATGTCAAAGCTTATTTATTCCCAACCTCTCTTGAGCATGGGACTCTATCCAATATTTTGACGATTTATATAAAGCTGACTGTTTCATGTATGTAAGTGCATGTATGTATATATAGTCTTACTTTATTTACAAATGAGGAAACTTAAGTTTAGGCAGGAGAAGTGACTGTCTCTGCTCTCACAGTTAGCACATCAATGGGAGAAGTTTTATTATAACTATTGAAAGTGTTTCTTCTTTTTAAATATTTCTGTCATTCTCACAACAGTGGTAATATAGAATGTCATTTTAGTTCACCAAAGTAGCAATAGGCTTATTCTCTTTTAATTTTATTTTGTATTTAGTTTTGAGATTATGATTTAATGAATCATTTCTGCTTTCCCTTTTCTTCTTCCAGTAACTCCCATAAGTCCATCAATTTTTTGACCTCTTTTAAAAATCATTGTCGCACACATTGAATATATGTATATTCATAATTATATCCTGCTTAGTTTAAATACTATTATGTATTCATTTTCTGTGTTGATCATTTGTTATTGGATTTTTGCTTTCTCTTTTGATGGATATTATATAGCATGCTGTATCTGTTTTGAAAAACACTCACTGATTTATTTTTTTGATTATTTCTTAGAAGTCTGTACATTTTTCTTAAAATATGGCATTAGTACTTAGACTTAGATTTACATGCACAAGTCATTAATTGAAGTTGATTTATATAAACTAATGAGGAAGCAATAAATAAGTCACAGACTTAAAATGTTATATATAGCAATCTTATATATAATCATTTACCTTATAACTTACAGGAAAAGTATATTTGAAAACTTTCTAATTACTCTACACTTGCTTATTTTACCATATTTCTGTGCCTACAATGCATGCTTTAGATTTATTTAGTGTTTAACTCATAATTTATATTGTGCCAAACCTGCACTTTGAAATTATATAAAGATTATTCAAATACAATAGATTTGTATCTTTATATGTATTTATACAGTTTATGACTATATAGAACAAAATTCTAATATTTAAAGTCACAAAAATCCACATAAAAAACCTTCTTATTTACAAACAGAAGTTAGTTTAACATAAATATGAGTTAGAAACTCTCAGATATTATGGCTTTGTGGGAAAATTTAATTGACCACATGGCTTTCTGTGTAGTGAAGATAACAGCAAGATTGTGAAATTTAAAGGAAATTTGCCATTAGGGAAAATAGCTCTATTTGAAGCTGCTGCCTTACTGACCAAATTTTTACAAGTCTTTACAGCGTTAGCCAGAATAAAAAAGCATTAATATATGACAAATGTGTATCCCCCATGTTTTATTATAAAGATTGCACTTTGCCACATGATGCAGAATATCTCTGTTCACCAGCTTTCATCAAGGACTTAGAAAAACCAAGTCTACTTTTAAAATCTGAGCATATTTTTTTCTGTATATTAGGAAGTTATGCAGTGACTCAATAATTTTCTCTTTAACAGATTATATTCTTGACACCCATCATTCAAATGAACATAATAATTAATTTACTTTCACAAAAAACATTAATTTGGGTGGAAATGTCTCTGCTTCAAATCAATCACTGTAAATTCAGATCAATACGACCTTGAGAGTAAGGCCACAAATTTCCTCTTTTATTTTGCCAGTAGTGAAGAATAGAAATTCTGCCACAATAATGGATATGTTAGACTTTATTTTATTAAATAGTAAGTTTGCTCTCAATTTAACATTAAAAATATGCTGTCTCCTTTGCACAAATTTATGCAGGTAATTACTGTGTCTCTTAGAATCAACAGTAGTGTCTTAAATAGTATTTCTTTGATTACTTTGGTCACATAATTATTACCGATGTTAATATCAAAGTAAATATTGTCAAACAAAATTTAAATCATGCTACAGTTGTGTTTATATACTGTTGTGGTTAATGTTAATTATCAGGTCGTAAAGATCTACTGCGTTCTAAGAGTTTGTTCAATGAGCAAACCTCTGAGAGGTCGTTTGTGTTAAACCTTGTGAATGACGCCATTCCCTGACTAGCATCTGAGGCCATGCCACTGGAGAAATTTAACTGAGCAGCGTTCATGTCGTCAGTATTCTCTGTTCAATTTCCTGACCCATGCTTCTCGCCTGTCTCCTCTGTGTCTTTACTTATATAGCTGGTGGGTCCCTGAATGTCCCACTGTCATACAAGACATGGAGAATAGAGTGGTAACCTCAAACATATTACAGTGTAAAACAATTTACAAAAGGATTAGTAAAATATTTGGATTGCTTAAATTTTATTCATGTACCTAAAATATACCTAAAATCTCATTTTAAAAATTAATAAAAATTACTATGACATGAAAATAAAGAAAAAGAGGTGATTCTGTTTTAGGTATTGCTTGAAGGGGTTGGGGGTTACGAACACTGAGTCCTCTCTTGGAGGATCCTCACAACCATCTTTAAATCCAGTTCCAGGGGATCTGACCCACTCTTTGACCTCTGCTGTCACCAGGCAAGATGAGCCAGTTATATGAACAATACTGCAGTGAAAATATAGTTTGGGACTAGAGAGATGACTTAGAGATTAAGGGAACTGGCTGCTGCTCCAAGGGATGGGATTCAACTCCCAGTAACCACATGGAATCCAGGATACACAACCATGAGTAACTTCGGTTCCAGGGAATCTGACGCTCTCTTATGCACCATAGGAACTGCATGAAGGTTGTGTATGGATACTCATGCCTGCAAAATACACATACACATCAAATTTATAAAAAGATAAAAATATTTGTTGGAGACATAAAGTCTTCTTTACATAAAGTGTTAGAAATATGGTAGGTTCATGTAGCAGTTATGAAGTTGGAAGGTACACATTATTATTATTACTTGAGATGATATGTAAATCATCAGTTCCTGTGAATGTTATCTTTCTGTAAATAAAATCTTTGCAAATTAAGAGATTACAAAACTGTTCCCAAGTCTAGAATTGGTGACTTTGCATAAAGATACACAAGGGCAAATGACTTTGGAAGACAGGTATCATTCTGATTCAAATCAAGAACTACTTGAAGTTGAGAGGGAAGGACCGAGTTAACAGGGCTCTGCCGTTGACTTCGTTGTAGCCATTGCATTGCAAACTTTAAGATATCTAATTTTGATTATTTAAGCTATTAATTTTATCAGCTTTAACACTGTGAAATAGAAATCTACCCAAATAAATGTTTAAAAAAACATTTTAGAACAGGAATGAGAGAAGTCATAACATATACTGTTTTAAAATATCCCTCAAGCAATGCCTGACTTTATAGAAAACTCGATGGACACAGATATAAGCAGCATGCCCCCACTGGAAGAGGAATTTACTGGAGAAATTGTGAGGGATGTAATTGGAGTCGCAATTTAACTATATAAATTTAAATGTTATCTTCAGAGTGAAAGCCAATATGGACTCCAGGAGAGTTATTTCTATGTTCCATCTTCCTGGTAATAACAATGCTTTATTACATGCGTATTTTTGGTAATTGGATTATTTCTACATTACACTATTATTGTTAGAAGTGAAACCATGTTGATTCAGATCATGATACATTTAATGTCCAAATTTCAACCTATATAGTGTGTTGAGCCAGTGAAGATCATTAAATGGGAGAGCAAACCCAATAATTATATAAAACAGTCACTAATTTCACTTTCACTGTGACCATAGAAAGATAGACTTGTGTGATTAAGTGAAATATTAAAAGCCTCTATTCTCCTTATGAGTATTAACCATAGAACACTTCATTTGGTGAAACTGAATAGTGAACTAATTGCACTAAACACTCTAAGTGGCTGAATAGCTTATCCATTGTTTTTTTTAAATAAGCTCAATTTCATATTTGTTTATCTATTAAATATTACAAATAATTTAATTGATTTAGCTGAAGAGAAAAATTTAATATCCCCAAGAAATTCAAAATAATAATGGAAACGAATCTATCAGTACAGATTCTAATTTACTTTCCTTTTCTTCTGTCTTTAAGTTGAAAGTATAGTAATGTTTTGCCTCTTTAAATACATCTTTGCATGACCTTAAAAGTGCATTCATGCATGAGAGCTAAGCTCTTCCTATTTTGACTAACGTCTGGAGAAGGAACAATGAAACCTTATTCTTCCTGGCAAACTGTCTAATGAAACTTCACAGAAAAATACAAAGGTGTTCAGATTGTCCATTTTCACAAGATGTAACAGATCAGTTGGTTTCCATTATTTTAGAAGTTTTTGCTTTCTAGGGTCTATTTTTAACGCATTCATCAACAAAGGGACACACTAATTTTATCTTTCAGTTAACTAAAGTAGAAATGGAAAAAGAAAAGGTGTTGATTTCTACTTTTCTTTAAATTTTCACCTTTTTCTCTATCAAAAGTAATCACAAATAATTCTGAACAAAATTCTAAGAGCACCAAAAGATTATATTATAACTACATTATTTCAAACTCAAATATATATGAAGGTAAACATGATCCGTTTTCTGGTCATTGCTAATACAATGTACTGACTGGATAGATGAAATATTACTCTGGCAGGCTATTTCTTCCCACTGTGAATCGCGAAATTGTGTTATTTACCAGAAAAGGCCGGTTTCTAGTTGTGATGCTGCTCATCCTTAGCCCGCACATTTAATTAATTCTTCTGCCTGTAATATAGACATAGCCTCAGTACACACCTTTCATCCCAAAGATGAAGTTAGTTTGTAGAAGGAAGCAGCAGTGTTTGAAAGTGATGTCTAGAGGAATGGCAAACAAGGTGAAAATCAACAGAAAGATTTGACAGAATAGGATAAACCCAACTCTCATGAAGAGAGGAAAGAGATGGTACTGCAGAGGGGCGGTGCAGAGAAAAGGAAAAGGAGGCGGCTTTACCAGGAGAGTTTTACAGAGACTGGCCGAAGCGAGAACAAGCTGGAGACCGACCATGAAGACAGAAAGAATCAGCGAATGAAAAGAAGCCAGAATAGAACAAATTGGGAGAGTTAGTTTGAGGCCAAGAAGAGCAAAAAATCACAGGTTGAGACAGAAGCCAGGTTGAATCAGTCAGCCTGAAGATGAGTTTGAGCCAAAGCAGCTGAGTTGAACCAGGCAGCCGGAGTTCAGAAAGAACAAGAGCAATCTTATCCAGCCGCAGGTCTCAGACGCTGAACAAAATCTAGACCTAGATTAAATTATATGGAGGCTAGAAGCCTCGAGGGCTAGGCCTAGGCTATCGGGTGATGGCATTAGGCCTCCAACATCACAATTACAACAGGAGAAGAAAAGTTACAGTGCTTATTATCTGGGAGTATTACTTAAAAATGTATTACATAAACATGACAGAGACAGTATAAGACATGGAGAATAGAATGCTAACCTCAAACATATTACAATGTGAGATAGTAACACGTAATAGGGTTAGTAAAATATTTGGATTGCATAAGATAAATAAAAAGAAATCTAAAAAAAAAATTAAAAAGAAAGGAAAAAGATAATTTTTGTTCTAGGTATTGCGTTAGAGTTAAGGGTCAGGGTTAAGAGCACGGGATGTTCTTCCAGACGCGCTAGGTTCATTTCTCAGCACTCACAAGGATCCTCACAAGCTTCTTTAATTCCAGTCCCTGGGGATCTAACACCTTCTGTTGGCCTCTGCTGTCATCATGCAGGCACCTTTGGTAGATCCACGTGTGCAATCAAACACACTCAGAAAGGAATAAAGATTTTTGTTTTAAAATTACCATGAAATAAAATTGAATGCATAAAACTGTGAAAACTTTGAAAATGATTTTGTAATTGCATACAAACAAAAAAGAGTGCTACATAAAAATGGTATATAAAAAAAATCCTTTGTATTCTCTAAATAGAATATCCAGGGGATTGCTGTCTACATTTCTAACAAAATAATCCACAGGTAAACAAAAAGCAAGGCAAAAGGTGAGTATGTTCTCTACACAGTGATTTTTGTGAAAGGCTAAGATAGTAGACATTTTCTTAATTGCAATTAAGTGTTCTGAGCCTACGATTTAAAAATTAACTGTCATAGCAAGGATAGAGTAAGTGTCCTACAATCGTGGTCAGGAGTTTGTACAAGTATTCTTATTTTTTTTTATATTTTTATTGTTTAGTCATTTTCTTTTACAGTTCAGACTTTATCCGCCTTCCAGCCCATTCTCTGACTCTTCCACATCCCATACCTCCTCTCCAGTCTCCAAGAGGATGACCCCCACCACACCTGCCCACTCCCTGGGGCCTCCAGTCTCTTGAGGGTTAGGTGCATCTGCTCTGACAGTGTCTAGACCCTGCAGTCCCCTGCTGTATATGTGTTGGAAGTCCTCATATCAGTTGGTGTATGCTGCCTTGTTGTTGACTCAATGTCTGAGAGATCTCGGGGGTCCAGGTTAGTGAATAAATATTAATAAGCTGTGTTAGATGCTTGAGTTGACAGCGTTCACTGCCAATTAAGGAGGAGAAACTCACCAAGGAGGGTGGGAAGTTGTGCAGGAAGAATAGCCTCTCGGATCTCCCAGGGACTAAGTCACCAAAGAGCATACATGGGCTGCTCCGTGGCCCACTATATATTTGTAGCAGAGGATTGCTTTGTCTGGCCGCAGTGGGAGGGGAGGCACTGGGTTCTGTGGAGGCTTGATGCCCCTCCCCATTTCGTCTAATTAGTTCCAGTTTCACCCCTTTTAATTATCTTTTGAGTAGCAGCAAAGTAGTATATCAGTGGAGTATTTTAGAGTCATAAAAGAATGAACTATTGCAGCAAATGATGCCAGTTGCTCTCTGCAGTTTCATGTATTTTCAGCGTTTATGTGTAATGCCATCACTGTCGATGGCAGCATATCTTTCAGTTATGACAGTTCTTAACTAGTTTAGTGATTTTTGTGTTAAGTGATAGAAGTTAAATGAACAGTCAGTTTTAGAACATTTCTTTAAAATATCATGAGTCATCATTTTATCTAGGAAGTTTTTGCTTTTATAGTAATTGACTATGTAACTGTACCTCATCTTAAAGTTAGAAGGCATTTAATATGAAAAAATACTTTCTTCAGACTTATTTTTAGTTATTTATCTATGTGTGCATGTGTCTATGCATGCTTGTGCAAGACATGTGTGTGTGTCCATAGAGTACAGACGACAGGGTCAAATGTCCTAAAATGGAGACCTTGATCCCTGTGAGCTAGTAAATGTGGGTGCTAAACCCTCCTCTAGAAGGGTAATGAGAATTACATAATCACTAAGCCACCTTTCCTGTCATACCTAACCCAAATTTATTTCAAAAGTTAAAATATGTGCCATATTGCCCATGGACTGGAACTAAAGTTTCCTGCTGAAGGTTCCATTTTTAAGTATATTTTATGAGGTCCTTGAAGTTTTGCACCTAGTGTTTTGACCAAATCACCCCCTTGTCCAACTCCTCCCAAGTCCGTGCCTCCTTTCCTACACACTGAGTGTTTTCTTCATCCCTCAGATCTAATGTGTGCTGTTCATACATTCTCGGATGTGTGGCCTTCCCCTGGTTCACCGTATTTTTTTTCCCTAAGGTCTTTGAGCTTATTCATCACAAAGATTGATAATTATTTAGAATCTCAAATAACCACCTTTGAACAATTTACTTAATATTTTCATTTTTAAGCAAAAATAATCTGAACACAAATCGTGAGAATTTTATATTCCCAGGACTTACTGTGGTTATTAAAAGTGCAGTTGAAAAGAACTAAAACTTCATGAAGAAAATCTTATTTCTAAACATGTCCTACTAAACATATATCTTTACCATTATATCTTTATTAAGTCAGCTTGAAAGAGTTGCTTTGTTTAGCCTTGATATGAGAGCTTTTGCCTTATCTTCATTTATCTGTTGCTGCTGCTGCTGCTGCTGTTGTTGTTGTTGTATTTGGATCCAAGGAAAGCTAAGAGGAGTGGAGGGAGGGAAACCTGTGCTCAGGAAGTATTATGTGAAAAATAATATATTTTCAAGAGAAAGAAAGAGAGGGGGATAGAATGAGGGAAGGAGAGATGAAAGTGGGAATGAGGAAAGGAAGGAAGGAAGGAAGGAAGGAAGGAAGGAAGGAAGGAAGGAAGGAAAATTTTGCTTCTAATTTTAAAATAAAGATCAGTTTCAAAACCATTGACAAAGGATTTTTTTCTCTGCAGTTCCTGGCCAGTAGAGGCTGCCAAGAGGAAAGCAGTGAGCTCAAACAAATGTGTTAAAAAGAAGGTCGAATCAGCATGGAAACTTGTATGCAAACTGACTTAGAAATGGTGGTAATCCAGGTAAATTCTAGCAGTGATTAGGAAGAATGGCTTAAGAAGACCACAATGTCAAACTATCAAGATTCACCGAAGGGAAAAGCACAAGCTTTATTTTATTTTAGACCAGGTATCACCGTATAGGTCTACTGGCTAGCCTAGAACTCGATGCATGTGAGCTTGTCTGGAACTGATAAGGTTTACCCATCTTCTCTCTTACTTAATTGCTAGGCTTAAGGAAAGTCACCACCGAATGACTCATGTCTTCATGCAACTGGACCTTCCAGTGCTTTGGCCCTCCTGGGAATCTGATATTAAATTGAGTTCCTCCTGTTTGTGCATCAAGCCCCTTATTTACTGAGCCACTCCCTCAGTCGAATAGCACATATTTCTAAGTGTGACATGCAAATGGCCCTGTATTGTCCAATTTGCCAACGACCAATAAAAATGAAAGGTGTGCATTTCATTTAGAATTGTTGAAATGTTAATGTGATTAGTGTGTCACAAGCTTGTCCTTTGTTAATGAATCTCATATGCTGTTTAACTTATGATAGGAAGTTTGAAGAAAGCCAATTAATTAATGGTTTTGGGAATGTTTAATTAAAGTTTTAATCAGAATAAAAGGTGCATAAAATATTATTTTAGTCAAACTGATTGAATAAAGCAGAACAGCCATAAGTGTAGAAACCATAGGAAAACATACACATACACTGCTATGAGTTCATCTATATGTCACCTACCCACATTCCCAAAGTTGATTATTAATGTATGAATATCTTATTTCCCTTTGAAGTCAAGGAAGCATGTTGATATCCATGAAGTCATTACTTTCTTCCTTTCTATCTGATTAAATTGCTCAGTACCCAAAAATGTATAACCCCAGGAGTTCATTTACTGTCTCATTGCTGCCGTAAATATCACATGCATTATAAATATTATTGTTTCATCAGACTGTAATGAAAGTCAGTACTGGCAATAAAAGGGCAGAGAGAAATGCTGTCCCAAGTCAACCTTTCAAATATACTAAATTGGCTTTGCAGAAGGGAAAAAGGGCCATTTCAATAAGCTACTTGTACTTTCTTTTCAGTCTAAAAATAGACATGGCACACTTATTTCTCCAGTAAAAATGGATGGGAAAGGGGTCATTGAACTTTACACAAAGTTTCTTAAGTTTTGTGTAGTTTAAGGTGACCCAGTATGTTTGTCTTAGTTCTGTGCCGGATCCACTTGGAAGCTTCAGATATCCTGGAGCTGAAGTGAGAGGCGATTATGACCCAAGTAGTATGGATATGTATTTTGGTATATAATTCAAAATGCACAATATTTTCATCACTGGGAGGGAGCCCCTTGGTCCTGTGGAGGCTAGATGACCCAGAATAGGGAGATGCTAGACTGCTGAGGTAGGAGTGGTTGGGGGTGCACCCTCATAGAGGCAGGGGAGAGAGGAGGGAATAGGGGGCTTGTGGGAGGGAATTGGAAAGGGGGATAATGTTTGAAATGTAAATAAATAAAATACCAACAAAAATGAAAACAAATTGACATAGTTATTATTATATTTGTTAGTATATCTGGTTTGCCAGTTTTACATTGACAATATTAACTACTAGCTGGATATCATATCATGACTAATAAAGGTATCGGGTTAAGGACCTAGACATTGAATATGCTCCCAAATTGATTTAAATAGAGAAATTACTATCAAATCACAGACCCTTCTATTTTTTAAGCAATTTCAGAAAGGAATACAATGTACTAGAATTCATGATATTTATGATGGATACATTACATTATTTTACAAACAGAACAAACTCCTAAACGGGCATGCATGACAGTACATTTAAGTTCTGCTTTGGTAAGAAGGAGAAAGAAAATCAAATCTTCAATAACCTTTCTTTATATAGACAAAATAAATACCAGAGACTCGGTGTCTTATAATTGAGATCTAAGGCAAACTATATTTCAAACTTAACAAAGTGAAATATAAATGAAGAAATGATAGATGTATTAATTCTAAAATACTCAGTCACTCAAACCCGCATCATGCACTGGCAAGTATATTAAACAAAAGTCTGGTAGAATGTTTTATAAACTGTGCTAATGTCTTACACTGATAAACCATCAAGCTATGTTTCAAAATAATCTATGCCCTACACGCAAAATTGTCTTTGGATCTCAACATAATGTATCTTTGACCTTTATTTACAGTTGATTTATACAGGACAGCCTTAAAAATAAATAGCCATAATTTACTCTGAAAGTATATATTTGTAAATATATATTCTGCCTTAAAAGTTTATTTAGGAGTTCTAAGTATGTGCAATAAATTTGTTAAGCTAGAGTTTTATTATTGTGTAACATCAAATGAATATTTGAACTAGATTTAAATTTCTAAATATGTATTTGACTTTGTAGAACCTTATAGTTATTATTTGTCTTTCAATTTTATCAAAACTATAATATTTTAAAACTATTTGCTTTTTATGTATCTTAATCTTAGATTTAAATGAATATGTAATACTTAAGAACCAGAAAAACATAAGATAAATTACTCATACTTACTAAGAACTATGATAGCTGAAGTTATAAACAATGACTTTCAGTGTGTACTCCAAAAATTAGATACAAAAATATATTTAAATAATTCATATAACTAGAAAGTATTTTAATACATTATTGTATATTATATTCATAATCAAATTGATAATTGAAAATGAGAAACCTGTGTTCATAATACTCCTTACAGATATTTGTAATTATTTGGGATTTTTAACTGAACTGGATAAATGTTTGCTTTTACAAAATGTAAAAAAATGATAGTTGAAAGTAAATGTTATTATCTGTGTACATGCTTGTAAAGGTTAGTGCATGCATTTTTACATATGTATATTTGAGGCAGAAGAGGAGACACTGGGGACTAAACAATAATTAAGATAGGAATTACTTCTGTGATTTTTTTTCCTTTTCCATCTCCTAATGAACTGCTTCATAAAACTTATGAATTTGACAAGAGTGTTAGAGAGAAGACACTCCTAAACACTGGATGTAAACTCAAAAATCATGAATATTTACATGGCTAATTATCACTCAATAATCAGTATGAGAGATGCAGGAAGAATCTCTCCCAGAAGTCTAAAGGTGGGATGGCTTCCGAGGAGGGCTTCCGAGGAGAGCTGAGTAGTACCACACAGCTACATCATTGGTGATTTTACACCATTAGTGAACATTACATTTCTATTTATCTATACACTTCACCTGTCCTTCCCGAACGTGTTTGTTTATAGATATGCCACAATATTATTAAAATATAATAAATTCATTACTGCAAATGTCAATTTATAGGTCTTTAAGGGGACTTTCAAGATCTTTGATAAGCCTGTTTACTAAACATTAAACAGATTTTTTTAAAAACTAACTTCTTCGGGATAGTTTGTGTGATTTTTAAAAGAATTTTTTGTTGTTGTTAACTAATTAGTTCCCACTATACTTTCATAAAACCATATCACCAAAGAGGAGGATAGTAAAGACAAGGAAATAAAAATTTTATGAATTTATCTTTCTAAGCTTTAAAGTAATGCCATGATTTTTACTAAACATACAAACAAATATTAGACGTCAGACACAGAGTAATACACTTTGTCAATAAAGCAAAGCACCATGGGAAGCCATGAAAATGAGGCCTGAGCGATTCCTCCCTTCAACTCAGTCCCTAAAATATTGACACTAGTATGGGTGAGATGAAAGAGTAAACAAAACTAGAATAATTGTAATAAGAAAATACCACCAAATTAGCTCAAGTAAGGTATACAGACACTATGCCTGGATATAGCTGATGTTGAATAATTGTGCAGTTGATCAAACAGAACATCTCACATATAGATTGCTACAGCGGTCATATGCAGACACACAAGGTAGGAAGGAAACACACTGAATGGCAGGTAGATCAGTAAATAAGTCTAGGCATGCATATTCACACGCAAACAAGGCTGCTGAAGAAATCTTTTTTTCACATAGGGAATAAATATTTTAATTTTCTTTGGAATTAAGTGTAGGTCTTTAGAATTAAGTGAATGTGTTGCATCTCAAGTGAAATGCATGGGTTCAAATTCTGAGTTACCTAATTGCTAGTTATATATTATTTTAATTAATTTATTTGTTATCTTTCCATAATGCTGTCTATATTTATTTATTCATTTACTTGGTGAATTATCTGAGACAGGGTCTTCATGTGTTAGCAGGTTGCGCTCAAATTCATGATCCTTCACGGGGAGCCCCTCCCAGTGCTGGGATCATAATTGTCATGGTTTGCATATTAAAATCATTACTTGGCTCACAAAAATGGAGACATCAAACAGGTACTGCCTCGAAAACTTCATCCTTACGGTTTATTTTTTATAATGCTGAAAGTTTCTATCACTCTACCAGTAATCTTCGATCTCACTTTGTCATGACCCTGTAAGCTATAATAATGACTTGTCTGGCAGGCTATTGCCCCTGGGGTAATAGTAGTATTAGTGCTATGGAGATAAACAACCATGTTCTGATTGTATGAGTCCCAATTCTCAAAAAGGAACTCCTATCTGGCACAGTTAACAAAGCCAAGAATCTATGGCTCAATCAGTCATAGACATTGGGGGAACATTACCACTTCTCTTCTGCTAAATAGAACCAGCATTAAATGATGTATTTTTAAGACATATTTAAAGACTTTTAAAGACATATTTCTACATCTTTAGCTCAGAACATCTCAGAAGCCTTATCAGAGAAGCTTGTTCTTGCAGTAGTTGTAATTAATACAGAAAACTATAATTGACAGACTTATAGAGCATAAGACGATTAACGGCAGCACTCCTCTCTAAATGGGATATCTATGTTACACTGCTCCCTTCAAGAGCCATAGGTCTCCATGCAAATGTAGGCAGAAACAGGGAAAGCATCAAAGGTGCTTCAGGGAAAGATAACTTCAACAGAAATCTTTTCTGAACTTACAGGTGTCAGTTGCGTCAGTATTGACAAGGCCTATGAAATCTCAGGCCATGTTCAGGAATGGAGCAGGGGAAGTGAGCTTTAAGTGTTCCCCATAGCTGCTGGGAGTGGAAGAGTCAGTTCTCTTTACTTGTGTAACCTCTTGGATTTTCACCACACACAATGGGGGACAAGACACCCCAGAGTAGTTAGCCAACACAAGTAGCATCATTAGGATTGGAAGAGAAAGATAACACAGAGAGAGCAAAAATATCCATGCATATGGAGGCTGGAGTAAGTATGGGAGGAGCTAATAGGGATGATGAATATCATCAAAACATTTAATAAAATTATCAAAAAATTCATAAAACACTATTCTAAATATCCATGTGCAATTGTCCCCTAAAGTATAAAATGATAAAAATAATGATATATTCGGAGCAGTGATTTTTTTATAGTATATCAACAATGTCACCTACTAATTAATGAACAGCAGAGGTACAGTATCCAGACTGGTGACATACAATAACATTGAATTACAAACATCTTCTTAGTTTGGCTGTGTGCCTTTTATGGTGGCTAGGGTGGGTTTACGGACAGGGTTGCACTCTTCAGAAAAAAACAGTAGGCCAGCTATGACATTCTGCAAGAGTCTAAACTCACACAATTCTGCCTGGAGCTATGGAAGGCTGGTACTATGAAATTCTTCTCCTGGTACCCTCTGGTTCTTGGACTCCAGGCATTTTAAGTGCCTGCAGGTCCTCCAAGAAAAAGAAGGAAGAATCTTTACATGCTCAGTGATTTTGACAAAGAATTTATACAACTTTTCTGTATCATTTTATGAGTCAAACCAAAGGCAAAATTCTGTCCAGACTCAAAGATGAAAAAAAAAAAAAACAAGATAATAAATAAAAAATAAAAATAAAAAATTGACCATGGATCTGGCCATGTGGTTGAGATAAACAAGCATGGGACTTAAGTTTAAAATTTCAGAAACATAAAAACATGAGGTCTATGCATGGCAGTAAATATAATACTAAGGAAGAAGAGAAGGGAGGATCTTGATGAGCAGCCTGTTCGGGTGAACCCACCAGCTTTGGTTGATGTAAGAGATCCATATCAAAAAGAAATTAAAGTGGGCTGGAGAGATGGCTCCGCACTTAAGAGAACAGACTGATATTCCAGAGGTCCTGAGTTCAATTCTCAGCAACCACATAGTGGTTCACAACCATCTATAATGAGAGCTGATGCCCTCTACTGGTGTGTCTGTAGATAGCTACAGTGTACTTACATAAAACAAATACATAAATCTTAAAAAAGAAAAAGAAATAAGAAAACAGAAAAAAAGAAAAGAAAAAGAAAGAAATTAAGGCTAAGAATGATAAAGGAAGACACGTATTTTGACTTCTGACTTCTATATCTAAATACTCTACCATAGGAACACAAACATAAGAGCACATACAAAAACACATACAAGCACACATGCAAACACAGATGCAAAACGTGTTTAATAAAAGAAATAGTATTTATTTTTCTACCACTTACTATTAATCTTCATATACACATGCATATATAAAGGTTTTATATATATTCAATATAATTTCACTATATATATGTATGTATATTACACAAACACACAAGAAATTAACACTATTAGGCATCCAAAGAAATTTGTAATTGGGAAGTGAAATTTTTAGAATATAAAATTATATTGAACAGCTATGAGAAAATATACTATAATATTTCCCAATTGTCAGTTTATGCTACTCAGTAGTATCATCTTGCACGACATTAGCAACAGTAAGATATCTTCAAGTAAGGATCATACAACTTCTAACACCTATATTTGCTCATATGACCCCCCCTATGATTCCAGTGTGTCCACAATTTGTCACAGGCAGTTTTACAAGTGGACAGGTGGACAGTCGTCTGCTCAGCTGACTTTCACTTGATCATTTAACAGTCTCATTCATAAGATAAAATCAGTGACATATACAAAATAAATAACTTTTCCTAAATTGGGTTGTAGTTACAGAAAGTGTCACAATCACGTGGTCCTGAAGGTGTTTCTATAAAATTTCTAAGACATGGATTGATTCCTTAAAAGTCTTTCAAAAGAATAGAAAATCTTTCTATTAGTTTACAACTATAAAATGTGATTTTCAAAGACATAAACAAGATGAATTCCAAAAAAAAGCAGGATAGTTTCTTAACTACTCTAGCAGGCCTCTTATCACTGTGTACTTTAAAAATATTTCAGCCTTAGCCAGGCTGATGTAAATGTATCTATTCTTATTACCTATGAAGTATTTAATACAGTAATATTTATGAAACTATTTCTCCTGTGCTTATTTTTTACAAACATACTCTTCTTATGAAATGGTAAAGAACATTGGAATGCAGTTTTTTTTACAATTAAAGAAAAAGTCAATAAGTGCTATTGTCAAAACCATTTAACTCATATATCAAGAAATTTAGCAAATTACTTCAAATTAGACCTGATTTTAGCTTTGATTCCTATCTTCGAATTTTTCAATCTTATCTTTGCATAATTTGTTATTCTATTTGATTTCTTTTCACCACAAAACATACTGAATGAAGACTATAAAATTATAATACTTTCCTCCCTGCTGGATAACCTTCACAGTATTAGAAGATTGCTAAAGACCAGCCTGAAGAGATATGTCCTTGAGTATAATCATGTCACCAATCTTATGAGGGTAAACACCTGCTTTTCATTAGGTTTAATTGTTACTCTATAGAAGTAAATTAATATTTGTTAGTGTAATTTTTTTCTATCTTTGGGGAGCACAGAGACCTCAGGGATGAGCCTACTATTACTAATTTGTTGAATGAACACAGTTTTAAACTGTTCTGTAATTTTTCATCCCTTTATCCTTAGATGACTGTAGCTCTCAGATCTTGTCACAAAAGTTTCTAAGTGCAATAGAAGGGTTCAAGCAGAAACTCGCATAGGGTCAAGTGTCAACAGATTATAGAATAACCAGCCAAAATAGGATGTGAATATAAAAATCCCCCACCATATCTGAGGGACCATCTTGTAAGAAAGAGCAGTACGATCTTAAAACTCAGAGTTTGGGGAGATCCTATGTGAAACACAGTATTTTGGTTAGTACAAGACCACCTCACTCATGAACTCAGAATAGCTATGGCTGTTTGTACAAAATCTGAACAAGAATAAGCTGGTAGGCAGTTCAGAAAGGAAGGGAAATGGGTTCACAAGTGCCCACACCCTAACGAGGACCCAGTGACAGCAGATGGATTCCCAGGGAAGTTCACTTCTCTTTAGAGATGTGGCTCCATATAGGCCCACAGACTATGATCCCATAGATGGCTTTCCTGTCACTAGTATAGGAGCAACCCAATTTGGGCTCGATGAGTTATAAAGAAATTAAAGCAAAGCAATAGCAAAGATAGTAATTTAGGTGTGGGAAAGTGGGTGTGTGAGAAATTAGTGGGAGGATTTGGGAGGTTAATATGATCAAACCCCATTGAATTGTATGAGTGAAATTCTTCAAAATATAAACAATATATTGAAATGAAATATTGTTTAAGAAGTTAACAAAAGTAGCTAAGAATATTAGAATATGTGAAAGACATCCAAGCATATAGTAAAATAAAATTTTACATATATACATAAATGTCTGTGTGTCTGGTGTTTATGTGTGTGTGTGTTTGTGTGTGTGTGTGTGTGTGTGTGTGTGTGTGTGTGTGTGTGTGTGTGATGTTAGGAGTCCTGATGCAGCTAGATTTTATTTGTATTATATTGCAAATTTCAAAGCTAATCATCTTTCCAATATTCAGATAATTTTCTACATAATTTTCTTATTCAGAACCAATTTAAGATGAGTGGCATGGTAAGAAATTAAGAAAGAAAAAGACGAAGGCTTATGAATTCTGCCTCAAGGTACTGATAATACAACACAAAGGATATTCGGCCCCTTTCATTTTAAGGCACTCAATTAACCTAACCTAAAAAGATAATAACTTACATAATTTTACAAAAAAGCAAAAAGATAGAAGCTTTGATAGTCGTACCTAAAATTGATTTTTATGTAATAACCCAAGAATTAATTTAATAGTGAGGTTGATAAAAGTACACAGGATGAAATACATTTTATGGATTTAAAAAGAAATTAAACAAGATCACTAAAAATATAGATGTCACAAGCAAAAGGAAATATAGAGAAAATTGGGAGAATTATACCTAGAAACCAAAGTTTTATTTAGATGAGTTAACGGTTTGGGAGAATTAATATCATTAAAGGGTATAAGTTTTCAAATAATGAGCTAATACCATTTTAGGATTTCACGATTAGATTGCATCCTGTCTTTTTCATGAATTTGTAATTACTACAATTTTAATGCATCACCAATTACCTAATTATGGCTTTGATGTGAAATGTCCCTGCAGTCTCTTGTGTCTGAACATTTGGTCCCCAGCTGTACCAATTTGGGACGTTATGGAACCCTAATGGGAATGGCCTTGTTGGCAAAGTTACAGGAATGAAAGTAGCCTTGGAGAGCAAGAGCCCAAATTTGCTTCCTTCCGTCTTATCTCTGCTCCCTAGAATAGGCACCATGTGAAGACAGCAGAAAACCCACTCCAACTGATAAGTGGTTTCATCATTCCTTCCTCACAATGATGTAGACTATCTTCTGAAACCTTGAACCCAAATCAATCCATGATCCTGCAACTGTGCGGTTTGGCACTTTAAAACTATGATGACTAAAATCAAGTAACACACTATTACATGATAACTTTATTAACCATTGAGGATGGGGTTTTTGTTAACATAAGTATCATCTTCCAAGTGAACTTATATCACAGGGAAACATGACATAAAATGGTAACTTACTCATTTAAGGGTAAACTATAAAACCCATGCATACAAGAAAAAAAAAATCTACTTAAGCTTCTGTCTCAGATCTTATAATTTAACATGGCTTTCTTTAGGAAACCGTGTTAATTTTCTGGGGGTAACAAACAAATAAAAGCTAATCTTACAGGGACTGAGAGTGATAGGACAAGGATGGATGTGTCTCTTGTTTCAGTATGTCAACAAAAGAGCATATGTACTTGAAAATGAAGGAAAGGTGTACACATGTAAGTATATACAGGTACATATGCAAGATGTTTAAGAACAAGTTTAAAAAAACACTTGAGCAAAATGTTACCATGATCCAAAGCCAGTGAGATATATAGATATTTGTAGGGAAAACAGGTCTAAGCAGACATAAATCCTAGTATGATATCCTGACAGAGGAACAACCATTTAAGCAATACAAATAGTAATCTACAAGTGCATCTCAAAACTCAGTAACTAGAAGCTAAAGCCATTATTAGATAAACATTCAGGTCCTTCATGATATGTCTTTAAGATTCAGAGTCCATGGACACCACTGAACATGGAATTAATGTCTTGATGTATTCTGGAGTCTCTTTGGCAGGTATGCTTAAAATAAAGTACAATAATCTAAAAGGTAACTTTCTTGTTAGAGAATTAAAGTTAAAACTATATTTGAATCAGGAAATGTTGACATGTGTTTAGCCTCTGAGAACAAACATTAGATTTGATGTTAGGTTCACATAAGAGCTCTGGAGGAGATTCTTGGAAAGAGAACTAGATTGAGTAGTGGCAGACTGATTCTGTATCTATGTATAACTTTACATAAAAGAGTTTAGAAAACTTGTTAATGTTTACTGATGATATCCCCAGACACGTCAGTGCTTCACACATAGTGATTTATTATTTTTGATTTAATCACCAGTATTGTTAGCATCATCTGTAAAGTGATTTTAAACAATATACATAATCAAGAATTTTATGGTAAATTGTGATTAGATATGAAAAATACCACTCACTTTGTAAAACCAAAGCAAGGAAATCAACAAGGAGCAGATTGCTGCAAAACCATAGTCTATTTGCAAATGGATGCAAATTTCTGACAAGATATATAGCATTTGCATTTAAAGTATGCATGGCTAGTCATTATGAACGTGTACATTATTTTGAGCCCAAGACCATCATGTAGAAGTTGTTGCAAACCGATGAAGTACTTGCTAAATATAGTAGGGTGATTTTTTTTCCACTAATGAGTACATGTAAAAGGATATGGCATTTTGCCTCTTTATTTTAAGGCAGTGCAATAGTGTTGATTTGTTCTCATTAGATTAGAAATAATGGCAGAACCTTATAAAACACAGCAGAAAAAAAAGGCTAATTGAAAAGAATCTTTTACCTTATGTTATATTTGTGATGGCACAGTTTTAAGGTAGAGAGTACTTCATTTCTAGTCCTCAACAAACAAAAAGGATATAAATTACAGTTTCTTTCTGTCAGAAGAGAATCAATTTCAATATCATGTCATGAAATGATATTAATTTAGTTTTGTTAAATTTTCATAAGTATCATTTGTCTCTGTATGGTTGAAAACAAGACAATAAAACAATCCATTAATATTAATCTTCTGCCAATAGTATTTTAAAGTGCTACCAGTTTACTCTTTTAAAGCATTCATTCTGAAACATAAATGAATTCTGTTAACATATAAAGTAAGTTAATGGAAACCTGTAAACACAAGTACTTTAACCTATATGAAACATTGATGGGAAAAAATAAAACTAAAGACACATGACTAAGAGTATATTTATCTTCACATGTCACAATCATTTTAGTAGAAAATAAAAGAATTTAAGAACTTAAATTAAACTCAATGCAATCTGAATCAAAATTCCAAATCAATTCTTCATAGAGCAAGAAAGAGCAATCTACAAATTCATTTGGAATAACAAAAAACTCAGGATATCGAAAACTATTCTCAACAACAAAAGAACATCTAGGCTAATCATCATCCCTGACTTCAAGTTCTATTATAGAACAATAGTAATAAAAACTGTAATGTATTGGTACAGAGACAGACAGGAAGATCAATGGAATAGAACTGAAGATCCAGAAATGAACCTACACACTTATGGTCATCTGATATTTGACAAAGAAGCTAAAAAAAATTGAGTAAAAAAAAGACTGCATTTTTAGTAAATGGTGCTGGATCAACTGGCAGTCAGCATGTAGAAAACTGCAAATTCACCGGGCAGTGATGGTGCATGCCTGTAATCCCAGCACTTGGGAGGCAGAGGCAGGCAGATTTCTAAGTTTAAGGCCAGCGTGGTCTACAGCATGAGTTCCAGGACAGCCAGGGCTATACAGAGAAACCCTGTCTCGAAAAAAAACCAAATCCAACAAAAAAGAAAGAAAGAAAAAAAGAAAGAAAGAAAGAAAGAAAGAAAGAAAGAAAGAAAAGAAAAGAAAAGAAAAGAAAAAGAAAACAAAACTGCAAATTGACCCATTTTTATCTCCTTGTAAAAAGCTCAAGTAGATCAAGGACTTCCACATAAAACCAGATATGCTGAAACTTATAGAGGAGAAAGTGGGGGAGAGCCTTGAACACCATGGGCACGGGGGGGGGGAATTTTCTTGAACAGAACAGCAATGGCTTATGCTCTAAGAACAAGAATTGACAAATGGGACCCCATAAAATTGCAAAGCTTCTGTAAAGCAAAGGACACTGTCAATAGTACAAAATGTCAAACAACAGATTGGGAAAAGACATTTACCAATCCTACATCTGATAGAGGGATAATGTCCAATCTATACAAAGAACTCAAGAAGTTAGATTCCAGAGAATCCAGTTTTGTAGAGAAACTGTGGGGGGAGGGGGAATGATTGGGGAATAGTTGGGGGGAGAGGAACTATGGGACATAGGGAGGGGGGAACTGGGAAAGGGGAAAGCCTTTGGAATGTAAACATAGAATATAGAAAATAAAAAAAAAATCCTATTTAAAAAAACAGCGTACAGAGCTAAACAAAGAATTCTCGATTGAGGAAACTTGAATGTCTGTGAAGCACCTAAAGAAATGTTCACTTGGAGTTGATCTTAGTACAAGGAGATAAGAGTGGGTCAATTCGCATTCTTCTGCATGTTGACCTCCAGTTGAACCAGCACCATTTGTTGAAAAGGCTATCTTTTTTTCCACTAGGTGGTTGTAGTTCCTTTATCAAAGATCAAGTGACCATAACTCTGTGGGTTCACTTCTGGGTCTTCAATTCTATTCCATTGATCTACTTGCCTGTCACTGTACCAATATCATGCGGTTTTTAACACAATTGCTCTGTAGTACTGCTTAAGGTCAGGGATATTGATACCCCAGAAGTCCAAGGACTTCCACATAAAAACAGACACACTGAAACTAATAGAAAAGAAACTGGGAAAGACCCTGGAGGCCATGGGCAGAGGGGGAAGGTTCCTGAACAGAACACCAATAGCTTATGCTCTAAGACCAAGAATTGACAAATGGGACCTCATAAAATTACAAAGTTTCTATAAGGCAAAGGACACTGTCACAAGGACAAAATGACAACCAACACATTGGGAAAAGATCTTCACCAACCCCACATCTGAAAAAAGGCTAATATCCAATATATACAAAGAACTCAAGAAGTTAGAACCCAAAGAACCAAATAACCCTATTAAAAAATGGGGTACAGAGCTAAATAATGAATTTTCACCAGAAGAAATTCAGATGGTTGAGAAGCACCTAAGAGATGTTCAACATCATTAGTCAGCAGGGAAATGAAAATCAAAACAACCCTGAGATTCCACCTCACACCAGTCTAAAAACTCAAGAGAAAACAGGTGCTGGCGAGGATCTGGAGAAAGAGGAACACTCCTCCATTGTTGGTGGGATTGCATGATGGTACAACCGCTCTGGAAATCAGTCTGGCGGTTCCTCCGAAAATTGGGCATGACACTTTCAGAGGACCCTGGCACACCATTCCTGGGCATATACCCAGAGGATTCCCCTGCATGCAATAAAGACACATGCTCCACTATGTTCATAGCAGCCTTATTTATAATAGCCAGAAGTTGGAAGGAGCCCAGATGTCCCTCAAAGGAGAAATGGATACAGAAAATGTGGTATATTTATACAATGGAATACTACACAGCAATTAAAAATAATGAATTCATGCAATTTGTAGGCAAATGGTTGGATCTGGAAAATATTGTCCTAAGTGAGCTAACCCAATCACAAAAGAATACACATGAAATGCAATCACTGATCAGTGAATATTAATGAGCCCAGAAGCTCTGAATACTCATAAGGCACAATTAGCAAATCAAAAGATTCCCAAGAAGAAGGAAAGAGAGGACACTGGTCCCTAAAAAACTGGATCCAGTTTTGTAGGAGACTACCAGAACAGAGAAATGGTGGGGGCATGATTGGGGAATGGGGTGGGCGGGGAGGGGAGGGAAGAGGACTTATGGGACATATAGTGAGTGGGGAACTGGGAAAGGGGAAAGCCTTTGGAATGTAAACAAAGAATATAGAAAATAAAACAAAAGAAATGTTCAGCATCCTTAGTTATCAGGGAAATGCAAATCAAAACAACACTGAGATTCCACCTCATACCAGTCAGAATGGTTAAAATCAAAAACTCAGGAGACAGCAGATGCTGGTGACGATGTGGAGAAAGAGGACCACTCCTCTATTGCAGGTGGGATTGCAAGATGGTACAACCACTCTGGAAATCAGTTTGGTGATTGGAAAATTAGACATAGTACTACCTGAAGATCCAGCTATACTACTCCTGGGCCTATACCCAGAAGATGCTCCAGCATGCAATAAGGACACATGCACTACTATGTTCATGGCAGCCTTTTTTTTTATAATAGCCAGAAGTTGGAAATAATCCAGATGTTCTTCAACAGAGGAATGGATACAGAAATGTGGTATATTTACTTAATGGAGTACTACTCAGCTATTAGGAACAATGAATTGATGAAATTCTTAGGCAAATGGATGGAACTAGAATATAGCATCCTGAATGAGTGTACTGGCTAGTTTTGTGTGTCAACTTGACACAGGCTGGAGTTATCATAGGAAAAGGAGCTTCCATTGGGGAAGTGCCTCCATGAGATCCAGCTGTGGGGCATTTTCTCAATTAGTGATCAAGTGGGGGAGAGCCCCTTGTGGGTGGTACCATCTCTGGGCTGGTATTCTTGGGTTCTATAAGAGAGCAGGCTGAGCAAGCCAGGGGAAGCAAGCCAGTAAGTAACATCCTTCCATGGCCTCTGCATCAGCTCCTGCTTCTGACCTGCTTGAGTTCCAGTCCTGACTTCCTTTGGTGATGAACAGCTGTGTGGAAGTGTAAGCTCAATAAACCCTTTCCTCCCCAACTTGCTTCTTGGTCATGATGTTTGTGCAGGAATAGAAACCCTGACTAAGACAATGAGTTAATCCAATCACAAAAGAAAACACATGGTATGCACTCACTGTTAAGCGGACATTAGCCCAGAAGCTCAGAATAAACAAGATATGATTCACAGACCACATGAAGTTCAAGAAGGAAGACCAAAGTGCTTCAGTTTTTCTGAGAAAAGGAAGAAAATACTCACAGGAGCATTTATGGAGATAAAGTGTAGAGCAGATACTGAAAGAAAGGCCATCCAGAGACTTTCCTACCTGGGGAATCATCCTATAAAGTCACCAAACCCCAACACTATTGTGAATGCTAAGAAATGATTGCCTAAAAGAACCTGATATGGTTGTCTCCTGAGAGCCCCTGCAAAATATTTGCCTTACAAATACAGAGGTGGATGCTCGCAGCCAACCACTGGACTGAGCACAGGTCCTTTCAGTTATATAAAGAACTGAAGGAGCTGAAGGGGCTTGCAACCCCATAGGAAGAACAACACTATCAACCAACCAGACCCTCTAGAGCTCCCAGGGACTGAGCCATCAACCAAGAGGTACACATGGCTCCAGCTGCACTTGTAGCAAAGGAATGCCTTCTCAAGCATTAATGGGAGAAGAGGTCCTTAGTCCTATGAAGGCTAGATAGATGCCTCAGTGTAGAGAAATGGAAGAAAGGTAAGTGGGAGTGTGTTGGGTGGAGGAACATCCTCTTAGAAGCATGGGGAGGGAATAATGGGATAGGGGTTTTCTGGGAGTGGGGGAAACCCGGAAAAGGAATAACATTTAAAATGTAAATAAATAATATATTCAATAAAAAAAGAACTGACATTAATTTTTGTTTTCATAACATTCTCTGTGAAATACAACTAAAATAGAGAAAACACAGAGTGCTAATAATCAGTAGTTAACTGATTCCACAAGTCTAAATGAGGTCATTGTTTAAATTGTGATTTAATCATCACCTTACAGTATGGGTCATATGTACGAGCATACAAGTTATCAAGATTCAATAAACTTTCCTACCTACTAACAAGGCAAAGGTAGTAAAAAAAACTAACTAGTTCTGAATGCATATTGTGTTTGATATAAATCATTTCATGTCTGGAAAATGAAAATAAAACAGCTTATGAGGTGATTTTTTTTTCTTTTGAGACTGATTCTCTCGATACAGACTAGGATGGCCTGGAACTCACATTCACTGGCCTACTGTTTGTCACTGATTCCAAAGTGTTTGTATTAAAGACATAAATCACTTGCTCTTGCAAAACTGTTGGTATTTTTAAATCAAACTTCAAAGCAGAGAAGCTACTTATAATGTATTATGACAATGTTTCACAGAGATGGACAGTAATAAAATCTATGATATCAAAGTAATTGAAAAATGTTCCATTAACCTGCTAGTTTTATGATATATCTTTTATAACTTCTTTTTTAAATTAGCAAATCATTTAACACAGAGGCTATCAAAAATAGAGATATCACAAAACGAACAATTATTTAAAGAGAAAACAACAAAACTGTCAAAACAGTAAAAAGTGTGCTCTGCCTCTCTCTCTCTCTCTCTCTCTCTCTCTCTCTCCGTCCCCCATTCCCCTCTTCCTCCCCCTCTCCCTTTGTCTGTCTGTCTCTCTAATATAGGGGACTCCAAAGGCTTTGCCTTGCTACATTTTAAAAAGCTGCGTATCATGACTAAACTAACTCTGTGGAAATACTACAGAATCATATCTGTAACAGAGGAGAAAGTACATGGAATCAACAAGTTAGTTGATCCTGTCCCTTAAATGATTAAAGACTTGATACAATCAGTATTGACTTCACTACCTGATATTTATTTTAGATTTCATTTTAATTTTGCATACATTATTTCTTGCCTTGATGTATCTGAGCACTATATACATTCCTGGTTGCCATAAGAGGTCAGAAAAGAGCACTGTCCCACACGACCTGGAATTGCCCATGAATGGGAGACTCTACATGTATGCTGTCAACTGAATCTGAGTGCTTTGTAAGATCAACACATACTGATAGGAGCTGATTCATTTTCCGAGGTGCCCAATGCCTAATTTTTCTTAGGCTTTATTTTTCAGTTCTTCCACAGGAAATTAAAATCCTCTAAAGTTTGAATATGCCCTTGACACCTTTACTATTTTACAGAGTGTTCAGAAGAATATGTAACACAGTATACTCAGTAGTGTGGAATGAAGGCAGAATGGGCTTAATAATAAGTTGATATTTGACTGCATAATGATCAATTCAGAAGAAACACCAAAGTAAAATATTTAAAATATAGTTAACCAAAAACCATATTTTTATACTGAAAAAAAATCATTTATAAACTCACAAAGGACTCCTTCATATGCTTGATACAACCATAGTTTTATAAGTATGAGATCACTGTAATATTCCATGTACATAGCACACTAAACATTTTACAAGGTATTTGAATACCGTGAGTACTCTAACTAATATGCTCTTGTAAACTAGTAACAAAAGGCAGTCATATTTCAAACTGAAGTTATAAACAAATTTTATACACTTACCAATTTCAAGTATAAAATATGCATCTTTATGCAAATACATCCATAGAGTGTATGTCAATGAGATGAATGATTGAATATTTGAGTAATCTAGACTCTGGCTCTGAACTTACTTAGGACTTGCAGAGAAAATACCAAATTCATTTGGAATGACAGTAAGTTATCAACCAGAATTCACATAAAACCAGATTTGAAACTTATACCCAGATAATTATTTAGCAGATGACACTGCTCAAATGTTAATTTAAAATGGATTAGCATACTAATTTGTCTGTGTTTATTTGTTTGTGGATATCCTTATGTGGATATACTCTGACTACTACGACTGGGCTAGGCAGAGGTTTATTCCCTTTCTTGTGTAAGCTGAATCAGAAAATCAGGGTGTGGAGTCCATAAAGATGCTGAAAGAGTTATCTCAGGAACTTTTAAAAGGTCAGAGGCTGTGTTTCACTCCTCAGACCACAAAGGGGAGGGAGGGGGAGACTGACTTAAGGGTGGAGACACATTCCAGAGAACTGACCCTTGGCCACCTACCTCATCCCCTAACAACCAGTTAATTTAAAGGTAACACTGTTGTGCAAATCACATTGTGCCTAATGTATTAAAGGCTTGCACAGCTCAGAGTAGGGGTTGTTCTCGCTTCCTATGCAGAGCGACCCTAGGATTCCTGTCTTAGTCAGGGTTTCTATTCCTGCACAAACATCATGACCAAGAAGCAAGTTGGGGAGGAAAGGGTTTATTGAGCTTACACTTCCACACAGCTGTTCATCACTAAAGGAAGTCAGGACTGGAACTCAAGCAGGTCAGGAAACAGGAGCTGATGCAGAGGCCATGGAGGCATGTTCTGTACTGGCTTGCTTCCCCTGGCTTGCTCAGCCTGCTCTCTTATAGAACCCAAGAATACCAGCCCAGAGATGGTACCACCCACAAGGGGCCCTTCCCCCTTGATCACTAATTGAGAAAATGCCCCACAGCTGGATCTCATGGAGGCACAGCCCCAACTGAAGCTCCTTTCTCTGTGATAACTCCAGCCTGTGTCAATTTGACACACAAAACCAACCAGTACAATTCCCCAGCATGTAATAAGGATACATGCTCCACTATGTTCATAGCAGCCCTATTTATAATAGCCAGAAGCTGGAAAGAACCCAAATGTCCCTCAATGGAGGGAAGGATACAAAATAATGTGGTATATCTACACAGTGGAGTACTAGTCAGCCATTAGAAACAATGAATTCATGAAATTCTTAAATGAATGGATGGAGCTGGAGAACATCATCCTAAGTGATATAACCCAGTCTCAAAAGAACACTCATGGTATGCACTCACTGATAAGCAGATACTAGCCTAGAAGCTTGCAATACCCAAGACTCAATCAACATATTAAATGATGTCCAAGAAGAAGAAAGGAATGGCCCCTGGTTCTGGAAAAGCTCAGTGCAGCAGTGTAGGGGAATACCAGAATAGGGAAGTGGGAAGGGGTGGATGGGGGAACAGGAAGAGGGAAGATGGTTTATGGGACTTTTGGGGAGGGGGGTCCAGGAAAGAGGAAATCATTTGAAATATAAATAAAGAATATATCTAATAAAAAAAACAATTTCCTCATGCATTTTGCATTGATTTTCCTCCTCTGAGTGGTCCACTCAGGGGATCTGGTAAGGTAAGACTGATTGAGTCTTACAAATTACAATGCACTATCACAAAGAACGATGGGTAACAATTAAATCCAATAATGAAAAAATACCATGAAGTATTGGTAGTGAACCTGTCAAAATACCATGCATTACCAGGTTGGATTGTCTTCTGATACTATCAGGAAATGGTAGAAGTTAAAAGAACTGAGGTCTACTAGGAAATCCTTTCATAATTAGGGTCATGTCTAGGATAGCATTGTGGGTCATCGACTCTCTTCCATATTCTCTCTAATCACTGGGTGATGAGAAAGCTATACTCTATTCTCCCTATGGGATGCCAACAGCGGTTCCACCTCTGTCTGTCCAGGCATAGGATAAGACTTGTAACATGGTGAGGCAAAATTATCTTTATCACACATAAATTACTTTTCTTGGGTAGTTTGGTGTAGTAGTAATTGAGTGAAAGGATATATAATAGTTGTATATCAATCACTTTTGTAAACACTTCTGTAGAGCTGCCCTCAAATATCTTGCCAAAATTATATTTAAAGAATATTTTAAGAAATTGGTTAGGCCTCATATATCTTAGGTCACATTTCTGTTAAGTAAGCATATGAGTTATCAATTAGGTCAATGTGTCTACATCCTTAATGAGAGAAAGGAAGGAAAGAAGTGATAGATAGAGGGGACCATATAAGTTATTAAGTACAGAGTTATTCAAAGAATTCTGACATTATCTGAAATATTACATGCAGAGCATACGCACACACACATACACACAGAGACAGAGAGAGAGAGAACAGAGGCAGAGAGACAGAGAGACAGAGAGACAGAGATGTATGATCCTTTCACATATATATTATTAGAGTTCAGGTTATAAATGTTTAAATATAATACATTTTGACCAGGGTTTAATTCCAACAAAATAAAAGCAAAAAGAAAGTCTATATAAAATATTAATTTCATTGTCACAACTCATACCTGGAATTATGCTTCTTATTTTAACAATGTAGAAACTATGAAATCTTCAGTAAGTCTTCTGAACCCAGATAAATGCTGGAGATGTCCTAGTTGCCTCTCTCTTTCCCTTTATAATCTAGGAATATTGACTAGGTTACAAAATGTTGTAGCAGATTTTTATTTTTCAAAGTGATGCTCACAAAACCTTATCCATGTAAAGGGCAGAGAAGTTTTAGAAGAAAGGAGCAGCCTAAAGAGATCTGTGTTATCCAGTGTACAAATAGACAAGCAAATAATTCCTGGTAGAAGGAACCACACCCACACCTACACACCCACACCTGCACACCCACATCCACGCCCAAACATTTCATGTTGGATTCCGAGCGTAATGATGAGGGAGTAAGAATTCTGGGATTCGGATTCCTAGTTCTTAAGTAAATTTCTGACCTTGGAGAAATGATTTCATATCTTTTACTTCTGTTTCTGATTTTCTAAATATCACAGAAACAATAAAATACCATTAAGATGTCTCCAGCAGCTAATGAGAAAAATGCAGATAAACATCTTGGCACTAGAATGAGGTTACAGATGATGAAACTTCCTGAAGACAATTGTCTTCAATATTGAAACATGTTGAGGGAACACAGAAAAGAAATGTAGGGCTTGGTAGTGCCTATTTAGAAACGAGGTGAGTCTACAAAAATTTTAGCTTAATAAATAAAAATCAATTTTGAAGTTTTCCAAAAATATCCTACACCACCTGCTAAATCACATTCAAGCAGGCCAGAAAAGAATTATAGAAATATTCATTGTTTTAGAATCTTGTTTCAAGTATTTCAAACGTCAGAGATATTTATGGTAGTGGGGCTTAGAGCAAGCATCATTGGAAATCATTGTTGATTTTGTTCACAAACACACTTTTACATTGCTTTGTATCTACTATACTTCATGCAAATTAATTACCTTTTTATAGATATTAATTCATTTAGCTCTTATAGCCATCCTATATCATAAAATATTATTTTCTTCTGCCATCAACAGGATAAAAAAATACTAGTGCATTTCATATGTTTGAAATAAAACCGTCATTGAAAGGCATAAAATGGATAATATACAGAAATCCTAAATAGAATTGCCAGTAATTTGCAGTTATAAACAGACAATGATGAAAACATTAATCCTTCAATGCACATATTATTTCAATGAGATTAAAACTACTGGATACAGGGTAGAGGGAAATGGCAAAAATTGAAAACATAACCTACCTGTTTCATTGTTTTGTTTGCGAGAACTCCAAAATCCAATTGCTTGGTTAGGGCTATGTTCTGTTGTATTGGCTAGAGAGGCTCAGGAAGCCTTACTCCCAAATGCAAATCTTTACCATCCTTTCTGTTTATCCACCAGACTAGATGGTCAGACCCTATTACTAAAGACACCAGCCACAGAAATCAGGCTGGAATTGAATCGGTGTAGTCCATTCTGCTGGCTATCATTCTATGTTGTACCTTTCCCCCAGCCTTGAGTGGGCTAATCAGACCTTGTTTGCCACAGTTGCCTAGCTCACCTGGGGTGGAGTCTGTGGACCAGGTGGAAGTCTCCCGTTTACCACATTCCTCAGAAACAAGACTGTCTGCTGAGTGTGTTTTGAAACAAGAGCTCAGCTGAAACTAAGGATGGGTCTTTACCTATATAAATGCAGACCTGGAAATTAAACTTAGAGTCTTGATCAAAACTTTTGTCTTGGCTTCATTCTTTTCTTGCCGCCCCGCCCCCCCCCACTCCCTACCTTAATTCCAGCCTCCCTTTCAGAAAAACTCAGTTTGCCCTTGGCTGCTGGATGGCTACACCATGTAAGCAACTAAGTGAGAAATGGTATCAACAGTCTTTCATGCAAACATGGATTTGAATTGAGCAGAGGTAACCAGCCACGTGGCAGAATTTAGATTAGAATAAGCGGGGTATTATGTTATGAACTAGTTGGGTAACTAGTTATATGGTCCAGATATTTCTAATACATTTGGGTCTCAGAGCTTTTATTTCTGGGAAAAGCGGCATGTGTAGAATAACACCCAACTACAAATGGCATCCATCTTCTGACACATAATCCAAGATGAGGGCACTGATTTTAGGCTTCAGCCAAAAGTTTGGGACATGGAAGGTGGACAGAAATGTCAGGCATCCACGTGCTAACCAGATGGGAGACTTTAAGAGAGAGTAGGATGGAGCTTCAGTTCACAGCCTCTGGAGTTTCTCCCAGGTATGTGCTCTAGCCTGCAAAAACACACGCAAAGCTGAACTTACGAATGCCGCTCGAGATACTTGCGATGGGAGCTGAAATTGCAGTCTATCAGGTAGGCCCTGCTATCCCAAAAGCCAACAGCTGGGAACAGCACTCTGGCAAATGGAGAGGGAAAACTGCATAGAGGCATCCTACAGGACTGTATCCTAGGTCCTGGGACGACTGGATGCCCAAGTGTAGATAAATGCTGGGGTACGGAAGCTTGTGGGTGGGAGGGTGGGGGGACACCCTCATAGAAGCAGGGAGAGGGGGGATGGGATAGGGGGTTTCTGGGGGAGGGACCTGGAAAGGGGAATAACATTTGAAATGTAAATAAAAAATCCGATAAAAAGTGCAAACCAAAAAGGGGGGGGTGCGTCCTGCTGCGGCGGTTGGGGGGGGGCGCGGTGGGAGTGGGGGAGGGGGAGGGGGGGGAGGCTCAAACAGCTTCACTGAGATGCTGATGCTTGACATGAGACTTGACTGTCACCAGCCGCAGAGCAGTGAGAGCTACAACAGTGAAAGAAACTAAATGTAGAAAGTCCTAGGTAGAAAAAGTCTGAACAAAGGAAAGAACTTAAGACTAAAAGGAAACATTTCCTGTGTTACAGATGAAGAGAAACACAACCACACAATGCATTTGGATTCCATTTGCTTTGGTTTTGCTTGTAAGCATAGGAATGGTTACTTTTATAAGCAAAGATTGCACTTTTGTATGTTCTTTTTAGCAGAGATCAGAATAAAGCAAATTTGGAGAAAATTAGAGACTGAGAAAGTAGATGTTAGATTAGAGGTAATAAAACAAGGATTTTTCGATCAGAATAAGGAACGTTTTGAGGAGTCCAATCTGAAACCTAGAAAAATATCAGAGAGAATAGCTCCAGACTAGAGAAACTCATATGCTTATCAAGAATTAGAATGGCAATCCATAGAGATATAAGTTAAGAATCCAGATTTGCTACCTTAGAACAATGGCACATAACAGAGTATACCTTTCATTTTGTACAGTTTGGAGAATTAAGATATATACATATATCGATACATCATACTATTGATATATATTTAGATATAATTTCAATGGGCTTTTGCCTTGAATTCACATTGCATTTTGCACATTTATTTGACACGATGGCTGTCTTTTCTTTTGATTTTTTTATTTTGTGTTACATTATTTATTGTTCATTTTATTTGTTTACATTTCAAATGATATCCCCCTTCTCTGTTACTCCTCCACAACCCCCACCCCATCCCATCTCCCTCTCCCCCACCCCATCTCCCTCTCCCCCACCCCCAATCCTCTTTGCTTCTATGAGGCACCCATTCACCTACTGACTGCCTTGATAGCTTTTTCCTCAAGAATCTGCATCTAGAACAATTTCAAAGGGGCTATCTAGATTGTCCAACATTGCAGGTTCTTCCAGTCAGGACTTGAATTAAACCATGCACTTTCATACTATGTAGAGATTGGATAACTTAGTTACAGCTTGCTTTGTTAAGATGTGACCATATTCCTACTTTTCTTTGGCCCAAAAATATGCCTCCAAATCAGTCAAAAGCAACTTTAGAGAGTTATACCACCAATTCTCAAAGGTCGGATGGATGGGCTTTGATCATTCACTGATGAGGGGTGTTTGTTTTCATTTAAGGGGAGTGGGTACAAATTGTAATGATCTTGGTCAAGGAGGAAACAAACAAGAGAGGTTATATTTAGTAATTTATTTTTCTCTTTCTTTTTATTTCTTCTTTCCTTCTCTCCTCCTTAGTGTTAAGGGAAAAAGAAGAGAATGAGATTTTTAAAAGAGGTAGGGGACATACAAATGATACAAGAAGAACAGGTGTAAAGGGTGGATATTTGAATCTACTTTTAAACAGAAGTGTTAATAAGCCAAAAATCTTACATTGGTTTAGATCCATGTATACTGATATAAAATTAAAGTTACATTTGGTTACATTGGTATAGGTCTTTGTATATTGATACAAAATTAAGATAATATCTAGTTATGTTGGTATAGATCTTTGTATATTGATGCAAAATTGAGGTTATAGTTTGCGACAACATACTACATATATTGTGCTTTCAATTCTTTGATTCTTTTTTTTTTTTGAGACAGGGTTTCTCTGTGTAGCCCTGGCTGTCCTGGAACTCACTTTATAGACTAGGCTGGCCTCGAACTCAGAAATCTGCCTGCCTCTGCCTCCCAAGTGCTGGGATTAAAGGCGTGCGCCACCTTATTCTTATTTAAGGTACTGTTACTATATACAATTCTTCAAATGCAGTGTTAATTTCTTGTCCTTTTGAAAGCTGCTACTACAAACTATTTAGGATAATTAAGAAATGCAATTTGATAGTTAATCAAACTTATGACCATGTTAAGTACTAGGCTAGTTAAAATACTAGTCTAGTAAGAAGCAATATTTGTCAGCTCAGATATTAAATAGACGGTCTTCAAAAATATCAGAGACCTACAGAATATGGCATTATAACAAGGTTTATTCTTTTAAGCCTTTTTTGACAGAGATTTCTGCTCCTGGCCAAACTCTCTTCTGCTGTAAAGATTAAGAACATCAAACATAGCAAGTTAGACCCTGAGTAAGACTGTCCTGGATTCAACTGCAGACAACATGGTGTCCAAAATTGATAAACATGGACACAAGGAAACTGGCTTCTGAGATTTTCCAAGGCAAGAGAAGCAATATTTCATAATTCCTGCTTCACAAAATCATCTGTCAGGTATTTTGGGCTAGAAGGCTGAAGATGACGCTCCAATGACATATGCACAATTTTTGGTAACCATCCAGACTGTCTATAGTCGCAGAAACTCCTGCCTCTATTTTGTACATATTCAGGTAATATTAATTTTTCTCACATCTCAGATGGGCTTAAACACTAGATAGTTATAATCTCACAATTAAGCTTAAACTTGTTTAGGATATAAGAAAATGTTTTGAGACTATAAAGATGTCTTTAAGTTGATTATGCACGTTATGATAGAAAAAAAATAGGTACAGAGCATTAAACACCAAGATAGGTTAGAAAATACAATACTTTCTCCAATTTTGCCAAATACATATAGACTGGACATTATGAAAGTAAATCTTGCCAAATAGTTTTCACAATTATTTCATATTATTTTTATTGTTGTATATAGTTTATTATTATAAGAAAAGGAGAATTGTATTGGACTAAAAAGGGGGAATCCTAGAACAAATACCTTGATTATAATATGGACGCATTGGCTATCAGTAAAGAAAAATCCATGATCTATAGAAAAAGGGAGAGAGAAATAAAGGATGGAACAGCAGGTAGGCAAAAATAATTCTGGGACTGAGCTAGGCATGAGGGGATTTGCCCTGAGACATGAAGGGAGACAACCAGCTACGTGGCAGAACTTAGGTTAGAATAAACGGGACCTTAGGTTATAATCTAGCCAGAGAACAAGCGAAGCTATGTGGGCTAGATATTTGCAAATATATTTGAGTCTCAGAGTCGTTATACCAGGGAACAGGAGAGTGGGTGGAAAAACACCCTATTACACAACCTAATAGCAAAATGTACCCAGTTGAACATTGTAGCATTACTGTTGTATTATGTGCTTTATTATTGTATTTGAGAAGCCACAGTGAAGAAAAGAAATATCCACTGCTGTAAACCAGGTAAAAATCCATTCCAAGGAAGATTATAGGTCTTAAGTGAGTACTGGAGAGTAGTGTCTAGCAAAATTGATAGAGCACCAAAATGCCTCCTAAATATGTATGTTTTGCCTCACAGACAAATGATACTTTCATCCATAATCAAAGTCTCTGTTTTCAGTGAATAAGAGTGAAAGGGAGGCTCAAAGCCACATGAAGTGCAAAGAGTAAATAAAGGGTAAGTGCTCATTTCTATCTAAAACAGGAAGTATACCATTCCCTCTAAGGTTCTGGAAACATTGTGAAATTGGAGTACAAAAATAAAGGAGCTGGAAGAGAGGGGTAGATACTATGAGATACCAATGTCTAGATAAAATAAATTTAAAATTACAAACTCAAAGCAGCTTTCCATCCCTTTCCTGAGTTTGCATAAAAACGGTTCCATCAAGTCAGGTGTGGATCGAAGTAGGGTTCCCACGACTCCACTCCTCAAGCTGGACTATTTTCCTCTGACAGATTCAGGAGAGATGGGAGTTCATATGTTTCAATAGTGTAACTCCTGATCCCTGCACCATTTTCCAATTGATTATGGCAATCCAGTACTCAGAGAACCTTGATTAAACTAAACGGGTCACTTGAAGAAATGGAATGGCAGTGACAAGACTGGGGTTGATAAGGATTGGGAGGAGATAAAGGAGCATAGAGGACAGGGGAAATCAATACTCTATGTACATGTATAGAATTGACAAAGAATACAATTATATGATTAAAAATATACAATATACATATGACAACTATTAGCACATGCAGTTGCTATTCCTGGTTGTCAACATGACTATATCTGGAATGAACTACAGTCCAGAATTGGAAGGCTCACCTGTGATCCTAATCTGGAGGCTTGGAGATACAAGTTTCTGACCTGGATCTCAGCATGGAGATCTTGAGGCATAGTGGCTATGAATTCCAGAAGATTAAGACAGGAAAATAAGTCATCTGGGACAAAGCAAGTCCCAGATCCAGGCATGGTGGCACACATCATTAATCTGGGCCACACCTTCTGCTTGAGACCTACATAAAGACATTGGAAGAAGGAAGATTTGCTCTCTCTTCTTCGCCTGCTTGTCTTGTGGGACTGAGCACCTGCTAGATCCTTGGACTTCCATTCACAGCTGCTGCTGACCATTGTTAGGGAGTTGGATTACAGACTGTAATCAACTAATTCCCTTACTATATAGAGACTACCCATAAGTTCTGTGACTCTAGAGAACCCTAATACAGCACACATGATTGTAAATAAGTAACATAGAGCTATAGAATATTTTCACCATAGTAAAATTATCAATATTAGTTACTGTTAATGTTGAAACTTTATATTGATTTTATTATTTGTAAATTTTATTGAGTTTTTTTGGTGAATTTCATACATGTTTATAAGATCTTCTGGTCAAATTTAACATTACATCTTCTTGTTTTCATTCGTCCTTACCTCCACCACATATTATGCACATAGGTTATTTGACAGTGACTGTATCACTAAAGACAATGACTTCCTCTCTCCCCAAAGATTAAAACAGGGAGATCTCTTAGTTCAAAGTCATCTGGGACAAAGCAAGTTGTTTACCTGCCATTAAATGCATGCTTTCAAATTAATAATATTTATGAAAAATGTACAATCATTGCTTTCAGTGTCTGAAAATAGAAAATAATTAATGTTACAGTAAAAACATCTTGAAATATGATTCTATGATATTTTTCTCATATATGAGAATATTTTTCTCATATATGAGAAAAAAACTTAATATTTAGAGTCACCAAATAACAGGGAGAGTGGAAAGTCCCAATTTGTTATTTCACCAATAAGTAAAATCTGTAGTACCAGGAATGGGGTACTTCTAATTGAATTTTTAGCAAAGTGAATCCCATGGAAATGCCCAAACAACACAAGGTATTGTCAATACTATTGGTTATTCTCCACAAACTGTTGATGAGGGCCTATTCTGAAAGCAATGCTTACATATCTAATAAAACATAAAGAAGCAAGTCTGGTATGTAACTAGATCTGTCATCCTTATTGACTATTCTTCATAGTATTAGAAGGTACTCTGCACACTACCTGAGGAGAAAGAAAGCTATAACCCTGATATCTACAGTGGTGACCTTCCTAATTAATATGATAGTATAATGAAACTAATGTATGACTAACCAATTACTACCCAATTGTCTTAAGACCTACTCTATGGGATGGAACTTATGCCAGACACTGCTTGTGTGGCTAAGAACCTGAAAATAGAATGGTCAGAGACCTGTGGGAAAATAGAACACTACTGTTTCTTCTACATGAACACAGCAATAACATAACTACAGGTGACATTCTGCTATACCCATATGTAAGTACCTCATTCATCCTTATCAGAGACACTTCCTTCTGCAGTGCATGAAAACTAATACAGAATCCTGCAACTGGACAATAAGTACAGAATGAGAGACATTCAATCCTAGATGGGATGTCTTCAGCTATATCCTGCCCCAATAGACTTCATGGAACTATGTGAAGGGGAGGCAAAGAAAAACAAAACAAAACAAAACAAAACAAAACAAAACAAAACAAAACAAAAAACAAAAAACTTGTAAGCCCAGGTGGATAGAAGACCCAAAGGAGAGAGCACCTTACACACAAAACTGGACCGATACACATATAAAATATGAACTCAAAGAGATGATTGCAGCATGCACAAGGCCTATACAGTTTCAAGGCAGATGGAGTCCCAGCTCTGAGGGAGGACAGTAGACACACAGCCCTATCCATAACCAAGAAGCTATCTCTGATTGACATCCAATACTTGCAAAGGAAAACCAACACAAAACAAACTCAATTGTATTTTGTAAGTGAATTGTTTTTGTATGTATATATCTCTCTGGGTACATCTGTTCCTTGGGCTTTTTGATTGTTTGGTTTATTTTATTAACTTATATTTGTGTCTGCTCTACTTCCTTTTTTTTAAAAAAAATATTTGACTGTCAAACAAGAGAAGAAAAACTGGAATTGGATGGGTGGAGAAGTAGAAAAGGTCTGGGAGGGTTTCGAGGAGGGAAAACTATGATCAGAAAGCACCTTTAATTTTTTTTTCAATTAAAATTGAAGTTAGGTACATAAGAAAGTTTATAACTTGCTGAAGCTTTTACAAAATAGCGAAGTGTCAGGATTTGAGACCTGCAAAGAATTTTGTCAATACATTCTGAGATTTTAAAAAATTGTAGAAGGATAGAAAAATGAAGAAGGGAATGAATTAGGATAGGAAGTAGAGGGGAGGTGGGAAGGGAAGAGAAAGACACACTAATTGTTACTTATTTGAAAAGAGTATTTTCATGACAGTATAGATAAATGAATGAAATAAACTTAACCAAATTCATCAGCGTGTATAATGTGCAATTTATATAGTTATATACTGCAGTATTCCAACCAACTTCTAAAACAAATAAATCATAACTAAAAATGTGAAATAACCAAAGAAGGATGGACACTTTAATATCATTTCTAGTGCTAGACTTAAGGTAAAAGTTTTGGGATACACCAGAGGAATTGATGTGATTTTCATTTATGCTACTTAAGTCAGTATGTCTTCATGACATCTATAGTTTTCATTTTCTGATCACGAGAGGCATAAAACAAAAGTATTGCGCCAGTGGTAAGACCAGTGCTCTTCTGTAATTTAAATTTTGCGATAAAGAAATAGAAACAGTAGCATTTACAGAAACAAGCTCGGTATACTCCAGGACCTGGCATTTACTGTTTCACAAGTATATTGAAGATAAATTAGTGTTGTTAAGTAGATGCATATGAGATCCATTTCTGACTCCAGATACTTAGACCCTCTTCTTGAGTCTTCTCTTCTCTTTCTAAAAACTCTATTAATCTTATTAGATGACATAACACATCATTTTCTGTTTCAAATGTTCAGTGACTTCTCACAACTACTAAAGAAACACCAAATACAGAAAGTATTCTCAAAGTAATGGGAATAAAGAAATGGTAACCAATTGATTGTCCTCAAGTGTAGCAAGAGTGTCATGTTAGAAGATGACTCCCTGATAGCCATGGGAGCATATAAACTCAACATATGTTCTTTCCTCAGTGAAAACACATCAGCAAATCAATATTTTTAGATATTAAAATTGGATCTCTTTTCATGTTATAAGCACACGACAGATGTCAAAATTGCATAAATGGCTGGGTGTGTCTAAATGATCTATGGCTTCCAGAAAGTTTAAGTTAGCTTATTACCTTGAAGTAATCAAGGAGTATCAACAGAGACATCAAGGATCTCATTTCACAACTGAAGAGCCTAGTATCAACACATTAGAATCTATGTATTTTGCATTAAATTCCTGCATTGTAGGAACAGCTGAATCTAGTTTGTTGTCCTTTGAATAAATGAGACAAATGTATGTGAGGATTTGTGAAACCCTGTGCATTAGAATGACTGGATAAACAAAGGACTCTTAAGTGACTAGAAACACTCTCATCTCCTGAACCTTAGAGCTTTAATTGCTACATTTCTCAAGTCTCTATGACTATTGAAGTAACCAGTTTCTTCATTTGTTTTAAAACATACACATTTCTGTGGTGAACTGACAGAAGACAATTCTCTTTTGGCCCAAATATTATTCCATGTATTCAACATTCCTACATACTCCTAGGAGTTAATTATCTAGTTTGTTCTAGGCATAAATATTTCTAGAATATGACTTTCCCATTTTTCCCTAATTTAATTTTTAAAATAATGGGAGATATAAGCATGAGAGAAAATTTTATGCATCCTGATTTTAAAGAAAGCAGGAAATATTTCTGTTCAACATGTGGGATCGGAGATTAACACTACTTTTTGAAGCTGGCACAGCAAAGAAATATTCATTAGTTTATTTAACAAATCTGGAATGAAACCTGACCCACTGAGAATTCCTTAATTTATCATTGGAAAAGAAATTCAATGACTCACAAATAGTAATGTTAAAATGGAATTTGTCTGAGACCCATACAACTTACACTGATTATATCTTTGGATAAAGTGAAAAAGACATTTTATTTATAAGATCAAAGAAAATATGTAAGGGCAGTACACATTTTTTAAACCTTCATAATTTCTGATATCTATTCTTGAGGCAATGTAATTTGAGGTTATGCTGAAACCACTTCCTGATTACTTTAGGGCTCAAGATAGGAAAGGCAAATGGAATCTATAACATTTCATCAGGGGAAGAAACTTATGAATCCCATAATAAGCAGTAAAAGCTGAGTTGTAAAATATACAGAAAATAGGCATGCCTGGACTAGAATAATGAGTCTTATGATATGTACCACCAATAAAATAAAAATCTGAGCAGTGCAAATTCAATGATCTATTCTATCAGGACTTCTCAACACTTTTCATATTGGAATATATATTTCTACTTCACAGCTTTTTACCTAAATGGAAAAGCATTTTAATTTGAAGGAATACTCTTGGATATAATCATGTATTACATATCATCACCTATTTCTTGATTTAATTACACATCTGTAGCTATTTCTAAATTTCCTTGAGAAAGAGAGGCTGGAAGAAGTATTAACTACAGCACTATGATTAACATCAAACCGTACAGGTTCAACATGTGTGCCATAAACTTTTTAAAGCACGGGCAGCAAATACAGCTCTCCAAATTATAGAAACCAACTATTTTAGACACACTGCTGATCATTTGAAGAGATTAGAGAGCTGAGGGTTCCTATCTGAGATAAGAGGTCTTCTGAATGTTGTCTCCTTTATAAAGTAAAATGCTGTGCTTCTGTTAGCGAGTGTGATGGTTGTTCTTGGTTGTCAACATGGCTACATCTAGAATTAACTAAAACTCCAAAATAGCATGGGCAAACCTGTGAGGAATTTTGCATAATTTGAAAGGGAAAAACTACTTCCAGTATGGATCTTTGAGGTAGGAAGATCCCGATCTAATGAGGTGGAAGGCATGACTCTAATCTAGACATTCCTTCTGTTGGAAGCCTACATAAGGACATGGAAGAAGGAAGTTTTGATTCTTTCCCTGCTTGTCAGCAAATCCAGTTCTTCACTAGCATTAAAACCTACTCTTTCAGGATTCTTACCTCATGTAGTTACAACTACTGTATGCTAGGATCTTCCACTCAAAGAAATCCATTGTTGGATTAGCTAGACCACAGTCTGAAATTCATTCTAATAAATCTTCTTTCCCTTTACATACATATTCATACTATAATTTCTGTTATTATAAAGAATCTTAATTAAATGAATAATAATTTGAGACGTTATCTAGAAATAGCTTATTGTTTGTTATAAAATACATATATGTATATATAGTAGAAGTTTTAAATCAGTTCAAATACAGCCACTGAAAAATTATTTCAAACCCCATAATTAAATATGTGTGCAAGGCCCTCATACACATACAGTATTTTGTAAGTAGACAAACTTTCAAGTTAACTTATTTCAGTAAAATGCTTTTATTGTGCTTTTAAATACCTTTTGAAATATATATGTTTTAGATTTCTTAAAAGGATACGACTAAAAAATGTCAATGGGAAAAGCAAATATGTATTTGATAAATACTGCTAAATTTCAAAGAGACTATAGTTAGATGAGTAAGATCTACAGAACTAGGCAAGGATGTGAAAAACTATTATTTTAGTTTCTTTTTTAAGTATTTGCATACCTATTGGAACCAAATTCATATCCACTCTTTATTTTCATTCCAGTTTAGATGAGACGTTATTATCCATGATGTGTGCACTCCCTATTCTCTTAACAGGCTCCCTTCCCACCTCCTAAATGCATTGCCCCTGTGCTGCAGCTTCCTTCCCTCACTTTCCTACTTCTCTTTCCCATGAGTTAATTTTATTGACCAAGACTATCATAACAAAATTACTAGAATTGTTTCCTGTTAATCTATAACTATATTATACAAATATTTATTTAATTGTGATTTTTCTACCACTTAAATTTTTCTTTAAACTATATTTTATTAGCTGAAGTATGAAAAGTATCACTTATATTTAAATAAATTTTCAAGCAATCGTGTTTTATATAATGTTTTTAGTTTTGTGTGAATATCCATGCATTAATCATTTATTCATGTTTTATAGACAAATCTAGCTAATTAGTTTTTGTTCCTAGCTTAATGCAAAATTTTCATATGGAATGAATAACCAATTTTCCACCTATGTTTTTTGCCAAATTTATTCATCTTTTACTACCACACACAAAAAAATATATCAATCAGAAAATAACAGAACATCGGTGAGGTTAGCAAATTTTGAACCCACAAAATTAATCACAAAAAATAAACATTTTGGAAAACAACCCTTTGAGAAATTTAAAATTTAAGTTAAATATACTAAAATAATTTCTATTTAAAAATAAAATTCTTCATTAAACTAAATGCTTAAAAATATTATCATCAAATCTAACTCCAAAATTCACTTCCTTTGATGTTGAAACTTGATGAAGATTCAGGCATGTTAGCAGAACCTAAAGAACCTAAGAAACCTTAAGAGTTTCTTGATATTAACATTGTATATGGAATTGAGCCCTACTTGACCTATAATAGAGATATTGAGCAAAACAGTAGTTGAAATTTGAAAGGCAAATTGGAAGTGATTTAAAAAGATGAGATCAATTCAGATATTGATAACCAATACAATATCTTCTCAGTTGGCAAACATTACAGATTACAGGTGAGATGTACCATGGCTACTGGATGAAACATAACTTTTTTTATCCTATTTTACATAATGCAGGTTCAAATCAGATTCCTTACAATCAGAAGAAGCCAGGTAATCAATGTCCCAACAAACAAAGACTTTCTCTCATATAGCGTATTGCTAAGGAGTTTCTTATAAAGATGTTAGTATCATGGAAACTACTGAATTTTCTCTGAAGAGGAGTGACATCTCGGTGAACTTCTCATTATTTGTGTAGTTCATTTTAGAATCAAGTATAGTTAAAAGAGTTAAAGATTTTACTTTAGAAGCTTAATGCAAAAGCATTAAAAATATTTATTTTTCCAAATTCCAAAGACTGTTCACATTACTGAGCACTTACAATGCTTACTGTGACTGCTGTCATATGCCAGCCCAGGCACAGATTTCAATGTTTTCTTATACAAATTAGAAAAAAATAATAAAAAGCCAGTATAATTTGCAAACAAAATACAGATGTAAAGCAAGAAACCAAAAAGCAAATAAAGCATGCTATACAAATTAATTTTTAAAAAAAACCACTGGACATTAACAAAGCAACAAAATGTAAAATTGCAGCAAAAGCACATACTATGTATATTTATTATGTATTATATATTACATATAATACATTAAAATATATTTAATATATGATGATTGTTATATATCAATGATTTAGTCTGAAAATGTATTTTTAATGAAATATTTTATTAAAACATACCTCTCCTTTCTTTGGGTCATGGATGTTTGTACTAAGGAACTCTTAACTTCTCTTTAAATAAAAATATACTTTGAGAAATAGTTGCTTTTAGGTCTTGACATTACTCATGCTGGGGATAGTCTCTCACAGGACCTAATGGGTCCAGTCCTCAGCTGTGGATTCAATTGGAGGAGTAAAGTCTAAAATATACATTTGGGTTGGACACAACACTTACCTGCTTGATTTGTGGTTACATTTACAGACACATACTGCCGGGTGCCTGGACTCAAGTCGGAAACTCCGTTCACTGCCTCAATTTCAAAGGTATAGTTTGTGTGAGCAAGTAGGTCCACCATCATGACAGAGGTATTTTTCAGGCCGATTTGCTGGGGGAGGTACCTGACATGACCGCCACACTCCTCACACACACCTGCATGGGAGTTGCACTTCTTGCATGCAATATAATATGACACATCTTTCCGTCCACCAGTGTCAGCAGGCGGAATCCACTCCAGAAAGACACTAGTTTCATTAACATTTGAGATGGCATTCCGAGGAGCTGAGGGGGGTCCTGGTTTGCAAAGTAAAGTGAGAAAAACATATTTAAGATGGTATTAATTAGTTGCCCTTTACCATACTAATCCCTGGCCTCAAGAAAAAGTAAATTTATAATTAATTTTTATGTCATAATTTATAAAAATTTTAAAAATATTTTTTATGAAACGGGTGTTTTATGCACCATAAAAATAAATTTACATTGGGAGGGTTATAAAACTTATTTAATAGAATCAGATGTTTTCCTTAATATGACTGTATATAGTCATGGAATAAACTTATGTATTGACAAAATGTTGAATAAGCTTTTATGTTTAAAAAAATATAATATGTTCGATTATTTGCACACTGGATATATACTTTCTTTCTGGGAACTAGAAGTAAATAGGAAAGTTTGTTCAACTTCTGAATAGCTCTTGACACTAACAAGTAGTCACATGTAGAGATAGTGAACAGAATTGAAGTTTCTCATGAGTGAACATTGCTCAGGGATTATGATGAATGCCAAGACCACTATTTCTAAACTAGGTGCTTTTGCTTACTACAGTTCTAGTGCAAAAGTTTACTAGAAGTTGAAATTCTAGAAAATTTCAGGATACCTTTAATCTCTAGTCACCTGCCTTTCCAAAGAGCAAAAAATTCTTTCAACTAAAATCCTTTATAGACACTTATCATCTCACTATAATATTATAGCATATTTTCTAATCATGTAATTTTTACTGCACACTTCATTTTTATAAGGATAATTTTGATTGCTTAAAAGGTTTTTCAACTAAATGCTAATAACAGTCCCAATAGCATTTTAACTGTTTTTTAAAACCTAATTAGATTGTTGATAAAAATGAATTGGTGTAAAATCAAATTTTAGATATTTAAATTTTAAATTTAGTGAACTTTAAATGTTATACGATTGTGCCTTCTCAAATAAGTGTGATCTTGTGTTTGTCTCAGAATCAGAATGTATATCTCTTCCTATTGAAGCTCTAATCAGTATCTTTCAAATGGTGATGAAATGGAATCCTGTGGTATTTTAAGAGATGATAATAATAAATTAAACTCTTTAAAATAATCTGGCTAAATTAGCCTACAAGTATGCGACCCATATATAAGGCTCAGTGTTTATTTCAACCCAACATTAATGTTTCATCTTTGAAAACCATACTTGAAAGTAATTTAATAGAAAACTACCATTTATGAGACTTTGACAATTCCATTTAGAAGAACAATTCCTTATCTAAGGACTCGGCTGGCTTTCCCCAACCACTCTTCAAGGATGCCTGTCTCTGAGCCCTCATAACATGCATAAGTCTCCTATAACTCTATTGTAGCGGTCACTTTTAACTCTGAGCCATTCCTAAAGATATGAATATATCATCATTATTTAGTACAAGTGGGATTATTTAATAGGTGGAATGGAGACACTTTAACTTTAGGTGAAAAAAAATAGTGGCCTTAACATTTGAGAAAAAAGGAATGCTCCTGAATTGTGTCAGATTCCAATGTATTGCTACCAGCTGAACTGAACTTCTCTCCTTTTTTTGCCTTAAATCAATAAAAGTTTGTCTGGCTTTTCACTTAGAACTCTTGTAACAATATGCCCACAACTTTAGGTCACAAGTTACCAAGAAAATTGACACAAGTGACACTATTAAGTAGAAATAAAGTGAAAGCATCTGAATAAGCATACATCTAAAGTATGCACTGCCCCAAGAAGAGATACGATGTGTGGACCAATGTATAGGCGTGGGAAGAATTCCTGGCTTAAGTATATTCATGAGAGTCTTTGCTTTCTTTTTGTTTGATTTTATTCTAAAGTTTTATAAAACTCTGTTCCCAGAGTATGTATAGTAAAAGGAATCAAAATCATAAATACAAGTAAAAAATGCCAAGGGCAGAAAAAAGTTCAAGATGTTCTTCTGAATATTAATTAGTCAAGCCATAAGAGGATAATGAGCAGTTGTGGTACTCTGACTCAAACTGAAGACAGACATTCACACTCAGAGTGGTATTTTGTGAGAAATGAGCATGAACCACTATTCCTGTGAACACAGTAGTAGAATCTCACAGAGCTCAAAGCTCAAATCTGAAGTCTGTGGGCTTTAGTTCCAAAGGAGTGCTAAGCAGTTCCTACCACCAAATCGCAGCCTCCTCCTCAGTCCCAAAATAAATAAACATAAATATACATTCATATTTATGTTAAAAGATGTAAATCGTGGCTGTTAAACGCACAACTTTGTAATCACTTACAAAATGGTTCGGATTCGTTGCCATATTTTTATGCGCCAGTAATTTCTGGCCCTCCCATTTCTTGCTGTTTGAAAAGTCTTACAGTTTACACGTTAAGCATTGTTGAATTCCACTATAACACAGGAGCTGCATCTTTCCACTGTAACTCACTGAGAAGGTATTTGGTTAACAAAATCAGTAGGTTTGAATTACAAAGAGTGTGAAATTCAGCCACTGAAATTTGTTAAAATCAACTTGTGTTTACTTTATATAACATCATTTGTACTGTTTCTGACCATATATCAAAGATAACATTTATGAACCTCATATTATGAACATATTATGAACCTCACTGAGTGTATAACTGGGAACTAAAAAGTAAGTCAAGGGTTGATGCCACGAGTGAAACACATTGTGAAGAAGATATATTCACTTCTCTCCTCTTTTCTTTATTTCATTTATTACAGACACTATGTTAGCAAAAACTATCTCAAAGTAGAGACACCAGGCAAGCAAATGTGTAAATAGCCACACGAGGTTCCCAAAAATATGTTAAAATATGAAAAATATAAAGCTTGGCTAGATGCATATCCATCCCCTAGAAATACTGAAAATAAAGTTCACTATCTATCTCCACTGATTGTTGATGAGGAGTAGAGCTTTGATAATGGTTAACATTTCTTCCTAAGAAAGATGCATTGCAGATACATGAACGTCTAAGTTGAAAGCTGGGTTTTCTCATTGTTCTAATCTAATTTTCCACCTCATGATCATGCTCTCCAGACTCCATGCCTCCACCTTCTGGCTAGCCTTACAGCTTAGACACATAAGCTATAACTGAGTGAAGTTGCCATTGATTGCATAACGACTAGTTCAGAAGACTGTCTTACGCAACGTGTTCATAGCAAATCTGGTGTGAAAAGGCACAAAGACTTGCCGAAGTCAAGAATACAAAATTAAACAACAAAAATAAAAGAATCACTGTTGAATAGTGCCTTGGATGTTGCAAGTTGAAGTCAGAGGAATGGCTGCTCTAATAGTCAGAATAAAAGGATGTTTATTATTCAATGTTTACTAAAGGAATTTGAAATTTGGGGAGAACAACTGTACTGTGAAGGGCAAGCATGCCTGTTTTAGAGAAAAATATTAAGAAAACACAACAGGCTTCATCATGCTGTTTCTTCAAACTGGTGAAAGGTTGCATCACCCAATAGTCACAGGGTTTCCTTACTTGTGCATGCCATTGTGGGCGGATCAGATTCCCTCCTGAAATAATCCTTTTCACAGACACAAGAGGTGGAAGCTTCCTCATGGGTGTAACTGTGAGGTGGACATTTGCTGCAGGTCTGGCTGTGAGGAGAAGCTTTGAAGAACCCAGGTCTGCACACTGTCAAGAGAAATGAGAGACTAAGCTTTTCCTGGGAACAGAGGTAGTGCTCGTGTGAATAATGTATTATTTTTGACTAGTATATACACAAGTTAAAGAGAAGACAGTCTTTGCATCAGTTTCACGAATTTCCCACGAGCTTCCTGATGACTCCTATCAGACCATTCAGATAATCAGGGATTCAAGTTGACATGTATGGAATGCTCATGGTTTAATGGCTTGTAGGAACTGGAGCATGTAAAACCTTTTCATAAAAGAAACATAATTAGGTGTGTCTACAATTCAACAGGAAGAGTCCAGTAAGTATAAAATTTACTCTTTACTACTGAAATTATATTTTAGAAATACAAGTATTATATATAATTTTAGACTGCACAGTACATGGGAGTTTCCAACCTTTTATTATGAAATTTGTAAATCAAGATATAGAGAGATAGCTCAGCAGATAAATTATTTCTCCTACAAATATGGAGATTGTAGCTGTGGTCCCCAGCAAACATTAATATATTTGGTGGGCTTCATACCTTGAAAGTAATCCTAGTGATTTCCAGGGGAAAAGGGCAATCAAAAACAGGGCAAGCCGGGTTGCTAGACTAACCAAGACATGAACCGTGGAATCCATGAACATAAATCCAGCAAGGAGCCTTTCTTTAACATATAAGCCACAAAGTAAATAAGCTTACTTCAACCCTGGACCTCCTCATTGAGGTACACAAACACAAAAATGAGTCCACACATATACAACACACACACCCCCCACACACAATACAAATACACAAAATGATTGAAAACATACGTAGTAAATATATACTAAAAGTTTCTTAAGTTCTGTTAAAATGCATAATTATGTGCAATATTTTCTATGCTATATACAAATTTCAAAAATATAATATTTTGGCACTATTTCATTTGTGTTTTATGTTGCTTACTTAGGATTTGTTTTCTAATATAATAAATGCCTATATGCTACAAAACCTGTAATAATTATGAAAATGGAAAGTCTGTCTTGTTACTCAGTTTTGACTTCAGGGAAATTATTCCAGTGTTTCTTCATGACAAGTGCCAGTAAGTACGAGGGATATACAGATAAGTTGGTGAAAGAGCCTGAAGATTGCTATTACGTCATACAGAATCAAGTAGAAAGTGTTTGTTGTTGTTTTAACTTTTCTAAAGCCTTGTCATGTAAGCAAGGCCTCATGACGTGGATATTCTACCTTATGAATTCTATAGTAGTTTATGTTCTCTTTTATTTCTAATGGCTAATATACCCCAATGTTAATGTGCCAATTGCTCTCACAGGCTCTATTTTAGGAAAACTATACTGGTACTTTAAATAATTGGCTTAATGTATATGAAGCTAATATATTTTATCTAATTTCCTATTGTCCTACATATTGAATATAGGTTTCAATATACATATGTGAAAATAGGAATATATATGCTGAAGAATATTTATTAAAATATCAATGGCGGTTTTGCTGAAGCTCAGAAATGTACTTAAATTTCAATGGGATAGACATAATCAGTCCAGAGTAATTTTCATCTGCTATGAGTGACCTCAGGTTTTAGTAATTCATGCTCAGGCTTTCTGCCTTCAGTCTGAATAATCAGGAATTGGCAAAATATGATGAGGTACTTTTTTTTCGTCCATCTAATTATGGTCACAGTGAAAGCCTAATGCTCTTACAAATTCATACCAAATGTGAAGGGATTTAAGAGATAGGAGGGGTTTTTTGATAGTATTAGGTCATTTTAGTAGTTAAATGATTAGAAGATTTAAATATTATTTTAGTCATAATGGGATTGCTGTAGCTGCCAATACCATACATAGCTGTTATCCAATTTTTCTCCTTTTATCCTTTTAGCACAACCATTCTCAATTTAAACTATTCTATTTCAAAGGCATAAAGTCACAATCCACACATCTGACATATGAATTCATATAAGAAAACTTTATTATTAAAATGTTCATTATATTTAGGGGGCAGTTGTGGAAACATGTGCATGTGCAAATGCTATGGGAGTGTGACTGAAGGCCAGAGGAAAACCTGCAGGAGTCAGTTATCTCCATCCAGCCTACTGATGCCATCTCACTATCCCAACTCCTGATTCTAATGAATAACTTTTAACACAGAAACTTTATATGATAATATAAGTGACAGTGCAGTTAACTCCCTACCATGCAAAATATGGATGCAGGAAAAACTAAATGAAAGTAAAATATACCTTCATTGTCTGGTTTAGAAAAATTCAGTGAGGAAGAATAATGACTTGACTATTGCACTGACAATGAAATGTAAATATTATCAAAATGCCATTAGCTGTAGGAGAATTTATTGTATCAATAGTCAGACATATGACTATGATAGGAAGAATGATATTGTAAGATATCAGACTGAAGGTATACCATCTAAATCTATGAAAAGAGGCTCCAGCCAGGGACAATGAGATGACTCTGTGGATTCAAGCTTCTTCCTTCTACCAAACCTGATACTCTTAGATTGATCAATGAAAATCACATGATAGTAAGAGAAAATCTACTTCCACAGGTCAAACTCTGTCTTACACAGACACACACACACACAGACAGACATACGTACACACACACACACACACACACACACACACACACACACACACAGGTACTCAGACACACAGTAGTAGGAGAGTTCCCACTACTATTTATTTCAAATAGGAAAGTTCTCCAGTTGGACAAGAATTTAGCAAGGCTTTAGACGGAGACATTCTCTGAAAACACAAGTGAGGTACAGAACACATATGGAAAATGAAGAAAGAGAATCAATCCAAAAAATTCTCTGGAAAAATAGTAAGAGTAAAAATTTACAGAGGGAAGAAATCACATCCTCTCGTCTTTATTAATTACAGATGACTCTGAAATACAACAGCTCACCTTTGACATTTTAGACTGTTCAGTGGTGCAAAAGTAATGTGAATTCAATAGAAGATATATTTTCATTGTTTAATTTGGACATTTTCCCAGGATAGTGATATGTGATAGTTTTCTCAATCTGGAGAGGAGAGGAGAATTTAGCTTCTGTTCCTACTTACCACACATATATCCTGCATGAAACAGGCATTGTGTCAGATATTTTGCTTAGCTATATGTTAACATAGATTTCTGAGCACATTTAAGGTAGCCTCTTCTCAGCAATGATCAATGTTAGGCTTTTTAAAGTACAATTTAAATTTATAGAGGAGAAAGTGGGAACAAATCTTGAACACATGGGCACAGGGGAAAAGTTCCTGAACAGAACACCAATGGCTTATGCTCTAAGAACAAGAATCAACAAATGGGACCTCATAAAATTGCAAAGCTTCTGTAAGGCAAAGGACATGGTCAATAGGACAAAACGGCAACCAACAAATTGGGAAAAGATCTTTACTAACCCTATATCCGATAGAGGACTAATATCCAATGAATACAAAGAACTCAAGAAGTTAGACTCCTAAAGAGTCAAATAACCCTATTAAAAATGGGGTACATCGATATTCATAAAGGAAATTGGCCTGTAGACCACTTTCTTTGTTGAATCTTTGTGTGGTTTTGGTATCAGCGTAATTGTGGCTTCATAGAATGAGTTGAGCAGTGTTCCTTCCATTTCTATTTTGTGGAATAGTTTGAAGAGTATTTCTATTAGGTAGCCCAGAAGCTCAGAATACCCAAGAAACAATTCACATATCAAATAATGCCCAAGAAGAAGGAATGAGAGGGCCCTAGTCCTGGAAAAGCTCAGTGCAGCTGTGGAGGGGAATACCAGGACAGGGAATTGGGAAGTGGTTGATTGGGGAACACGGGGAGGGAGGAGGGCTTATGGGACTTTCGGGGAGAGGGGATCCAGGAAGGGGGAAATCATTTGAAATTTAAGTATACAATATATAGAATAAAAAATGTTGGTATATATTAAGATGGAAACTGAGATTTTTTTCCCCCATTATATTAACATTACTACTGTGGAAGTCAGAGATTTGGTATTTAGGGTTGATACTGCTAGTTATGTAATAACCTATTTTGCATGTGATATTTTGTATTTAACTTTTATATTCATTATCTTATGTTTCTCTTCATGCAATTTTTATTTAATAAAGTTTAAAATCATTTAAACATTAAAAAAAATGGGAGCCAGGCGGTGGTGGCACACACCTGTAATCCCAGCACTTGGGAGGCAGAGGAAGGTGGATTTCTGAGTTCGAGGCCAGCCTGGTCTACAGAGTGAGTTCTAGGACAACCAGGACTAAATAGAGAAACCCTGCCTCAAAAAACCAAAAAAAAAAAAAAATGGGGTACAGAACAAACATGGAATTCTCAACTGAGGAAACTCGAATGGCTCTAAAGCACCTAAAGAAATGTTCGCATCCTTAGTTATCAGGGAAATGCAAATCAAAACAACACTGAGATTCCACCTTACACCAATCAGAATGGATAAGATGAAAAAATCAGGGGAAAACAGATGCTGGAGAGGCTGTGGCGGAAAAGAAACACTTCTCCATTGTTGGTGGGATTGCAAGCTGGTAAAACCACTCTGGAAATCAGTTTGGCGATTCCTCAGAAAATTAGACAAAGTACTACCTGTGGACCCAGCTATACCACTCCTGGGCAAATATCCAGAAGATGTTCTTACATGTAATAAGGACACATGGTCCTCTATGTTCATAGCTGCCTTATTTATAATAGCCAGAAGATGAAAAGAACCCAGATGTCCCTCATCAGAGGAATGGATTCAGAAACTGTGGTATATATACACAATTGAGTACTATTCAGCTATTAAAAACAGTGAATTCATGAAATTCTTAAGCAAATGGATGGAACTAGAAAGTATCATCATGAGCAAGGTAATCCAATTACAAAAGAATGCACATAGTATGCACTCACCAATAAGTAGATGTTAGCCCAAAAGCTCAAAATAAACAAGTTACAATTCACCCAGCACAGGAAGCTCAAGAAGTAGGAGGCCTTAAGAGAGGGTGCTTTGGTTCCTCTGAATACTCACAGGAGCAATAAGGGAGGCAAAGTGTACAGCAGAGAGTGAAGTAAAGGCCATCCAGAGACTGCCCTACCTGGGGATTCATCCTATAAACAGTAACCAAATCCCAACACTATGACAAGAAGTGTATACCAAAGGGAGCATGCCATTGTTGTCTCTGGAGGAGCCCTGCCAGAGCCTTACAAATACAGAAGCAGAAGCTAGCAACCAACTATTGACTGGGCCTGGGGTCCCCTATGGAGGAGCTGGAGGGTGGTCGGGAAGAGCTGAAGGGGTTTATAGCCCTATGGGAAGAACAATGATTTCAGCCACCCAGACGCCCCAAGACTCCCAGGGACTGAACCATCAACCAAGAGGTACACATGGTTCCAGCTAAAAACGGCAAAGGAAGGCCTTGTTGGACATCAGTGGGAGGAGTGGTCCTTGGTCAGGTAAAGGCTCAATAGAGGCCCCAACAAAGGGAAACTAAGGGAGGGAAGGTGGGAGTGTGTTGGGTGGGGAGCAAATATGTGGAGACAGGGGGTGGGAGGAGGGGTTGGGGTCTTTGGGGAGGGGGGAAATCGGGAAAGGTTTTTACCATTGGCAATGTAAATGAAGATGATATTGAATAAAAACGATTAGTGATTCAATTCTACCACATAATGGATTTCATAAGGAAGCTTAGTAGGTGCTATGTAAGCCACTGATAATCTTCCCACCAACACTTTGATAGCCCTCATCCTCAAGTCGTCCTCACTCGGCTTCAATTCACATTTTGTAATACCATTATTTACTGAACAATTTTTTCACCTCATGATGGGTTCTTGAGCACTGTCTTAGTCAGGGTTTCTATTCCTGCACAAACATCATGACCAAGAAGCAAGTTGGGGAGGAAAGGGTTTATTGAGCTTACACTTCCAGCTGTTCATTACCAAAGGAAGTCAGGACTGGAACTCAAGCAGGTCAGAAGCAGGAGCTGATGCAGAGGCCATGGAGGGATGTTCCTTACTGGCTTGCTTCCCCTGGCTTGCTCAGCCTGCTCTCTTATAGAATACCAGCCCAGAGATGGCACCACCCACAAGGGGCCCTCCTTCACTTGATCACTAATTGAGAAAATGCCCACAGCTGGATCTCATAGAGGCACTTCCCAAGTGAAGCTCCTTTTCCTATGATAACTCCAGCCTGTGTCAAGTTGACACACCAAACTAGCCAGTACAATTGACCCCTTGTCAACTTGACACACCAACATATCACTATTAAGCCTCAACCCTTACTTTCTTATTCATCCCCAAGATCTCAATAATGTAAAAAGTCCCACAGTCTTTACATATTAAAAGTTCAATCCTTTTAAAATGTCCAATATCTTAAAATTCAAAGTCTTTTAAAAATTCAATGTCTCTTAACTGTGGGCTCCACTAAAATACCTTCCTTCAAGAGGGAAAAATATCAGGGCACAGTCACAATCCAAAGCAAAACTCAAACTCCAATGACTCAGTGTCTGGGATCCAACTCACGATCTTCTGGGCTCCTCCAAGGGCTTGAGTCACTTCTCCAGCTCTGCCCTTTGTAGCACACAACTTGTCTTCTAGGCTCCAGCTGCCTGTACTCAGCTGCTGCTGCTGTCCTTGGTGGTCATCGCATAGTACTGGCATCTCCAAGCCTCAACTCTTTTGCATGACCCCTTCAGTCCTGGGTCATCAATTACAACTGAGGGTACACTTTCACCAATGGCCTTCCGTGGCCTCTCAGCGTACCAAGCCTCAGCTGTTCTTCATGATGCCTTCATGCCTTCAAAAGCAGTACCACCTGGGTGACTCTTACACAGTACCAAGTCCTGCTACAGCACGAGGCACAACCTTGGCTATCTGGAACACATCCTCTGTGCTCTCAGAAAACACTTCCCAGAAGATTTCACCTCAGTGATGCTGGTCTCTTCTTACTCACCGCTAATTTCTTAGCTCCAGCTAACCAGCATCAATAGTCCCAGTAACACAACGACTCACTTTAGTGGTTCTGGTATCTTGTTACTCACAGCTGATTCTTCAGCCCCAGCTAACCAGAACCACAGAGTCTTCATGGCCCTGATAAGAGTCTTTAATTTTCCCTCTGAAATTTCACAAGCCAGGCCTCCATCTTCTGCACTGTTCTTAACATAATCTTCCAAGCTCCTCCACAACATCTCAGAGAGGTCTCATCACTGAATGGACCATCTAGCCCAAAGTTCCAAAGTCCTTCCACATTCCTCCCCAAAACATGGTCAGGTTGTCACAGGAATACCCCACTACGCTGGTACCAATTTGTCTTAGTCAGGGTTTCTATTCCTGCACAAACATCATGACCAAGAAGCAAGTTGGGGAGGAAAGGGTTTATTGAGCTTACACTTCCAGCTGTTCATTACCAAAGGAAGTCAGGACTGGAACTCAAGCAGGTCAGAAGCAGGAGCTGATGCAGAGGCCATGGAGGGATGTTCCTTACTGGCTTGCTTCCCCTGGCTTGCTCAGCCTGCTCTCTTATAGAATACCAGCCCAGAGATGGCACCACCCACAAGGGGCCCTCCTTCACTTGATCACTAATTGAGAAAATGCCCACAGCTGGATCTCATAGAGGCACTTCCCAAGTGAAGCTCCTTTTCCTATGATAACTCCAGCCTGTGTCAAGTTGACACACCAAACTAGCCAGTACAAGCACAGAGCCCAATTTAGAGCATATGTGCATGAAACTGGTTTTTTCAAGACATGTGACAGTTTTGAATACTCAGAACTTTACATGTTCATAGTGATGGCGCAGCTCTAGGCAGTCTACAAAGTGGAGTGCAAGAGGCATTTCACAGTAATAGAGGGACCCAATATGTGTGGATTCACCAGAGTCAGTAAAGAACAAGTTGGACCTTTTGTTATTATAGTGGTTCAGACAAAGAAGATATAGGTGAATGTAAGGATTTCATGTCTATTTAGAGAGCAGAGCAAGATGAGATAGGAATTATTTAAGAAGACTAAAGTGTATTGTACTGAAAATGTATGAACCTTCTTTCTCAGAATGAAGGACATTTGATATTAGAAGCTTTAAGAAAAATATTGAACAATACTTAGTATATTATTTTGTTTGAGGAAGATAAAATATAAACCAAACCCCTAATGGGAATTGTGTGGTTTAGTATTCAGGAAAATTAATCCAAGTCAGGATTACTTGTTTCCTTCTAGTCATAACTCTAAAACTCAACACTACCCACCGTGAGATGACAACCACACTGCTGTCACACTCCAGAGACATGCCACTGAGATCACAGCCATGCCGTAGGTAACACCTGGCTTGCTCTTTTTAAACATGAATGCAATTATTTTGTAACTGCTTCTCTTATTTTTTAAAACAAATTTGATAAGCTCTGTTTGCCTGTAATATGTCACTATGTTGAAATATTAAAGGTCATAAAGAGAGAGAAAGAGAGGGGCAGGAAGAAAGAGAGAGAGAGAGAGAGAGAGAGAGAGAGAGAGAGAGAGAGAGAGAGAGCTTTTTATTCTTATCTCAAGTCAAACCTTTTGATGGCTATTTTCATCCTACAGACCTTTCTTCCTATAAAGTAAATATCAGTCTTAGCTGACAGAAAAGACCTGTATTTGAATTTGGAACCTCTTCTCTTCTTTATGAGATAAACTTTTCAGGAGTTCACAAACTTTTTGACACAGTATCTATGTACTTAGCTGCTAAATAAGTTTATTCTGACATGAGGATAAATATTTTTTAGAGTATTTCTCCATACCTATAATGACCATACTGAAAAATTACAAATCATTATCCTATACATACATCTCTCGATCTTTACTTTAAATCAGAGATGGACACATTCCCTACTGAAGAAGTTCTTCTGAAGCTGCTTTTTATCAAGATTGCATTTCCCACTATGCCATATGCAGCTCTCAGCAGCCTCTGAGGACATTTTCTTCAGGTAAACAGTGCTACTCATCAATGCAAATTGCATGTCCTAGACATCTCTCTATACTTTTCTTCTAACCTCTTTCAGATGTGGTCTCCTATTACAACTCCATCCAGATCAGTTGCATGCAATTTTCCTGAATTTGACAAGTTTTCATCCAGTCTCTTAACTCTGATAATAAACATGGCAGATAAAACCAAGAACGAATAGACTAATAGTTAAAGATGGCCCCCAAAATGATATAATTAAAATAAAAGCGTATAGAAAATTGGGCTTTGTTGACTTTTTGTTTTATGCTTTAATTATAATTTCATTTATTATGTGAGAATAGTATATTTCTGTAAACGGGTTTCAGTCAAATGAATATCCCACACCCCTTCTAGTGTCATGTGTTTCTTTTATATCCACTGTTTCTATTTTATGCTGCCTGTATGTGCATGGGTATCCAATTATTTATTGGTATATGCTCAGACAGTCAGGGTTTAATTCCCTGAAGGGAATTGACATTCTTCCTCTCTGTAACCTCTAATTGTCAACAGTTCCTCAGCAATGTGTTGAGGAACTGTTCTTCATAAGCCCTACTGACCCATTTTTATGCTTGGATTCTTCAGGTCGTGGGCAAGTAACTAGCCAAGTTGCTGTCAGTTCGTGAATATAATATTCTGGTAATCTTAGAGAAAATTCATATTTATAATATATAAGGAACCAAGAGATTTAAGTAGCAACAAAACAAATAACCCAATGAAACTTGGGTCATGTAACTAAACAAAGTGTTCTTACAAAGATGGTAGCAATGGCTAAGATATACATTGCAATGTGAACTAACTACATATTGATTAAACATGAAATAATAGCTTTCATCACTCATTTAAGACTGTCAACGGGTGTTGTGAAAAAATGAGCTAACTAGCATTCACGTATCTACTTCGAAACTGAGGCTGTTTGGGCTTAGAGATACTTCAGTCATTAAGTGCTCGTTGCTCTATAAGAGAACCTAGGGTTGAGTTCCAGCAGCCACGTGTCAGCTACGACCATTCCTTACCATCCTTCCAGGAGAATCAACAGCCTCTTCTGACTTTTCCGGTACCACGCATGCGCGTGGTGCAGAGGCCTCCACGCAGGCAGAACCCTGGCATATACAGCAGAAATATATCTAAAATACTTTTTGAACGAGGTAGTTAGTGACACCTATAAATTTATTTTTGAAGGTCAGGAACACCATCAGTGGTGAGCATGCTTGATATGTCACAGAAGGACCAGACTTGAAAAGTAAAGAAGGAATGTGTGAAGAAGCAGGCTGCCACACCACGCACATAAATGAACTTTGAACTTGCCCTCTGGCTTCCATGTGCTCCTGCACACCAGTCCATTCCCACCCATCCACACACGGAATACTCCAGACCCCACCAAAGCTACAAGATCAATTTGATTTCATTAGTACAAAACATTTATGAATTATACATTATATTTTTTCTATCTTCAATTGTGGATACAAAAAAAAAAAAAGATTTTGCTGAATCTACCTGAGTGAAATTTCTGCTGAAAAGCAGGACACACAAGTTAAGTTAAACTAAAGCATGTTACCTTTTAACTTTCTTTTTACATGTACACTAAAATGATTCAAATATTAAAGCAAAACTTTGATTAAAAGTCTGGATTATTAAAACACTGAGAATAGTTCTCTACATCATTTAGAGCTTCTAAAACTTGACTGTATAATTTGCAACGTCTTTCAACATTGCACCGTGCATTTGTAACGTGTACAGAAAACGATGCCTTTCAGAATTAGCTTATTATGGCGATTGTATAAAGGAGATTTTTGTGGACAGATGTTACTTGATTTAGAGTCAAAGCAACCAATCACAGTATTTGCAATAGTTAATGAAGCTTTAATACATTCTTTAAATTACAAGTAGTACCACTACCCACTTACAGTTTTATTTTCTAACAAGGATATTTTGTTTAGGAGTTGTTTATAAATATTCAGTATCCTGGTATTTTCATTTTCTTATTGAATATGATGATATGTCATTATATACTATATGCCATAATATACTATAAAATAATCCTATGAGACTTATTTATTCTCTCCTTAATGTAGACAGTATAATTAATGTGTTTAAGTATAACTTTCAGGTTAGCATGCTTGTTTATTGAACAGCTAGATCAGATGCAATTAAAAATCATTCCGAGTGATTATGTTATAACTGGAACAAAAAGCTTAATGGTGTCTGTACGTGAACAGAGAGTCCACTGTTTATATCATGAGGTGGTGAACCCTGGTTTTATTACTCTTTTGATTTGCCATAAAACACTGTTGTGAATCATTAAATGAATTGTCCCAACATATGTAATTTTAAAATGTCCCTGGAGAGGAATGAGCACCTAGTATATTGCCATTTGTTATGAAATGAGATATATAAGCTGGTCATGTTATTAAACTAAAAGGAGAGCATCATCTCCTATTTTGATCTTTTCTTTCCCTGTACTTTAAATGGAAGTTCATTGTCTCAGTGAACAGTACTGCAGGTATTTCGTGAAGACAATTTTTTAAAAGCAGAACATTAAATAGTTTCAAAATACAGATTAAAATATTCTGCATAGTATGGTACTTTAATGATGAAAATTTCTCCTTAAAAATTGAACAACTCTAAAACAGAAAAATTCATATGCAGCCAAGTCATAAAATCATTGTCCTGGTTGTTCACATGGCTTCCACTAAAACAGTGACCGTGATCTTTCAAGACAATAATGAATCCGTACAGATAAGCAGTGACACTATTATTTTGAGATAAAATGTTAAAAATGTTTTTTCCTTGATTACTTGTGAGAATGTTTACTTATATATATATATATATATATATATATATATATATATATATCATATACCGTATTTGTTGCTGTGGATATAAATTCAAAAATTATACAGATCATGAAGGACATAGACTAGAGCTAAATCACATTTGTTCCAATTATAAAATGAGAATTAAAATGAATGAAGCCATTTAAAAAAATCTTTACAAACTATATGTACTATATGTTGCTCTTTTGAATAAGAAAAATCCATGTGTAATGGCAAATAGCTAATGTAGTGTATCTATTAACAATTGCCATTCATTTGCTCATAATTTTTAATGTACAAGTGTCTTACTGGGTCTCAAATTGAACAACTTTACATTGGTACTTACAATACTTGTTAGGAACGGTACTTCAAGAGCAAACCTGATTTCTAAAAGCTTCATTCAGAATGGCTTTAAGCTGCATTTCACGGTTTTCTATCTTAATGTATATATGTGTATCTTTATTTAGCTAACTTATTCAGTTCTGTGTTTAATAAGATCGGTTCTGTAAAGCTTTTCAAGTACTCCTCATGTTTATTTTATTTCTTAACTATCAGGGAAAAAAATGTTAATTTAAAAGCCACAGTGGGTCTTGTCTTGTTTTCAAAAGCCATAGTAGAAAGAAAAGCGGAGTCAGAAAAGCAATAGCTTTAAAAGTCTGCCTTTAGGAATGATTGCAAAACAGGTCCTGATGCTGAGATATGGAAACTTGGACTTCACGGTTATAATCTGAACCCAAGGTAGATTATATTTCAAAGCCTGTTTCTCCTCTTTTACCGTTGGAAGATTAACATTCTGCTACCATTTCTCAATTTACTCCATTCTTTGTAGTCCTATGACAATGAAAACACATGGATAAAACAGCATTATACTTTTATAATTGGTCCTGGCTAGTGAGTGAAAGATTCCACCGAGTAAGATCATTTTATTAGCATATTAATAAAACAAGGTCAATAGTATTCATCCTTCCATGTTAAAAGTACAAAGCTAAGCAGCACAGACAGATTTTAAAACCAATATCTTGAGGATGTACAACTTCCAAGCAGGAATTTGGTGACACAGCTAAAATTTCTCAACAGCATTCAACAGAGCCGAGGACTTTCCCAGGACTGATAATGATGCTATGACTGTTCCTGAGAACTTTCAGCTCTCTCTTAACAGGACCTGTACTGGCTGCTTTTCTCATCAGTCTTCTCCATTTTGTCTATTACTAACTTTCACAATGAAAATAGACATACATTATCTTTTATATTACTAAAGAATCACAGTGTATAAGTCACTTCCTGTAATGAGAGCTTCACACTGCCCCTTGTGATAAAATTCATAGTACCTTTCTTAAGATTAATGAGCTTGTGGTTTACAAACAAACAAACAAACAAACACACACACACACATACACACACAGAGGCACAGGCACATTCAACACACACACACACACACACACATATAGATTATTATATAGATATGTATGTGCAAGTATACAATATTATATATAAGAAAATTCCTAACCGATGTTAAATATTACTTAAATAATATTTAAAGATTCATTGCAATAATTATTATTGCTATTCAACTATACAGTCTTAACATTTCCCCTACCAAGTTAAAATGGACTTATATTTTGGATCCTACAAGTGTGGAACTAGAAATGAACTTGAAGGTAGATGACAAACTCACAGTAGTGTAAAAATAGTGCTCAGAATTAACTCCTCACATCCTTTAAAAGTACCATAGGAAGAATAATAGTAACTGGAAGTAGAGCACAGGCTTAAAAACAGTTATGTTTAGATACAAGTTGTCAGAGGAGTTTTGGAACTTTTGTTTAATCACAACCTAAGGATGTAATAACGTGGGCAATACAGTATACAACTTTCATCCCCAGCTCCTCGATCATGCTCTACACAACATATTATGAAGATATTCTCCAACAAATGATAACTCTCTCCTAAACTTATTTGAATTTTAACTAAGTGCTTATGGATGTAAGAAGGATTATTAAGTGTGGCTTTGTTGGGATAGGTATGGCCTTGGACAGGTATGGAGTAAGTGGTTGGTGTGCTTTGCAGTTTTGAAAGCCCATACGAGGGAGTCTCAGTAGCCCATTCTCTTACCCTGGCTCTCAGTCTGTGTCTCTGTGTTTGTCCTTCATTGTGTCTACTGTCTGTCTGCCTGTCTATCTATATTTCTTTCTTCTGTTTCTCTCTCTCTCTCTCTCTCTCTCTCTCTCTCTCTCTCTCTCTCTCTCTCTCTCTGGATGTCTATCAGTATGCAGCTCTCACCTACTCTTGCAATACCTTACAGCCATTCTCTGTGACATGGTGATAATGGGCTGAGCCTGAGGAGCTGTAAGCAAGCCCATAGTTAAGTGCTTTCTTTCCTAAGAGTGACCTTTGGCGTGGCGTCTCTTCACAGCAGTAGAACAGGGAAGGTGGCATGTAATTATTGGCATCCTAAGTTATGTAAATCCCTACTTATTCCAGCAACAATTACTTTCCACCATTGTTTCCACTCCAAAATCTAGTAATAAACATATTACTGCCTTCTATTGCAAACCTTCACTGTTCACCACACTAGGGTATCATCCAATTAGGGAAGATTCAGTAGAAATTAATTCACTCTTATTAGAATTTAAAAATTTAATGGACTAAGAACATAAGTTATATGTTTTTTAGTATCTGTAAAATATTACGCAAAGCTAAAGTTTGACGCATTTTCTCAAACATAATTCAAAAAGGATATAGGAGGTACCATATCTGTTACCATTGTGAAGCATAATATTGAATTTTAAGAAAATACTTTATACAAAAATGTAAAATGTAAAATTGTTTTAATAATAAAAATATATTAAAAATATACATTAATCAAAGCAGGCGTAAATTAGAATACTTCTGGATTCATGTATATGTGTTCTTTTTTTAGGTACTTTTTTATTTCTTTGGTTCTTTATTTATAGTATGGACATTGGTTTTTAAAAAGAACATTTGCTAAGAACTGAAGTTTTTTGTCTTATAAAAATTCATTTTCAAATCCTGGTCCCCAAGTTAGCTGATATTTGAAGTGGGTGATAGTTATTATTAAATAGTTATGATAGATAAATTAGTGGGGAAGAGAATTTCTTACGATGGAAAGTATGTGAAGACACAGCCATAGGGCAGCTGTCTATATGAAGGTTTGATCTTTATATTTATACATGCTTTTAACAACAGTTTTTAAAAGTAGACCATAAATTTGAGAATAAATGATGCATAGAAGGATGGAAAAGAGAAAAGGGGAGAAATGATTTAAGAGTTTTTTAATTAAGATATATTCTTAAAATAAAATAAAATCAATCAGCTGTCAAAACTCTGGAATGTAAAAGAGTCGTCACCAGTCAAGTATCGATAGTTTACTGAAACTAGAATACTTTATTGCCATGATTAAATATGGTGTAAAAATTTGGCTCTGTGCTTGTAGAACAAGAGGGAATCTCAGGATTTATATAGTTTAGCAATTGGAGTAATTTGTGGTTAGAAAATTTGCCACTGGGGAGAACGTACATAGATGATTTATGTCATATCTTCATTTTACTCCCATTTAGTAGCCTTGTCAAAAATAATAAGTTACAAATGTGGATCTGAAGATTCCCCAGTAAGGATACATGCTCCACTATGTTCATAGCAGCCTTATTTATAATAGCCAGAAGCTGGAAAGAACCCAGATCTCCCTCAACAGAGGAATGGATACAAAAAATGTGGTATATATACACAATGGAGTACTATTCAGCCATTAGAAGCAATGAATTCATGAAATTCTTAGAGAAATGAATGGAGCTGGAGAACATCATACTAAGTGAGGTAACCCAGTCTCAAAAGAATACCTATGGTATGCACTCACTGATAAGTGGATATTAGCCTAGAATCTTGGGACACCAAAGACACAATCCACATAACAAATGATGTCCAAGAAGAAGGAAGGAATGGACCCTGGTTCTGGAAAGGCTCAAAGCATCAGTGTAAGGGAATAGCAGAACAGGGAAGTGGGAAAGGGTGGGTGGGGGAACACAGGAAGGGAAAGGGGCATGTGGGACCTTTGGGGGGCAGGGAACCAGAAAAAGGGAAATGAAATGTAAATATAGAGTATATCCAATAAAAAATAAAAAAATAAAAAAAGATACAGCTCATTATTCAAATATGTTTCACTTTAATTTGTGAAAGCAAACAAATTATATAGTTTTGATATATTTTACTTCATAATATTATTGTATAAAGCAGATCATGCTCTCAGTGAAATGCATTTCATGGTGTAAAGTCTCAAAGTTTTCTAGGGCCAGCGATGGCTCTTCATGAAAGAGTATCCACACTGGAATGGAAGGAAACTGAGTCCTGCAATTTGTCCTCTGACCTCTACCCACAGGACACTTTGTTACCTAAACATGTGCATGAACATGTCTGTGTGTGTGTGTGTGTGTGTGTGTGTGTGCACAAATGAATAAAATTCTGAGTTTTCTAAACACTTTAAAGTCTTGCCTATTTGTAATTATTTTTATTTAAGGTACTAACACATTTTATACTGACCAGCCTAATGTTTTTATATTTTGTCTTTTATTCTTTGAAATATATTTCTGTATACTACATTTTGTCATTTTTAATAAATCTCTTCTACTTAAGATTCCTAATATGTTCGAGTCTGTTTTTGGTCTGTTGATCTGTTGATTGTTGATCCTTTGCAATTTCACAGCCGATTTTACTTTATGTTCAAACATTTTTTTTGTATTTATTTTCCTTCTCCCTATTATAAAGACATGTTTTTCCTTGATAACACAAATTGTCTGATAACAGCCGTCTCTTTTTTACCTTCGTTCTGACAGTGAGCTTCTGCACAGGGTACATTTCCATTGTGTTTCCTAGTTTTCCTAGACTATCTACACAGCTGCCACGTCTCTCCACTTTCATATCCTCTTTAAAGAGTAGCACATTAGCGTGTGCATCCTTCTTATCAGTGGGTGGAAAAGTTCTATCAGTGTCTATCTCCAGTGAATCTTGGCAAAGCTGTTAATTATCAGAGAAATGACAGCATGTAACCAACTTCTAGGTTAAACATAAAATGTTTTTCCCTGAGGCTTTTGAAATACTTCTTATGTAATTGTTAGCTTAAGAAAATGATGAGAGAAACTGTATGCAATCTTATCCCAGCTAAAGCTCTAACCAACTACTAGCCCCGCCTCTAGATAAATGAGCTTTGTCCACTCCAGTTTTTAAGATGTCTTTGCTGGAACTATGTGTACCAAAATGAGGTACACCTACCTCGCACATAGATGAAATTGTATGTTTATTAGTAAGAAGACTAATCTAGATGTTGCTTTTATTTCCTCAGAGGGAGGGATGAGACAAGAGCCGTACCCAAGCTGTGAGAACGCACTGCGACGGCTGAGCCCAGAGCATTTCCTTCTCTGTTCTCACTAACCCTAAGCCTCGTCCAGGAAGCTTCTAGTCTCAGCATAACCTAATCGTCACAACTGACTGATTCAATCCAGTTTCTCTCAGCTTCTGACTGAACTGCTCTGCTGAGCCTCATACTAACTCTGGCAATTTGTTCTAACTCCTTCTCATTCTCTACCTAGTTCTGTCTTCACCTGTGTCTAGCTTCTCTCTGCACTCTGTCTCTGTAAAAATTTTCCTGGCAAAAGTGCCAGAACACACACACACACACACACACACACACACACACACACACACGCTTTTTCCCCCTGTATTGCTAAGTAGACTCTCCTCCTGTTTGTTCTTATGTGAGATGGGTAGATCCTATCTGTCATTTATTCTGTAAAATCTTTCTGTGAAATTAGTCACTTTCTATTCTATATTTATTTCTATTCTGTGAAATTACTCACTTTCTGCAAACTAGCCTTCCCTTCATTGCTAAAGATTAAAGGTACGTACTAAGGGTGTGTCTCCATTCTACCCAGATCATACTGTAATGCATTCTACGTGGATTATATGGACCTAGAAAGTCAGTGGATTGATCTCTTGCCAAAGCAGCCGTGTTGCTGGATTAAATTTCCTTTACAGACTATCTGGAGTTTTTGATCAACTAAATTCTAGAAGCCTTGTTATAAATCTGTAACAGCAGGACACTCCAGTTTTCCTCCCTAAGATATTATTCAATCAGGGCCATCAAATCATATGAGCAGTTAGCTTCTTTGAGACTCTCCTTAATCCTTGAAAGATTATAGCATTTGGCATATTGTGAGGGTGTTCAAAATTGTCCCTTGAAATAAATCCTTGGTAATTAAAATATCCAATACCCCCAATCTCTTGAGCTCTTCTTCAGCAATCATCTCCTAGTACCCGCTTACAAAAAAGACAATAGTTCGCAGAATAGCATTTCCCACAGACAAATAACCCCATGTGGTTATCAATTCCAGCAAATTGTATCTGAAATTCAAAATCGCATTACCTAGCTTCTACCACCCCCTCACATTCTCCTGATGTCTAACTGCATCTTTTCTCTGGCTGCAAAGTTTCTCGAATCCATGATATTCTGTTTTGCTGTTGTCATTTCCAAATAAAGATGCATTTCATTAAGCATATTCAGTTCCCTTTTCACCTCTGTTACTGTCCAAATGCAAACTCTATGTTTATTTTATTTTGCACTTCTGAAGTTGAATATAGCTATAAAAACAATGCAAACACTGCTGACTGTTAATTTGTGATGATTAAATACAAATGGACTTTTAATGAAAGTCAGGAATACAGTGCATTTTCACACACATTTCACCTAGCTTTTCTCATGAAGACATGAAGAGTAGCTTAGGCTACTCTTGCCTTCTCTCCTGCCAAATACTTAGAGTCCACAAACCTCCTTAAAGTCCCCACAGTCATTCTTACCCAGCATTTGCAACTAGAAGTACTTCTCAAGTAAGCAATGTATTTGGCAGCGCATCTAAGACTACACCATTGGGGAAAATATGCATGCCATCTAGGCATCTTTCATTAGTGCTTCTTTCCCTAGCTTACAATAGGTTTCAATTCATTAGGCAAACACTAATCTATTCTGATTTTATGAAAACAGACTTATCTGATCAAGAGCATTTATACTCTATCAGGGATGGGTGGAAAACCATTGGTTTTAGGTACTTTTAGAGCCAGAAATCACATTTCACCTGGATTAGGGAAAGTAAAGTGGAAGCTGCATAACGAGATGTAAATTTTAATTTTACATTCTTTAGTTTACAAGTAATGAATGCAAAAGTTTGAAGGATAATTGTATTATGCTTTTTAAAAACTCTCAGGACTGCAGACATATTAACAATTTTCCTGTAAGAGGTTAATATGATCTAAAATTTATTTTAATAATCATCAATTTCTGATGGTTGATTACATATTTTATTAAGTTTACATATATATTATTGTGTTCTTAGGGCAGTTTCAGTAAAACACTTTAATTTTCACTTTTCCATAATATTCACATAGCATACAGAAATAGCTATTAATTTTATTGTCCTCATATAGATAAATATATAATATTTAGTTTTACCTGCAAAATTTGAAAATTTGAATGGACTGTTTCCAGGAAGCTAGTAGGAGATTATTTCTGAATTATTATACTGATATTCCCAAAAGTAGTTAGCATTTTGATAACTACACTGAATGTAGTTGATCAGTCTCAACAGTGTCGGGTGCTGCATCAGAATGTGATGGCTCGAATAGTACAAAATCTAGCAGAAATGCAAATTATAGCTTGCCTTCCGAACAGGAATATCATCTTTTAATTCTCATGGGCCATTGGCCTCAGGTTTTTAGACTCTGATTTGATATATCACAAGTTTTCCTGATTCTATAGATGACAGAAAACAGATAATAGGACTTTTAAGCCTTCCCAGTTATATAACTCAGCTGATATGCTTACATATATATATCTACTGTTGATATAACTCCCATGGACAACACTGAATTAGGTGCTCTAAAATTCACTTGCTATGATTTTTCTATTATTTTAATAGTTTTGTGAGATTCAGAAGATGGCAATTATGTCTGCCATTCAAATTTATTTGAATTTTATTTTTCACCTTTAGCTTATTACCATAGCCTAAACATTCAGTAGACTGTTGTAAATTACTGTTATTCTTGAATTCATTGTGAACAGAATCTATCTAGTCCTAGCTAAATACTTTAAAATTTTTTTTTTTTTTGGGTTTTGGATTTTGTTTTTTGTTTTGATTTGTTTTTTTGTTTGTTTGTTTGTTTGTTTTTTTGAGACAGGGTTTCTCTGTATATCCCTGGCTGTCCTGGAACTCACTCTGTAGACCAAGCTGGCCACAAATGCAGAAATCCACCTGTCTCTGCCTCCCAGCGTCCTGGGATTACAGGTGTGTGCCACCACCGCCCGGCTTACTTTAAAATTCTTAGGGACTTGTTTATGGTACAGGATGTACTTTATTATCATCCACGCATTCAACAAAATTATCTTCTGTAGTTTTATATTGAAAAAAAGAGGTTTACTTGTTGTGTAGTATTATATGCAGTGTTCTTCATGATTTTGGTATATTTATTACCTATATACTTAGTAACTACATAGAAGTGTATACTACCTATTGTAAATGTAGGCTTGCCTAGTAATTGAATCGAATCTTATATTGACAAGTTTGCCTCTGTATACATACATGTGCTATTTTTCATAGGTTAAGTTTATTCTGTTTTATTTACTAATAAATATAGTAGTATATGTTTCCGCAGTATTCATAATAGATACCATAACTATTTTGTTTAATTTTTATATGGTATGTACATAGCCATCTCTTCACTTTCATGCTGTCTTTTTATTATAATGTGGTTATTTTAAAGAAATTAAACATTATTTATTGTAAATATCCATTCGTAACTGCCACCATTGATTAAATGTGTTTTGTTGCTTTAATAGCACTCTATGTGTTTTGATCACCAGATTCTTCAACCTCTGACTTGAGACAAATTGGTAGTATTAAAAAGGACTAAGCAATATCTCAACACAGGATGAAATTTCTGATAGAAAATGAGGGTTTGGTGCAAAGTAGTGGAGTGTGCCTCCCCCCCCCCCACTTAAATGAGCTTTGTCACAAGAGTTTTGTGATAAATGTATTGCAAGCTCTGATTCTGAAATAATTATATAATCTAACATTTCTCCCATTTAAGCTTTTATAATATATCCTAGAATTATATATATATATATATATATATATATATATACAATATAATACATGAATTAATTATCTATGTATCATCAAATATCTAATATTAAAGTAAATAATTCCAGGTACCTAAGAAAGACTGAGGTCTCATTGGGTATTTTCTGCTTGTGTTCTGCATCCTCTAAAGAGAAGTGTGACACTTTTGTGTAAAGAAATTGAGACTACTTTAGGAAAAACATTGTGTGCTCCATTTCTGGCTATTCAATTCTTCCAAACAAGTACTCAGTGTAAATGAACAAACATTCTTGTTATCAGTGTTTTTACTAGCATAAACTAACACTCACTCCCTTTTCTAGCCACTTTAATCCATCTTTCTTTTGTTTTTGTTTGTTTTTTGTTTTTTGTTTTATCGAGATCGGGTTTCTCTGTGTAGTTCCGGCTGTCCTGGAAGTCACTCTGTAGACCAGGCTGGCCTCGAACTCAGAAATCCGCCTGCCTCTGCCTCCCAATTGCTGGGATTAAAGGCGTGTGCCACCACCGCCTGGCTAATCCATCTTTCTTAATGGTAAGCAAAATACTTCCTACATTCATAAATAATTAAAAGAGCAGTCATGAACCCTTTCTAATGCAAGCTACCTCTTATGATTTGTTGTCCAAAATTTAGAGACTTTCAAATTAATTGTTTATCACACTGCCAGAACTTTGTGGTTAGTACTGACAGATAGGTTTAGGTTCTTACACATTTCTTCCAGTATTTAGATCTCAGAGAACTCTGCATGCCTTAAAGCAAATGTACAAATAATGTAGGTTTCCACTACAGCAGAAAGAGGAGAGGAATGGTTTCATTCCAGATAACTCTATCCTTGCTATCTCTGAGTTTTCACAGGCAATCTGCCATTCATAGCCTCTTCACGTTTGATTCCTTGGCATCCCTACTAACTACAGTCGAAATTACTCAATATCACTTTTATGGTTGTACGAAGAAAATTGTCTTGTATTACCTGATTTATTTTGAACTCATCTCCGAAAGTGATACCATGAGAATTGAGAGTATATCAATGTTGTCTGATGTGCATGTTTTTAAAAAAGAATAAAATATATAAAGAACAAATGACCAAGTTCCTGCTACTTTGATTAGCAGGTAAATTTATTTTAAGCTCTATTTTGTTGATAACAGTCATATAATTCTGGTGTTTAGACTATATATGAATATTTTCATTTGTTCCTTTGTTGTTCTGTAAAATAACTTCTAATAATGAAGGTAATAATACTCTGAAACAACAAAGTCAAAAACTTAACACTCCAGTGATCTTTGCAAATGTAATAGGAATAATCGGGTTAATATTGTGAAAGTTCTTATGACATTTGCCTTTCAAACCTGAGTGTGACAACAGATACCGTTAAGGGAGGAAAAGATCTGAGGGAAAGGAATTTTTTTCCACAGAATCAAAACAATTTTATAACCAACTGTGCACATAGAAAATCTGTATAAAATCAAGATTACAAAAGTCTTCTTTTGATCGCAATAAGGAGGGGATTTTGTAGGAGACCCAAAACCCAAAAATGGATGGAGAAGACTCTCAGGAAGTACTCCTCACCCCTAGATGAAAAACAATTGGCAGTGCGTGGTTTTTGGAAAGGGAGAATAACTGTTCTTCAGAGATTTTTCAGTATAAATATGCTAATGCTCTAGAACATGAGTCCCACACTGGTGTATGTACAATACAACAGCCAATTAATTAAGTGGACATTAAATTAAAGAAGAAACAACGGGGCTGGATAGTGGTGGTGTACACATCTCATTCCCCAGTATCTAGAAGGCAGAGGCAGGTGGATCTCTATGAGTTCAAGGCTAGCCTGGTCTACAGAGCTAGTGCAAGGCCAATAAGCATTATACAAAGAGACCCTGTCTCAAAACAAAACAAAGCAAAACAAAATAAACAAAAAACACACCAAAACAATAACAAAAAAAAAACAAAAGAGGAAACAAAAAAAAAGACAAGAAAACAAAAGCAAAGAAAAATAGAATAGGAGAAAAATAATTAACAGTTTATGAATTTAGGAAGGAACCGAAGAGGGGCAAAGAACTATTTGGAGAAGACAAGAGGAGGGTAGATTATATCCAAATACATTTTATTGATGTATAAATGTTTAAGAAAATATTTAGTAAGAAGGTAATACTACAAAAAAGAAATGGCCTCTTAAATGATGCAATTCACCGCTGTGCTGCTATCCCTGTGCTGAGACGTCAGAGAGAACAGGATCCCTCAGGCTTGCTGAGACGTAATGAAGCCAAGCAGTGGACAACTCTCCTCGACATACAGATACACACATACACATGAGCAGGGATCAATGAACACCAAGAGACGAGTAGTTGTACTTGTTGTAATTTTGTAAATATATGTTCCAAAGTGCTGCCTCAGAAATACACACACACACACACACACACACACACACACACACGATAGCTACAGCCAAAGTTCGAGGTTGAAATTATTTATTGCTTTTCTAAATTTGAAAGGAATAATTATAGAAAAAAGTTGGGTCGTCCTCTTTCACATTTCAAGACTGAAGGTCATGGACAAAGTAGATCCACATCATTGCTTTGAAAACTTAGAAATAAATTTTAGAAACAATTTAAAATATTTGACTAGAGTAATAGATTGCTATCTGAATCCAAAGTAAGATACAAAGGCACACACAATTTTATTAATGGTTACCTTGCTTTCATTATTATTTTTTTAATTTTATTACATTAACTAAATATTTGCGGACTTGTGTATGTGTCTATATTGGTGTGCCTGTGTGTAATTACATCATTTCCCACTATTCTTTCACCATTTTGAAATCGCCACACACTTTATCCATAGAAATAGAAACTTTACAGAGAACTTAGAGAAATGATATATGAATGTATGAAGATAATACAATCAAAAGTATAAAAGGTGGCTAGACCAGCGGTGTAGCGGCGGGCCTCCATATTGCAACCAGGACACAGCTGGAAAGGCCCAGGTAAACACCCCTTCCAGGGCTACACTCACGGGGGTATCTGCTAGGGTCTCGGAGCCAAGCAGGCAGAGTCCCGCCTAGGCTCTGTGAGACATCCCCGAGCCCTCTGGTGAGCACCAAGGCTGCTTCTGCAACCAGCTTGCCGGCCCCTGGACCAGCGGTGTAGCGGCGGGCCTCCATATTGCAACCAGGACACAGCTGGAAAGGCCCAGGCTCTGTGGGACATCCCTGCCCTCTGGTGAGCACCTAGGCTGCGTTCTGCAACCAGCTCGCCGGCCCCTAGACCAGCGGTGTAGCGGCGGGCCTCCATATCACAACCAGGACACAGCTGGAAAGGCCCAGGCTCTGTGGGACATCCCCGCCCTCGGGTGAGCACCTAAGCTGCGTTCTGCAACCAGCTCGCCAGCCCCTAGACCAGCGGTGTAGCGGCGGGCCTCCATATTGCAACCAGGACACAGCTGGAAAGGCCCAGGTAAACACCCCTTCCAGGGCTACCCTCACGGGGGATCTGCTAGGCTCTCGGAGTTCCTTGCAACCAGGACACAGCTGGAGAAGCCCAGGTAGACAGACTCCAACAGGGGCTACAATCGCATGGCTGGCAGCCAGCTTATGATCCCTTAAAGCAGCAGTCACACATATTCACCAATAGAGAAACAACAGGTGAGCCCAGCCTCACAGGAGATTCAAACACCAGCCACTGACAACAAGGCCAACTAAAACCAGAAATAACCAGATGGCAAAAGGAAAACGAAGGAACGTTACTAACAAAAATCAAGGCAACATGACAGCATCTGAACCCAGTTCTCCAACAACAGGAATCCCTGGATACCCTAAAACACCAGAAAAACAAGACTTGGATATAAAATCACTGGTCAGGATGCTGGTAGCTGAACACATAGAAAAATCTCGTAAAGAAATAGAGGAGAAAATGGATCAAAAGTTAGAAGCCTTTACGAGGCAAATACAAAAATCACTTCAAGAAATGCAGGAGAAGATGGATCAAAGAGAAGAAAACAATAAGGAAGAAAGACAAAAGTCACTTAAAGAACTACAGAAGAACATGGGCCAACAAGTAGAAGCTATGAAAGAGGAAGCACAAAAATCTATTAAAGAAATACATGAAAACACAATCAAGCAAGCGAAAGATCTGAGCACATCCATCCAGATACTAAAAACAGAAGTAGAAACAACTAAGAAATCACAGAGGGAGACAACATTGGAGATAGAAAACCTGGGGAAGAAATCAGGGGCCATAGACGCAAGTATCAACAATAGAATACAAGAGATAGAAGACAGAATCTCAGAAGCCGAAGATAACATAGGAACCATTGATTCAACAGTCAAAGAAAATACTAAATGCAAAAAGGTGGTAACCCAAAACATCCAGGAAATCCAAGACACTATGAGAAGACCAAACCTAAGGATTATAGGTATAGACGAGAGTGAAGATTTACAAGTTAAAGGGCCAGCTAATATCTTCTATAAAATTATGGAAGAAAACTTCCCCAACCTAAGGAGAGAGATGCCCATGAATATACAAGAAGCCTATAGAACCCCAAACAGACTGGACCAGAACAGAAATACATCCCGTCACATAATAATCAAAACTCCAAATGTAATAAACAAAGAAAGAATACTAAAGGCAGCAAGAGAAAAAGGCCAAGTAACATATAAAGGAAAACCTATCAGAATAACACCAGACTTCTCACCTGAGACCATGAAAGCTAGAAGATCCTGGGCAGATATCATGCAAACTCTAAGAGAACACAAACTTCAGCCAAAACTACTTTACCCAGCAAAACTCTCAATTGCCATTGATGGAGACATCAAGGTATTCCATGACAAAACCAAATTTGCAAGATATCTCTCCACAAATCCAGCCCTACAAAGGATAATAGGGGGAAAACACCAAGACAAGGACGGAAACTACACCCGGGAAGAAGCAAGATAGAAACCTCCTCTCATCAAACCCAAAAGAAGATAACCTCTCGAATATAAAAAATAAATAAGATAAATAAATATAATTTCAAAAATGTCTGGAGGTAATAATTACTATTCCTTAATATCTCTTAACGTCAATGGACTCAATTCCCCAATAAAAAGACATAGATTAACAGACTGGATACGGAAACAGGACCCTACATTTTGCTGCATACAGGAAACACATCTCAGTGTTAAAGACAAACACTACCTTAGAGTAAAAGGCTGGAGGAAAATTTTACAAGCAAATGGTCTCAGGAAACAAGCTGGAGTAGCCATTCTAATATCAGATAAAATTGACTTTCAACATAAAATCATCCAAAGAGACTCAGAAGGTCACTTCTTGCTGGCCAAAGGGAAAATCCACCAGGAAGAGCTCTCAATACTGAACATCTATGCTCCAAATGCAAGGGCACCCTCCTTCGTAAAAGAAACCTTACTAAAGCTTAAAGCACACATTACACCTAACACAATAATTGTGGGTGACTTCAACACCCCACTCTCCTCAATGGACCGATCAGGAAAGCAGAAACTAAACAGGGACACAGTGAAACTAATTGAAACTCTGGACCAATTGGATTTAACAGATATATATAGAACATTTCATCCTAAAGCTAAAGAATATACCTTTTTCTCAGCACCGCATGGTACCTTCTCCAAAATAGACCATATAATCGGTCACAAGACAGATGTCAACAAATACAAGAAGATCGAGCTAATCCCATGCCTCTTATCAGATCACCATGGAGTAAGAGTGGTCTTCAATAGCAACAAAAACAACAGAAAGCCCACATACACACGGAAACTGAACAATACTCTACTCAATGACACCTTGGTCAAGGAAGAAATAAAAAAAGAAATCAAAGACTTTTTAGAATTCAATGAAAATGAAGGTACAACCTACCCAAATCTATGGGACACAATGAAAGCAGTGCTAAGAGGAAAACTCATAGCTCTAAGTGCATCCAAAAAGAAACTGGAGAGAGCATACACTAGCAGCTTAATGGCACACCTTAAAGCCCTGGAAGAAAAACAAGTTAATTCACCCAGGAGGAGTAGAAGACAAGAAATCATCAAACTCAGGGCTGAAATCAATCAAATAGAAACAAAGAGAACCATACAAAGAATCAACAAGACCAGGAGCTGGTTCTTTGAGAAAATCAACAAGATAGATAAACCCTTAGCCAGACTAACCAAAGGACACAGAGACAGTATACAAATTAACAAAATTAGAAATGAAAAGGGAGACATAACAACAGAAACTGAGGAAATTCAAAAGATCATCAGATCCTACTACAAAGGTCTATACTCAAAACAACTGGAGAATCTGGAGGAAATGGACGATTTCCTAGACAGATATCAAATACCAAAATTAAATCAGCATCAAGTAGACCAGCTAAATAGTCCCATAACCCCTAAAGAAATAGAAGGGGTTATAGAAAGCCTCCCAACCAAAAAAAGTACGGGACCAGATGGTTTTAGTGCAGAATTCTACCAGACCTTCAAAGAAGACTTAACACCAATACTCTCCAAACTATTCCACAAAATAGAGACAGAAGGGACACTGCCCAACTCATTCTTCGAAGCCACAATTACGCTAATACCTAAACCACAAAAAGATCCAACAAAGAAAGAGAACTTCAGGCCAATTTCTCTGATGAATATAGATGCAAAAATACTAAATAAAATTCTTGCTAACCGAATCCAAGAGCACATCAAAACGATCATCCACCATGATCAAGTAGGCTTCATCCCAGGGATGCAGGGATGGTTCAATATACGGAAATCCATCAATGTAATCCACTACATAAACAAACTGAAAGAAAAAAACCACATGGTCATCTCATTAGATGCTGAAAAAGCATTCGACAAAATTCAGCATCCTTTCATGCTAAAAGTCTTGGAAAGAGCAGGAATTCAAGGCCCATACCTAAACATAGTAAAAGCAATCTACAGCAAACCAGTAGCCAACATCAAAATAAATGGAGAGAAACTTGAAGCATTCCCACTAAAATCAGGGACTAGACAAGGCTGCCCTCTCTCTCCATATCTTTTCAATATAGTACTTGAAGTTCTAGCAAGAGCAATTAGACAACATAAGGAAGTCAAAGGGATACAAATTGGAAAGGAAGAAGTGAAACTATCATTATTTGCAGACGATATGATAGTTTACCTAAGCGACCCAAAAACCTCCACCAGAGAACTTCTACAGCTGATAAACAACTTCAGCAAAGTGGCAGGTTATAAAATTAACTCAAGCAAGTCAGTGGCCTTCTTGTACTCAAAGGACAAGCAGGCTGAGAAAGAAATTAGGGAAATAACACCCTTCACAATAGCCACAAACAACATAAAGTATCTTGGCGTAACTCTAACCAAACAAGCGAAAGATCTGTACAACAGGAACTTCAAGTCCTTGAAGAAAGAAATCGAAGAAGACCTCAGAAGATGGAAAAATATTTCTTGCTCCTGGATTGGCAGGATCAATATAGTAAAAATGGCCATCTTGCCAAAAGCAATATACAGATTCAATGCAATCCCCATCAAAATCCCAACTCAATTCTTCATAGATCTAGAAAGAGCAATTCTCAAATTCATCTGGAGCAACAAAAAACCCAGGATAGCTAAAACTATTCTCTACAATAAAAGGACTTCTGGGGGAATCAATATCCCTGACTTCAAGCAGTACTACAGAGCAATTGTGTTAAAAACTGCATGGTATTGGTATAGCAACAGGCAAACAGATCAATGGAACAGGATTGAAGACCCTGAAATTAACCCACAGACTTATGGTCACTTGATCTTTGATAAAGGAGCCACAACCATCCGATGGAATAAAGATAGCCTTTTCAACAAATGGTGCTGGTTCAACTGGAGGTCAACATGCAGAAGAATGCGAATTGACCCACTCTTATCTCTTTGCTCTAAGATCAACTCCAAGTGGATCAAGGACCTCCACATAAAACCAGACACACTGAAACTATTAGAAAAGAAACTTGGGAAGACCCTGGAGGACTTGGGCACAGGGGAAAAGTTCCTGAACAGAACACCAATAGCGTACGCACTAAGATCAAGAATCGACAAATGGGACCTCATAACATTACAAAGTTTCTGCAAAGCAAAGGACACTGTCCGAAGGACAAAACGGCAACCAACAAAGTGGGAAAAGATCTTCACCAACCCCACATCCGACAGAGGGCTAATATCCAATATATACAAAGAACTCAAGAAGTTAGACCGCAAAGTACCAAATAACCCTATCAAAAAATGGGGCACAGAGCTAAACAAAGAATTTTCACCAGAAGAAATTCGGATGGCCGAGAAACACCTTAAGAGATGTTCAACATCATTAGTCATCAGGGAAATGCAAATCAAAACAACCCTGAGATTCCACCTCACACCAGTCAGAATGGCTAAGATTAAAAACTCAAGAGACAACAAGTGCTGGCGAGGATGTGGAGAAAGAGGAACACTCCTCCACTGTTGGTGGGATTGCAAAATGGTAAAACCACTCTGGAAATCAGTTTGGCGGTTCCTCAGAAAATTGGGCATGGCACTTCCAGAGGACCCTGGCATACCACTCCTGGGCATATACCCAGAGGATTCCCCTACATGCAATAAAGACACATGCTCCACTATGTTTATAGCAACCTTGTTTATAATAGCCAGAAATTGGAAGGAGCCCAAATATCCCTCAAAGGAGGAATAGATACAGAAAATGTGGTATATTTATACTATGGAATACTACTCAGCAATTAAAAATAATGAATTCATGCAATTTGTAGGTAAATGGTTAGACCTGGAAAATATCATCCTGAGTGAGCTAACCCAATCACAAAAGAATGCACATGAAATGCAATCACTGATAAGTGGATATTAATGAGCCCAGAAGCACTAAATACTCAAGACACAAATAGCAAGTCAAATGATTCCCAAGAAGAAGAAAGGAGAGGACCCTGGGCATGTAAAGATTGCATCCAGTTTAGTAAAGAAACCGAGGGGGGAGGGGGAATGATTGGGGAATAGTTGGGGGGGAGAAGAACTATGGGAACTATGGTGGGTGGGAACTGGGAAAGGGGAAAGCCTTTGAAATGTAAACATAGAATATAGAAAATAAAAATAACTAAAAAAAAAAAGTATAAAAGGTGTACAAGAAGTTTACAAAAAATGATATTGTTGATCTGCATAAGGAATACTAAGAAAATAATGACATATTTTCTCAAATAATAACACTTGATATAATTTATTACTGGGTTTTAATTGTGTACTCAAATATCCATTACTATGCTCTTGTGACTTTTACCTTTACATGACACTTTACTAACTGAATCATATACATCTACATCTATATCTATATCATCTATATCTATATCTATATCTATATCTATATCTATATCTATATCTATATCTATGTCAACATTTTCTTTCTCTGTGTATAATTTTCTGAAATACCAGAACTGTGATATTCATAGTCTAAAATACTTCTGCTAGTAAACAGTGAAAAAGGGAAATGCTAATTGAATTTGCTTCATAAAACTGGCCTACAGAAAAAGAATTGAAATATTCCAGGTACACATTGGAACACAATCTCTGATTTTCTTTTAATGCTCTGTAATTTTAACATTTAAATCTTAATGTTCATACCATTCCCTGTATCTGTGACGATTTGAGAATTCTTACAGCAGATTTTGAAGCAGCTAAAAGTGCCTTTGTAAGTACAGATGACAGATTAACCTGCTGTTTTTACAAGCCAGAAGAGGTAGTTGTGATTCTTTTTTTCTCAGGTATCCAGTTCCTCAAAGAAAGACCTGATGGTTCAGGAAAATTCATTGGCTTCTGAGCTCTCTGTCAGTCAGTACAATACTGTTTTCTTTTCCTTTTATTGTTTACAATTTTTCGAATTATAACTTAATTACAACATTTCTTCCTTTCCTTTCATTCCTTTAACACATTCTGGTATATTCCTCCCCACTTAAAATGCATGGAATTGCTTCAGTTTTTTCTCAGTAAATGTTATTGTGTGTTCATGTGTGTATGTATACACATACATATATGTATACGTATATGTATATGAATGCTCCACCATCTGCTAAGCTCCAATTTATTTCTCTGGCAGACACCTGCATTAAGGAAAGCTTGTAATTCTGCAGTTTACATCTGCTGGGGGCTGTCAAGCAGATATACTTGAAGTTCTTAAGTTAATGGCTGACACGCAGCTGCAAGGCTGTGACCCATTTTGAATCCCCTTATTTTCAATGTGGCTCTAAAAGAGAGGGTACTTAACATAACTTCATTTTTCATTTTTACATTCATTTATTCTCAAGTCTAAGGTCACTATATCCTGGATATATGCAGCGTAATAAACACTAAAACTAAAATGTATAATAAATCTTTCATTTGCTTTCCTTTTGTGTAGTTTTTTTGTCTGTAGTGCTTACCAATCTGTTTTCAACACGTCTCCTCCTGTTCTCCAACTGAACAGGCACACATCTGTGGCCTATTTAAGTAACCTACTGCACCCATTGGAATCATCGGTAAAGCTATTTACTATACTCTAAAGAGCAGTGATTTCTGCCTTAAAGTGCTCACATTTAAACACACAGACATTCTCAAATGAAAACATAAAGAAATAAACACCAAACGATGCTACTGAAAACACGGTTTCATCACTTTCTCAAGGAAGTCTCTTGGTATGGATAAACCAATAAAATATGGGCTTAGGAATTGAGTAAGAATAATAGCAGTATAGCTTATCAAATTTTTATATCTCTTGTGTTTAGAAAAATTGCAGGGACTTTCCACATAGCACTCTTCCATTTCTCTTTTTATCACCAAACAAAATTATATGTTATTGAGAGTAGCTGGTAGTGTTACTGGTAGCTGGCTATTATCTTTATACACTGATAATAAAGTCAGAAATAAGACTTCTTTTAGCTGGTCTTGTCACATGGGCAAATCACCAATCTTGGATTTGTTTTCTTAAGATAACACTAGTTTCCTCACTCTGTAGTCGAAATGAAGAATGCGAATACTTAGCCCAATACTGGGAATATAACAAGCATTCAATTGTTGGTATTATTACTTTTGATTTACCAAATGTCATTAGTGGTTAGATAAATTGCTACCATAATGGGCACATAGTCACCTTAAAATTGCTAAATAAGTAGTTGCAATATACAGAGCACCAACGGAAGAAGACGAGGGACAACAAAGAACACAGGTGCATCCATTTTCAAGGAATTCCAGAACTGCTGCCTTCCTAACTGTAAATCACAAGATGGGTAAACGTAGTAAAGCAATATTATAATTCAAATTTGATTTTGTAGCATTATAATTGTTTTAATTCATTTTTATCCTAGTTTTTAGAAACAATACAATTTGTAAAATTTTAGAGTCCAGTGAAACACAATGGATAATCCTCTCAAATTTGTTCAATTCCATTGTTTGTTTTGAATAATACCAAGAGTTCAAAATCATACTGATCATTGACTTTGATATTAGTTTCCAAATGGCAGCTATACTTGTTTCTGTAGGTCAAATCACCTACACACTAAGCGAATGAACTATAAACTTTCTACTGATTTATTATACTTTTCTTAAAAAGTATAATAAATGTAAATGAATACCTATATCTCTACCTTTTTGCCTAATGTTTTATCTTTGATAAGAAAAATAAGTCAATTTTTAAAGCTGGTAAACTTTCAAATTAGTAGAAGTGTCAGAAAAGATGGGAGATTTGAAGTATCTAACTGATGGTAATTAAACCTTTAACTAGGGAAATATAAAATTTAGCTACTTTTCAAATCTATGATAAAAATATATCTAAAAATAATTCAATTTCTCAAAGTACATGAAGTGTTACCTGATGCTAACGTCACAGACACACCTTGGAGAGGGTTTGACAGTCATATCTACATTACACTAAATATGCACTTTCTAGAATGGCAGTAATATATCTGTCAAGACACATAGAACAGAAAGCTTATCATTTCTCTGTGCTGTGACTTGCAAAATCAAAAATATGAAAAACAAAAGGGTATACTATAAGGAAATTAATAAATTGATGTGCTTCAAAATGAATTTCAAAAGCATTATAATAGTGTTAACAGAAAGGTGTAAAATTATTCATGAAATATTCACTGACTATATTTTGTAGAATGGGCACCTACACACACACACACACACACACACACACACACACACACACACACACGTCTACATGTATTTATGTGTATCACATGTATTCAAGAGCATACAGACATTAGAAATGCTATTAAATCCCTTGGAAAGTTACATATACTTCTGAATTTCCATGTGGGTTCTAAGATATGAACAGAGTCCTCTACAATATGATATGGTCAAGTAGAGAGTCACACAGACACACAAGTACATATCTGCACACAGAACAGGTGCATTAAGCAGAAACAGGTGATCTTTGAGAGCATTTAAACTTTAGAGAAGTTAGGATTGGTGAAAAGATTAGAAATCTAAAATCCAATTTTTAAATGAAGGAGCCATGACAAAAAAAATGTAAATATTTTTTCCTAAATTAGATTGATTGTATTTGCAATCAATAAGTGTGGTGGCATTATATGAAAATAGAGTGTCAAATATCAGAAATGAAAGTACAATCGGAATTAAAGTTCTAGGCCTCTGTACACTTGAATAATCAGTGAAATGAATGTCCATAGGCATAATATTTTCATCTTATTTTGGTAGGAACTTATGGTGTGAACTTCCCATGTGTAAACTATATAACCAAAATATCAGAAGCTGCAAAATGTTTCTTTGGTATATCATTTTGCTAAAAGTATTCATTTTATTTCATATATGTATTATGTGTGTGTATGTGTGTGTATGTGTGCATACGTGCGTGTATGGGCACCTACACACACACACACACACACACACACACACACACACACGTCTACATGTATTTATGTGTATCACATGTATTCAAGAGCATACAGACATTAGAAATGCTATTAAATCCCTTGGAAAGTTACATATGCTTCTGAATTTCCATGTGGGTTCAAAGCCATGAACAGAGTCCTCTACAATAGCAGTAAATGCTCTTAAGCAATGAGCCATCTCCCCTGCCCCCAGTCATTTCTTGCATGATGAGAGACAGGAAGCTGTTTCTCAGTGTTTCCAAACACAATTAAAACAAAGAAGACTGGCTTAAATCATATACGTGGATAAAACATTAGATGTCTTATGCTAATAGTGCTAAATTAGAAAAAAATCAATACATGACTTTAAATTGGCTATTATTTGTAAAGATTACATTTCTTTGTCCTTTCAAGAGTCTAATAGTTCTACTGATGTTATTTTGTGTAAGTGTAAAACTATGGTTAAGTGACCTTTTCCTCAACCATTTCTTAATCTTCAGAAGACAAAAAACTGTTTAGCTTTCATACTATTTGAAAACATCTTCAGAGAATTCAGTCTATACACATATTCATTCAGTAAAATGTATCCTTTAATGTTTAATTCAGGAACTCCCAATAGTGAACTAAATGTTCCTGGATATGCAGACATTTGAATAAAACACACCTGTCAACAAATATGCAGGGCAGGAATGTCTTTCATTAACCTATTTCATGTTATTCTTTCCATCTGTGGTTACGTTTGGATTTTAATTCTGTTCACATTCTGCTATTCCTGGGAAAGTGGCCTGAAGCGGACAGCTAGAGGAGAGAACTAAATCGAGCACGTAAATCACTTCCTCTCCAGTGCCACAGCCAATTTAAGGAGCACCCTGACATTAATACCTAGAAATAATATACTGTCGAGCCGTCACAGCAGAGGGACTCTACTTCAGATTACAGCATTGTCCCGGTGACTGTGCGCAATTACAATTAACCTTAGCCTGCTTCCAACAATGTCCAGGATAAGCAGCTAGGGATGTGATGTCTTTAAGAAAACACTCAGGGTGACACAAAAGTGATTTCTGAGATTTAGAAATATTCAAAAATTGTTTTAAATTAAATTATGTCACAACTCTAAATTTTTCATTGAATTGAATGTGGGAATCTGTTAAATAGACATTGTGTTTTACAAATTAAACATATCTCACAGTTCATAGGTATTTAAGAGTTATCTATAGAAATAACACGCTTCTAAAGACCTAGAAGTAATTCAGTATTTGATATGACTTATTTAAGCATACTTTTTTTCAGATTCAGGTTTCTATTACATGCAAATAAAACTAATTTACTGATATTAATATTAATAAATTACTTATATCTTATAAAGGGCATAAATAAAGACATTTATAATTATATGCCCTTTTTATGTGCTTAAACTTATGTGCATTTGTTATATAAATATCCATATATACTGTTCAAATGTATAGCAAAATTGATTGCACAAATTTTCACAAAAAAAATTAAGAAAAAGGATTCTTCTTGTTTTCTTTCCCTCCTCCTCCTCCTCCTCCTCCTCCTCCTCCTCCTCCTCCTCTTCCTCCTCCTTCTTCCTTTCTTTTCCTTCTTCCTGTCTGCTTATGAGACAGGGTCTCACAATGCAGCATTAGGTATGCTGGAACTCATTATGCAGAGCAAGCTGGACTCCATCTCACAGAGATCATCTTCTTCTGCCTCCTGAGTTCTGGAATTAAAGGCATATGCCTCCTCACCTGTCTGACAGAAAAATTCTAAGGACACTTACACCTGGTCTTTATACATCAATAGTCATAAAATTATCCTGGTTCATATTGTAGCTTCATACATGCTAATGGTATATTGTTAATCTTCGAGTATAAGACATTTCTCTTGAGGATATTCAAACACAGTAGATCACAGTATGGATATAATAAATAACCCTTATTTTACTACAGTGCACTTACTTGGAATTCAATAAAGAAAAGAAATGTAGTGATAGGCAGTGGACTAAATATTATCCAAGAAATAAGAAATATTTGTTCATTGTAGTCAGAAAGATATTAACAAGGAGAACAAAGATTGCCAGAAGAAAGCAATATTTTCTAATTCAATATTTTGTCACAGTTGAGCAAGTTCCAAATATCAAAAGCCCCCAAATGAATATACACAAATAAAACACTTAAAATGCATTAAAATATGAATTGACATACTGATATGAATACTTCTGGCTCCTTATGCATTCTGCATATTCCTTTTTCCTTTTAGAAAGATAATATGCATAATCAGTGCGATGATGTGCCCACCTCTAAGGCATCTGTTTCTGTTCTGCTTTTGGAATCAAAGAAGAGAGAATTCACACTTTTGTGAAAGAATTCCACTTATGTGGAAGCCGTGCATGGCATCTAGGAACTTGCCCAAGAAAGATAATATTACTTGAAGGAAGAAGTTCCACTTTTGGTTTGCCTTCTTTCCCAGGATGGGTGAAATGTAGCGTGTGTTGTGGTAATCTTGGAATCATCTAGAGCAGAAGAGCTTTGCTGTTTACTATTTGCTTTTTGGAGAATTAATAATAATGCATCCCATTGTAGATATTGATTAATACAGAGACCAAGGCAACACATGCAGATATACAACGAATAAGAAACAGTGAGATACTCAGCTATTACTGGGATATTTCTACGACACTTCCTACCCTCAGACTCAGACATCAATGTGGAAAAGGAATTGGAAAAACTGTAAGAGCCAAAAGTGATATATGTTCAATGTTCTTAATCATCACAGAAACGCAAATCAAAACAACCCTGAGATTCCACCTTACCTTAGTCAGAACATCTAAGATAAAAAACTCAGGTGACAGTAGATGCTGGTGAGGATGTGGAGAGAGAGGAACACCCCTCAGTTGCTGGTGGGATTGCAAGCTGGTACAACCACTCTGGAAATCAGTCTGACAGTTCCTCAGAAAATTGGACATACTACTACCTGAGGTCCCAGCTATACTCTCTTGGGTATATACCCAGATGCTCCAACATGTAATAAGGATACATTCTTCACTATTTTTTATAGCAGCCTTATTTATAATAGCCAGAACATGGAAACAACCCAAATGTCCCTCCACAGAGGAGTAGATACAAAAAATGTGGTACATTTACACAATGGAATACTACTCTGCTATGAAAAACAATGACTTCTTGAAATACATAGGCAAATGGATGGAACTTGAGAATATCATCCTGTGTGAGGTGACTCAATCACAAAGGAACAAATTCAGTATGTACTCACTGATAAATGGATATTAGTCCAAAAGTTCAGAACACCCAAGATTCAATTCACAGATCATATAAAGACTAAGAAGAAGGATGGCCAAAATGTGGATGCTTCAGTGCTTTTTAGAAGGAGGAACAGCCGGGTGGTGGTGGCGCACGCCTTTAATCCCAGCACTTGGGAGGCAGAGACAGGCGGATTTCTGAGTTCGAGGCCAGCCTGGTCTACAGAGTGAGTTCCAGGACAGCCGGAACTACACAGAGAAACCCTGTCTCGAAAAACCAAAAAAAAAAAAAAACCTAGAAGGAGGAACAAAATACACACAGGAGAAGAAAAAATGTGGACCAGAGACTGAAGGAAAGGCCAGCCAGAGACTGCCCCACCTGGGAATCTATCCCATATACAGCCACCAAACCCAGAAGTTATTGTGGATGCTGGGAAGTGCTTGCTGGTGGAAGCCTGATACTGCTGTCTCCTGAGAGCTCTACCAGAGCCTGACAAATACAAAGCCAGATGCTCGCAGACAACCATTGGACTAAGCTCAGTGATCCCTGATTGAGGAGTTGAAGAAAGGACTGAAGAAACTGTGGGAGTATGCAACCCCATGGCGAGGGCAACAGTGTCAAAAGGTCCAACCCCCAGAGCTCCTGGATACTGGACCACCAGCCAAAGAATACACATGGAGCGACCCATGGTGCTGGCCACATACGTGACAGAAGATGGACTTAGTGGATGTAGTAAGAGGATAGGCACTTGGGTCTAAGGGTGTCCAATGTCCCAGTGTAGTGGAATGCCAGGGCGAGAGGACAGGAGTGGGTGGGTGGGGGAACACCCTCATAGAGGCAAAGGGAGGAGGGATGAGATAGGGAGATGCTGAAGTGGGGGACATGGAAAGGGGAAAACACTAGAAATGTAAATAAAGAAAATATCAAAAAAAGGAAAAAATCTCAGGGTTGTTTTGATTTGCATTTCTTTAATGACTAATGATGTTGAACATTTCACCTCACACCAGTCAGAATGGCTAAGATTAAAAACTCAGGAAACAGCAGGTGTTGGCTAGGATGCGGAGAAAGAGGAACACTCCTCCACTGTTGGTGGGACTGCAAGCTGGTACAACCACTCTGGAAATCAGTCTGGCGGTTCCTCAGAAAACTGGGCATGATACTTCCAGAGGACCCAGCCATACCATTCCTGGGCATATACCCAGAAGATTCCCCAGCATGCAATAAGGATACATGCTCCACTATGTTCATAGCAGCCTTATTTATATTAGCCAGAAGCTGGAAAGAACCCAGATCTCCCTCAACGGAAGAATGGATACAAAAAAATGTGGTATATATACACAATGAAATACTATTTAGCCATTAGAAACAATGAATTCATGAAATTCTTAGAGAAATGGATGGAGCTGGAGAACATCATACTAAGTGAGGTAACCCAGTCTCAAAAGAATACCCATGGTATGCACTCACTGATAAGTGGATATTAGCCTAGAATCTTGGGACACCAAAGACACAATCCACATACCAAATGATGTCCAAAAAGAAGGAAGGAGTGGACCCTGGCTCTGGAAAGGATCAAAGCATCAATGTAGGGGAATACCAGAACAGGGAAGTGGGAAGGGGTGGATGGGGGAACAGGGGGAGGGAAAAGGGCATGTGGCACCTTTATGGGGCAGGGAACCAGGAAAAGGGAAATGAAATGTCAATATAGAATATATCCAATAAAAAAAAAAAAGGAAAAAAGTGACATCAAAAATATTTTATTGCATGTAATTAGGTTAAGAAATATGTATGTACCATCCATTTTAAGATAAATAAATTGTACTTTTTTGTTTAAAAAAAATCTCCAAGAAATTCTATTTAATTGCTGTACAATATGATAAATTAATTCATTAAACTTAATACATGAATATTATATTATTTTATTGTTTAACTTTAAATATATAATATCTTAAATAATAATGGCATATTATTCAAATAAATGCTTTATATAAGGGTACAGTATTTGGGTACAGAAGAATCAAAACCATAGGATAGATATTGGAAAGGGGAAACAATATCATGGGGTACCATCGAATTGAATAATTCTAATTAATATTTATTTGTATAGGTATCAAACTTGCTCAGAAAGATATTATGAATTTCAAATTAAACTTTCTATAAAAATGTTTCATTTTTAAATATTTTTGAAACACACTAAAGGAAAACACTTCATATTTTTATAAAAGTACTAAATAATAGCTATATTTTTATGTATTAGAAATAAAGCATTTTATTTTGGTTGGTATATTAGTATAATTGTTGTGTTTGACACCTTTGTTCAGCAACTTTCACATTTCCTGAAAATGCTGGGTCTGTGTCAGAAGCAGTGTATTGAGACAATAATTGCCCCATCCCGATCCCTTGAAAAGCAACAGATAAGCAGTTTATCACTTTGATATGGCTTCTTCAGTTCCCTAACCTTCCTTGCACTATGACAAGCATCAAAATCTCTTATAATTGGCTTGTTCACTGTACAGCAAGGAAACCTCTGCTTCTATCTAAGTCTTGGAAGAAAATAGCTTTCAGTTTTCGTAATACAGAGATATAATGTTGATCTATTATACACTCAGGCACATTTCTTTGATTTTGTTATATAAAATTTAATTATTTTACACACTCTCAAATATTAATTCAGTCATTCTTTGAATAACAAATTGTACTATAGCATTTGAGAAAAAAATTTTCACAAAAGTTTTTAAGCCCTTATATTCTAAATGATTTTTAAAAAATTTTACTAAAATAATAGTATTTGTATTAATACCAAAAATCACCTTAAAAATGCATGAACTGCTAGTTACTCAGCAATTCTAGCCATCTAAAAGGCACACAGTAATAATCTTTCAAAATAAACTAAAGGAAATATAGAACATAAAGTTATAGGTCTATAGATCATATTTTAAAGGATATAATGACAATATTTTACATTAATATTTCAGGATCAAAATGGAAATTAAAAAGATAATGAATGAAGTCTGTTTTCTGGTATTATATATTCAATTTATTGTGACACGCATAATATGGGCACATCTTATAAGGTTGTTAGCATGATCACAACCCAATTTCAAATCCTTTAAAAGGGAGGTGAATTAATCATTCTCATTTAATTGGGTCAAACTATGACTTAAAGGGGCAAATTTTCTACAAAACACCAGGGATCTAAAAATTAGAGCATATTTTTCCTAAGAGAAACTGAATATCTGTATTTTTCCCTGTGGTAGAAAGAAAGAAACTGAGCAAAAATTTGCTTTCAGTTTTAAGAAAACGCGATATGGGACACTTATTTTTCCATTACTTTCCATGTAACTCAACTTAGCACATCTTCAAATCAAATTGGAGTATTATGGGCTTAAATTCAGGGAACATCTAAGGAACTATTGGATCTTGCAGTTACTATATCGCTCCATTGTCAGTGAGATAGTTAAGAAAATTAAATGTCCAAATAAGTAAATAAATAAATGGTGAAATTTTTCAGATAGCAAAATTAAATTACACTTTGTTATTGTAGCTCTAGTTCCTTTCACAGATAATTGTATCTGAAGAAGAAATCTTAGTTGCCTTAAAGAATAATTCAGAATTGAACAAAATGTCCCGATAAATACGTACAAAACAGTCTCAGGCCCATAATCCTCATAAGGTCTCAATTTTCTCTAAGTTTGGAACTATTTTCTACCTGCAGAATATGAAATATTGGCTTCCCTATGTATTTATTGTTAATTCCCCATGATCATTTGAGGTTCAATTTGGAACAATTTTCAAATGCTCAAGTGGGGTATGAGGGTTTCTACATTTGTAATTCTAAAGCCAGCTAAATTGTTTCAGTTATTAATATTTCATTTCTCTCTGTTCACCAAATGGGGAAATTTGTATGACTATTCAAATGGAGCTCATGCATTAAAAAAAAAGAAAAAGAGAAAAAAAAGCTTAAAACCTTATATTCGATGTAACGGTTGTAGTACATACTGCTGGTCTGCTGTATGTGTATGTTAGCTATGGAGAACTCATATTTTAAAACGTTTCCCCATTACTGTTCTATACCTGCAATGATACACATAAGGAGGATGAAAACAATACAAGTGACACATTCCTGCCTTGAATCAAAAGACCAGACTGTCCTATGCAAACATGTCTTCTTCATAAACAGATACGTGCACCTAATTTTAAAATGGAAATAAAACCACACTACTCTCCCTGCTCCCTTCCGTCAGCGGATCCTAGTCAGCCTTCCTTGAACTCCCAATCCCTATCCCACTTGCAAACTAACAGAGACTTTTTCTTTACTATGATGTACATACATATCTGATCTGAATGTGTGAAAATGCTGATTAAGCTAAAAATTATTAAGATAACATTTTATATATATATATATATATATATATATATATATATATGATTTATTTATTTATTTTGTATACAATGTTCTGCCTGAATGTATGCCCGCACAACAGAAGAGGGCACCAGATCTCATCATAGATCGTTATGAGTCACCATATGGTTGCTGGGAGTTGATCTCAGGACCGCTGGAAGAGCAGCCAGTGAGCCCAACCTCTGAACGTGCTCCTGTTTTTGTTTTGTTTTGTTTTGTTTTGTTTTTGTTTTGTTTTTGTTTTGTTTTCATTTAACCTTAACAAAACAACAGGACATTAAAAAAAATGATACCACGTTTGCTGAGAAATTCTGACATTAGCTATTATTGAAAGACTCACCATTTCTTTTCCTAACAAAACGAACAAAAAATAATAGAAGAATAAATGAACTGAATAGGAAGTCCAGAGTGCTGCCGTATTACTAACACTATATTACTAAGAAATTAAAACTTAGGTCCAACTTCCACCCCTCAAAAATATACATATTATCAGGTGGTGGTGGCAGCACAAATCTTTAAACCAAACATTGGGAAGGAGGTAGGCAGATCTCTGTGAGTTTGAGGTTCTCCTGGTCTATACTCTAGATCCAGGACCCTTAAAACTATACTGAAAAATCCTGTGGGACTTTAATGGCCAAGAGTTATGGACAAAGGGTCGGGGTACCTTCAACCATTGACCTCAAACATGAGGAAGGCAGGAGTTGGATACCTTCCCCTCCCAACCTGGCACTGTAAAGCCGGTTCCCTCCACCAGCAATCCTAGTAACAGTTTACTACCCTGAGAGTTATTAGGCTTCACATCTTGTTTGATATTCTAAGTTTTTTCCCCTGGACCAAAGAGTCCCACAGTATGCAGATAAAGTATCTTCCAAGACAGCTGCCCTGGCCAGTGGTGCCCAGCCACAAAGACCTTACCCCTTCGACCTAGGCAACCTCTGCAGGGGCATATATACCCTCCCCCCCCTCACAATAAATGAACCAGTCTCTTAAGCTGTTTTGGTTGTGTTCATTGTCCATGCACTCATTGCCTACTGAGGTTCTCCACTGCAGCCACCTTAAGCTGCTAAACTCCCTTCCCTCCAGTTCAGCTTCACCAAGGGAGGGCCAGACACAGGGACCAAAACCCTCTCTCAAAAATACTGAACCAAAACAACAACAAAGACAATGACAACGACAACGACAGTGACAACAGCAACAAAACAGATAGAAAGCAGGAAATAGACATACCAGTCTAAGTCCATTACAGCAATATCCAACTCCAACAAACAAGGCCCAACTTCTGTTCCAGAAACTCATTACTAAAAGATGGTGTTTGTCATCTAACAACTATGATCACAAATAAAAATGTACAAAATAGTCACTCTACCCTCCCTCTCCTGTTTAATACTATCGAAAGCCCCAGATATGGAAGCAGTACAGCCTGCAGATTCTGATCATCCTCTAACTCCTTTTTACTGTATTTGGTTTTGAAAATAGGTTAACAGGAATTCTAATTTACTGACTTGTTCTTAGTCAATAAAAATGTATCCTATGGTCAAGTAAAGCGAAAATCAAGACCAACAAATGATTGGGGGGGTTGTGTGTTTTTTGTTGTTGTTGTTTTGTTTTGTTTTTTATTGATATGGATCAAACTGAGAATCTTGCCAACTGTAAAGAAGCGCCCTTCTCCTGACCAGGATTCCTAACCCAGATTCTTCATTCCTTTCATTCTTAATAGAGTCCCTGTTTTATCTACATACACACATAGGGATTCTACTATGTATAACATTTTTCAGCATACCTCTAAGGCAGGTGTGAAAAAGCGCCATATTTAGGTACATCGGATATGAAAGGAACTATCTCTAAATATCTACTATCGCCATAAAAATCCTAAACATGAGGTGAAAGGCTGTGTTTCTTCCACTTTCTTGTATCTGAAAGAAAGATTGTGGAGTAATACAGTGGTTTCTTAATACCTTAGATTGGTGACGGGAGAGACGCAGCTCCCACAAGGTCTATTAATGATGTCATGAAGTGAAGCCTGCTCAGGCACTCTGTACTCTCCCCTACACATTGTCTTTCTCCTGTATCCACTGATTTTTGTTATAGAGACAGACTGTATCTTCCAAATCACACGTAATGTGGCAGTACTTTTGTGTTATCATTACAAATAAAAATAGGCACATAGATGGTCTGAACATAAATGAAGTTGGTAGAAACCCAGTTGTTCAACTTCCTACCTTTTGAGATGTTGACAAAGCAGTTTTCTCTCTCCTCTTATCTCACACCTCCTAAATAAGGATAATATAGCTTTCACAGAGGAATGAACAGCAAAACTCCAGAAGGGATAGTATAAATACTTATATTTCTTTACGTTTCATCTTGAATTTTAATTGTTTTTAAAACCTGAATAACTCTCATAATACTAATGTCTTATGTCATTGTTATTTCTGTCAGTATGAATCCTGTTAGAAATATTACCTGTTTTTAAAAAAAAAACATTTTAAGCTGTATAAATACTTGGAAGAATTGAGCCTCAATTTATAACGCTTTGGTATGCCTACAATTTTACTTCCAAATAGGTGATAGACAAAGACTACTCTATTCTGAGGCATATTTTGTATTAAATTTTTCAGAAAATAGACAATTATGTGTGATGAGTCCTCTGCAAGCATATAAAACAGAGCAAACACCTGCCAATAATGTCAGCTGCACACATGAAATCAACCCTCCCGAAACAAATCCCAACAATGTACAATACCTTCTCCTGACTGTCATAATTGAACCAGCCACAACAACAATTGTACTTTTTAAAGATTTCAACCAGAAGCGCAATTAGAAGAGTAATTTTTTTCCAGTGCAAGAAATAAGATCACAGAACAACTTGATTTTGAAAATGTTGAGTTCCCTGGCAGTGTGCTTTATATGCACGGTGACCTGGGGCTCTGACAGCAGCTTGGATTTGACTCCAGCGATGCTCTATTAGAGTTCAGTATTGAATCAGGCCATTCCTCCCCCGAGCTGTTTATTATTCCTTAAATTAATTTCTAAAAGTACATTTTTTCCATTAATATTCAAAATACAATTGATCTGTTGACAATCTCAAAAATTTGAGAAAAGACAAAGTATAAGAGAATATTATTAATTATTTTTATAGTGGAGTGAAACATTTGAAAGACACTGGTGGATATTTGAGATTGGGGTTTTCTATTACACCATCAATAACACAATGACTAACTGTGATAGAATTTACTTAGCGTCTGGCTTAGTTCACCAGGTTCTTAGAGGACCAGCTGGTACTGGACTTAGTACCGTGAAACCAGTCCCTCTTTGAACTGATTGCTTTATATTCTTTTTCTCAAACATTCCCATTAAGGGCTTAGGCTTCCTTTCTCTCAATCAAATCTCTACTCCCAATCAGTTAATTTTTAAAAATATTTGTCTTATTTGTTTGCCCCACCAATGTATATGAAGCCCTACATTAAAACCTGTTCCGTGTGCCTTATTTTAAATTGCAAAACCTATGTCTGGAATTCTTGAAAATATGGTCTTTGTAAAAGATTTGTTTCCATGTCCTTATTTGTCTGGAGTCTTGCGTTGTGTGTGTGCATGTGTCTGGACATGTGCATGTATGCTGGTGTGGGCACATATGGAGGTCAGTAGAGAACTTGGAGGAGTCAGTTATCTTCTACCATATGGGTTCCAGTGGTTAAACTCTGGAACACTATTCTGCATGCTTCTGAAAATGGAAACAAGAAGCCTTTTGTAGACATAGACCAGTAAAACTGGATCTGTGTGTTAGCTCTCCTGGCTGCTCTTTGGCTGTCTGTTTACTACCCTGACTGACTTAGTGGCCATGGCAGCACTACCCTGTTTCTGGGCCAAGTCTTCTGAATCCAGTTCCCAATGGCCCTTGTTACTTTGTTTGCCTTAACCCATTCTTGCATTCTCATCCTCATCCACAGGCTCTTCTGGACACTAGAATCAGAGGAGACAATGGGGGCTGGATAGTGGGAATGATGCCATTTTACACTGAAGTCCCAGTCAAGAGCTGGTTTGGATGGGAAAGGCCTCTCAAGTTGGATAGACGTAGATGAACAAAAACACTTTGGAAGACTATGTGGCTATCTCACTGGTTAATCAATGCAAGTTGATAGAATTTTATCAGTGGTCATATCAATGGAGAATACATGGGAAGAGTCACCAAGATAGTACAGTGGGCTGCAAGTTAGTAAAAGAAGCTTAAACAATAAGTAAATGACAGCTTTCTGCACTGTTGCTGCTATTGATTATTGTGGAGAATTTCAAGCTCAAGGTTAGTTCATTGAGAGTCCTTTGATGAACAACTTCTTCATAAAAATTAGATAGGAGTCTAATCTGTGTGAAACCAAACATTTAAAACCCCCAAGGGAAATTTTCTTGCTAATACTCTGTAAACAAAGAAACGACATGTGGGCTCTTGCTATGCTTAGGTCTCCATCAATGGTCAGAGAGAATTAACACATCACTTAATTGTGGCGAGGGTAATAGGCAGATTCTGAGTTTCCTGACTGAGACCATTCTGAAGTCTGTGTAAGTTTGAAATGAACAATTTTTAATTTCACAGTGATTTTCTTGTCTCAAACATACATTATGAATTCCCCCTTTTAACATTTGTATTATTAACTTAAAATGTGTAGCTGAAAGTATCTCAGGGCTAAACAGAATTGTGATAAGGGGTGTGTTATAGGTTTGATCCGATATATTGATCCTTAGTTTACAGACCCAGACTCCATAGAAAATTTCTTATCATCCATTTTCCAATAATTTTTAATTTTGAATATTGGAAAATATCAAAAGAAAACTATAAGGCTATATCCAAATACTCTACCAGGACTCAGCAATTTTCAACTTTGCCAAATTTTCTGTATTCTTACTCTTCCTCTGTCTCTACACAAACACACACACACACACACACACACACACACACACACCACAACTCTCTAAACTGATCATTATAATGACTTTATAATAGGAAATTTCTGTCTTTAACGTTTCTTCCATATTTGTTAACTGGCTTTATTTATAGCCATGACTTCTAGTAATAATGATGAAAATTTTAATTTACTCCAGGAGTACGTAGTGATCAGTTAGAGAAAGCATGCAGCATCCAACAGTCTTATCTTTTGGATATACTTCCATTAGAAAAAATGAAATTCTGAAATATTCTCTTTCTTCTTTCAGTATAGAAGTGCCCTATATATAGTTCTTATTTTTATTGCCAATCAGTTAAGTTTTAATAAAAACAGTTTTATATGTGTTGGTGAGGCATGGTTTCTGAACCCTATGAATGAAATCAGCTGCATTAGCTAAATCCCACCTCTCTCTCTCTCTCTCTCTCTCTCTCTCTCTCTCTCTCTCTCTCTCTCTCTATCTCTCTGTGTGTGTGTGTGTATGTGTGTGTGTGTGTGTGTGTGTGTGAGAGAGAGAGAGAGAGAGAGAGAGAGAGAGAGAGCTACCTATTCCTATACCACCTACTATAAGAATCTCCTTATTCTCCACCTCCTGTCCTCTATCAACTATAATTTTCTCCCATCATTATTTTTCCTACTTCTAACAATACCAACAATAAAAATATGTCTAGGCGTGTTGGCGCATGACTCTAGTTCTGATACTTGAAATATTGAAGCAGAATGATTGCCCCAGACTTGAGGAAAGTGTAATTTACATACAGAATACAAGACAGCAACTCTACATTATTAAGGAATCTCTTCTGTGCAGTCTGACCTGTTTGGTTTGTTTGTTTGGTTGGTTTGTTTTTTGTTTGTTTATTTGTTTGCTTGCTTGTTTGTATATCTTTCCTTGTTTAGGTTTTTGTTTTGTGAACTATGTTGAAACAAAGACAAAAAATCCAGATAGAAAATGACTTTCTGAATGAAAAACTGCAGTGGGTACTCTTGACCATGATATCATATTAACATGAAATAACTAAGTTTTAATTCAGGCTCAATTTCTCCTGTTCTTACAATCATGGAGATGTAAAATAAGCTTTTATGATTCTAAAATTAAAGTTGATTCCCATTATATTCTCATCAGCTTACTTTTGTAATTTATTTTCTACCTGAATTTCTAATTTGGAAGAAATTAAATATACTCACTGAAGCCAATTCTTAATGTTTAGGTGCCCTTATCCATTTTCAAGTAAGTACTGGTACAGAAACTAAGGCAGTCATGCATTGATTCCTGAATTAGCATATCTTAGCACAACAAATTTTAAAAATCACATATAAAAATTAGACTTGAGATATATTCACAAAAAGTAAGTGGTTACTGGTCACATTCTGATACAAAGGACTGAAGAGAAAATGCCTATAAATTTCATAATGAAATTTCACCAAAAAAAGGCCATAAGCAAAAACTACTTACATAAAATAAAGTCATATGAACAGAATAAAATGAGATAGGGTTTTGAACCTCAAACTAGAACCAGGATGACGGTAAAGTAGAATATTTTAAACAGAGCACGATTTTGGATGGGTGTAGCAAAAATAAATATATACAGCACAAGTGTTATAATTATTGTTAAATACAACAGGAACTTGTTCTATGGTCAATCATTCCATGTACTGGAACCAACTGGCATGTTCTAGAAGGAAACCCTGCTGGCAGCAATGGCAGTTGGCCACCAGTGCCAAGTTGAGATTTTCACAAGAGTCATTTGAGTCAGTTTTAGAACATGGCTAAAGACAGGCATACACAATTTGTCTTACTCAATGATACCACAAAATGGATCCAGAGAGTCAAGAAAACAAATATTCATGTCTCTCCAAGAAATCATCCTTCTGGCATAATTCATGTATGCTGATTTATAGACAGAAGGTAGCAATGGTAAATATGGAAATAATTGAGATCTGGGTGAGACTTGATCCAGGTGCCTACTGTCACAAGGGCATACACTTTGGTAAATATTTTAATATATTGTATTTGTTTAAAATCTGTGAATACATATACGACAGTGAGAGGGGCGGTGGTGGCATACCAACTTGTCAATGCTGTACACCAAGTACAGTGCTAGTGCTCATTTGGGACTTTAAGACATTAATTGTAACTATATTGTCTTAATAGGTATTTACTACTTGACATATCACTTTTTCTGTTTAATATAAAATATGAGACAAAGATAATTTGATATTAAAGGTGATATTAAAGGTGATTATGTGGTGTCAGTTAAGTATCTAAAAAACACAGGCATAAGCAGAGAGCAGTGATGAAAGCATTCTGGGTTCAACTTGACTTTTTACACTCAGTAGACTTCTCTCCTACCTGCAGTAGCCCATCTATCAAGTGGATAGCTTATAAGAGTTCAAAGGCAAATGAAAAGAAGGAACAAGAATGACTCTATTGGTATCACTTTGGTTATGAGAACAAAAGAAAGTAGATCATAAAAATGAACACCGGAGACAGGGAAGCTATTTTCCAAAAGGTTGCTTAATATACCATGCCTGTGTGCCTGACATATTCCACAGTTAAAATGCTTCAGAAAACCTATTAATTTTTATTTTTCTATTATTCTGTGAAAGCTAACACTCTGCCAAAGCCATTTAAGTTATCTTCAATAGAAGAAAAATGGTTTTGATAGTTCTGGAAGTTCCTACTTGATTATTACGGAGTTAGAAAATTAGCTCACTTCCTGGTGGGAATTAGGAATGCAGAATACAAGGAAATTAATCTATCTATGAATATTATAACTAATTTGACATAGTATAGGAAAGAATTTGTGAATCAGACTATAAATAAGAAAATCATTTCTATGAATGGGAATTAAGTAAAATTTAGTAAAAGGGATGGATGACAAAGGCAGTAGAAGGGTCATGAAACACGAAGTGCACTGGGACTTAAAGGTGACCATCACAGGGATGCACACTGTATGGAGATGGAAGTCTGTCAGTTATGTGGTATGAGGTAGCTGAGTACTAGCCACACTGATAAGGTCTGACAAAACAAATATTGGAAACTACTAATTCTCAGCAGAAAACATCAGGATAAAAGTTAGGAAAATGTTTAATTTTTTACAAGTATAAGTAATCACTGCCTTGGATCTGGACTCTCATGAAAGAGAGACAAGAAGACAGATGGGGATATATGTATAGCTACACACACACACACACACACACATATATATATATATATATATATATATATATATATATATATAACATGAATATGTTTTATATTCATATCATATATTCATATTGAATATCTTTCAATGTATATTTCTCCAGGGCAATGTATTTCAGGACCACAGGAAGATTTATAAATGCTAGAGGTCCTTGAATCTGTGTCACTGTCATGAATGCATAAGTGTCATCTGGCCTTTGTTTCAAGGCTATGTGGAGACATGAGCACACTGACCGTGCACAAATGTCTTTTGACTGTAATGAAGGAGTTACGTATCCTCTTCCTTGAAGTAACACAACCTAGATATGATAGAGGATTGGTAAAGTGAAAACAGTGATTTTTTTTACAATAATGTGTGAGTGAGTGAGTGTGTGTGTGTGTGTGTGTGTGTGTGTGTGTGTGATTTCAGAAAGCCAAAACTGAAATATGTCTAAAGATGAGTGAGATTTCTAGATTTCATTGAAGTCTGGAAAAGCTAACAAATCAATTTTAAAAAGGAATCATGGATACTGGAAGATCATCATTAAATCAATGACCTCTAGATATCATTGGTAACAGAATCCTACACACACACACACACACACACACACACACATACACACACACACACACACACACACACACACACACAAACCAACTCATCCTCAGAATTCAAGATGATTTTCACAGTCATCTGAGAAAATTTTGCCATCAGACACCCAGTTAAAATATCGGAAAAGTAACAATCAATTAATGTAAAAAATTCACCAGTAATAAAAATAAGCCAAATATAAGCCCACCAAACTACAATTACTCTTCAGTCAAGACTGTTAAGATGTGCTGTGTGAAGTAAGAGCCAGCGGAGATGGCAGGAAGCAGTGACATTAGGCGGGACCGAGAGTGGATTCTGGGCAAACCTTGGAAAGAGGGTGACTATAAAAAACAATCTTTAATATGAAAAGATGTATGACAACCTGTAACCAGGCTCCATAAAAGAAAACAAGAAACCTAGATATATTTAGTACTATTTTAACTATCTATGACTAAAGAGACCAATAAAGGCTTAATCTAGAACAGGGTTATGACATTGCTTTTAATTTTTTACATGAGAAGAATAATGTTAAAAGTTATATAACAAAACCATTATAAACATGAACATTTGGCTAAGATTAAGTCATGTTTAAATTAGTTCATTCGGCGTTAATGTTGATAAGTCCGGAAGTTTGTGTGACTGTTACTAATTGGATGTCCATAAAGCACCCTCTATGCTAATAAAGATTTCTAATAAATATTATTCTTTTATTTCATAACAGACTTAATTCTAAAATAGTTGACATTTGCAAGAAATCTACAATATACACTTAGGATTATTTCTCAAGGCATAAAATGTAGAGCAAGCATTTTATAGTGATAGTGATAATTATTACAATAATCATCAAAATCATTGATTGTGAAATAAATAAATCCTAGTAGTTGATTTCCATTCATTTTGCTTTCTAAACATGGATTTTTCTTGATAAACATTCAAAGATTTTAAAATATGATGATGTATTTTGCATCTATTTCGTACGTTATAATGATTGAAATACTTCTCTAGCAACATTGTAGAAAAAGTTTAGGTTTCTATAAAAAAAAAAAGGATATTTCTAGAACAACAAAAAACCAAATAACTCAGTGTATATGTAGGAATCAATGCCAAAAATGTGAGGTATAAAGAAAAGTCAAGATTTATATATCTTTATTAAACTTCATGAAAGGCAAGATAGTATCTTACCACTCAGTTTTCTGAGATAATTTACAGTGAATTATCCTTACTTCCCCGAACAATTTAAGAGTGTGTACGCCAAATATAAAAATGGATTTTATTATATGTTTCGTACATACTATGAGGTAGTTTACTAGTAAAACTCTAATATGAACATTTAAAGTGTTTTGGGGGTAATCAGTATCAACTGTTAAGGGAAGTAGTGGAGGTAAGTTCTCATTTTGATTAAGCTATTTCTCAGTGCTATTAACAAAGTTTCCTCATCCTGGTTTTATTTTCAGACTTCCATATCAGATATTTCCATACGGATAGTAAAATTAGCCAGACTCTCCGCTTCTAATGTGTAATTACAGTTTGTAAGATATTTACAAGTCCAAGTAGTTTTCTTTCCGTTCCTCGCCACAACTCAAAACAACGTGGGAATGATGTTCACATAAAACAAGCTGAACACTTTTGGCTGTACTCTGTGTCTACCTGTGTGCTCAGCGACCCTGTTGTCACTCTCCAAGCAGAGCACACAGACAACCTCACTAATGAAGCTGTTCCCAGGCGTGGGCGTGGTGTCCCGGAGTCGGCACCACCAGTGCAGAAGCTGACTTCATCAGTGTTTAAGAGTTACGGAGCTGAGACTGTTTCCTAGTTGAGCATTGTTCCAGTTCTTTGAACCGACTGCCATGGATTCCTGGAGCTTGACCACATTACAATTTTCACACTTAGCAACTGTAAAATTGTTAAAACGCTCTCTTTCCACACGGTTTATTCGTTATTACGGCTACGTTTGGCATACTTCCTTAGTTACAGGCTTTAAATGCCACTTTCTTCACTTCCCGGGGTAACCTTGGCCATGAAATCGGAAAATCAGATAATTTTCTGGTCCGTTTTCCTCTTTTTCTTTGGACGAGATTAGATTTTGCCACGCTTGACTGACAAATCTCATTTAGAATTCAACGAGAGGCCTGAGTCTAGACCTCTTTAAAAAGTGGGAGGTGAGATGTCTTAGCCAGTGATGAGGAAGAAAAGGCCAATTTCAACTCATCACACAAAGGCAATTAGTGATTAATTTACAATGTGTGACAAAAATACTTGGGACAGTATAAAGAGTCTCTTCGTGTTAGGCCACACCATGGTTTAAAATTCTTCAAAAATACCAAGCAGACAAAAACAATCGAGACAATATAAACAGTTTGGGTGTTTGATCACACCATTATTTAAGATTCTTCAAAAAAAAAAAAATAGCAGCCATGCTCAAGGGTTGAAAACGTTTATCCTGCATTTGCACTTGAATGTTTATCTTCAAGCATGAGTAACTGGAAAGCAAGAGTCAAAATAAACAACAACAATCAGATGAATTCTTATTGTAATGCAATTATAATATTCAAAGTTTTAAAAATGTTTTCAGGAAAAAAAAGAAAAATAACAAAAGCAATCGTATTTAATTTTAAGACATTGCTAATGTGACACGAAAATCATATATTCTCCATGGTATGGTAACTAATATCTTATTGACTTTATTCTCCACACCCTGTAGGGTAAAACCATTCAATGATAAGTTCAGGAATGAGAGGACTTTAGATCCTTCTTACAAAATTTTGTTCTGAACTGAAAAATTCAAGTCGATATGTTAGCAAGAAAAGGGGATCAGAGAGAGGAATTTATGAATATTCCAAACCATCATCTGTAGTCTGTGTGATAGAAATGTGGGACTTCGGGTAGAATATGGAAGCGCTAGTTGAAAACAAATCTTATTTTATGTTCATTTCTCTAGGGATAGCCTGTGCTGTCTAAGCCTATCCTAAGTGAACTGGTCTTAAAACGAGAGATCTGCCACATCTTACATCACAAAGGTTGTAGGTATTTCAAAACAAATGTTCGATTGTCCTCAAAGTCTCTCTTGATGTATTTGGTTTCTGATTTATTTCCAACAAACTCAGGGCTCTAACTGAATATTCTGGCAGCAATAAAACTCTAAATCGTTTCTGAAACATTCTATGTAAAGAAATGCAGGTCACAGCTGTTTGCATAAAATGTTAGCAAAATATTTGGGGAGGACGGGACCACCTCTCTTAATCCCTCCGGCTGTGTAAATACTGCAGTTCACAGATCAAGTGTTCAGATGCAGGACTTTAAATGTTTTGAAATGAATTATATATGAAGAGATTCACAGCTGTCTGGAAATTTAAATAACATTTTCAACCGAAAAAAAAAATATCTTTCTGCAATATAGCAGCAGGCACCGACATAATAAAAGGCTCTGGTGAAGATTTCATTTTATTTTTTAGCTGTGTTCTTGGACAGCTGTAACAAGCAACCATATGCTTGAAATTATTAATATAACTCAGTGGCTATCATTGCAATGCCAGGAATAGCACTTAGTAAGAGAGGTTATCATGGGTACGAAATAATTAATAAGGACACACAAATTCCAAAGTTCATTAAAAACTGTTTTTATCCTTCTTGCTTTGAATTTCATATACCTTTGGATATTTCAGCTAAGTAAAAAACAATCAGAGATAGTTGTACTTTTGACACTTCGGAAAATCTGAGACACACATGCTCATTTTAAAGTTCATATTTCTATTTATACTATACATTATATATGATTACTACCCATATCATTAATTTTATATATGACTTTACTTAAATTCATAGAATTATTTATTTAATAATGCATATGGTGGACATACTATTTTTAACATTTATAAAACTTTCTATTTTATTAATCAAATATGTTATTCAATCAGTATATAAAACTTTTCATTAATTAAGAGAATATTTCATATAGATATATCGGAATTTCTAAAAGTCTAATATGCAGATGAAATTACAGTATCATAAATGAGTAGAGCATTGTAAGGTAAACCGTATTTCCCCGGAGTATCTATTCTTCTAGCATCACAGATAATATAAACACACAATTTACATCACTAACATGTAATATTCATTGTGCCTGATTAACAGGCGTCTATCTCCATTATTAAATATCCTGAACTTTCTTTATCTACAAAATGTTTTCCTCTCTTGAAAGACAATAGTGTAATTTCACTTCTTTTTCATATTGCCAATATTTAGTGGGTTCTTGCTCTATAACATAGATCAATTTAATATTATATTAAATTATATTTATAAATAATATATAATCATATTGTATATTTTATAATCATCTATTTATACTTTTATATAGTATATATTTGTATATTAATAAATAATTTAGAATAAATTTGTAGAGTAGACATTTTAGCATGAACTCTCAAGTTTCAGATATCATGCAACTTCCCTGTGATATCATGCCATAATAATCATCAAATAATGGAAAGAACACAGCTATAAATAGAAAATGTTATCTTTCTGGCAAAGCAATGGATGTAGGAGGTTTAGATTACATTATTTTCAGTTTTTAGGCAAATATACTTTCTACACGGTTTTCTCTGGCTTGTCTATCATAACCCCTTGCCCATAACCAAAAACTGCTTTCCTTCTAAGTGACCGTCTCAAATGCTGCTCATACAGTCCCAACTCTTTCATGTGCAGACATCTCTTCAGTAGTAAAGAACATATATCTTTACATAGTAAGTAAAGGATGGAGGAGAACACTCAACATTACAATCCACTGAGAGGAAGTGTCTGATGTATGTAATTAAACACATTATTATGAATTGGACTACTGATTACCAAGGAAAATTTGTAGACATACTGCTGTTCCAAGTTCCTAAATTCTGAAGGAAAGGCCATCCAGAGACTGCCGCCACTGAAGGAACCATCCCATCTGCAGACATCAGACCCTCACACTACTGCTGATGCCAAGAAGCACTTGCTGACAGGAGCCTGGTATGGCCGTTCCCTGGAAGGTTCTACCAGCACCTGACTAATGCAGATACTCACAGCCAACCATCACACTGAGCCCAGGGACCCCAATGCAAGAGCTAGGGGAAGGACTGGAGGAGCTGAAGGGGACTGCAATCCCATAAGAAGATCAATATCAACTAACTGGACCACCCAGAGCTCCCAGGGACTAAAGGACCAAACAAAGAGTACGCATGAAGGGATACATGACTCCAGATATATATGTATCAGAGAATGGCCTTATCTGACATCAGTGGGAGGGGAGGTCCTTGGGCCTGTGAAGGCTTAATGCCCCAGCATGGGGGGGGTGCTAGAGTGGTGAGGTGGGAGTGGATGAGTAGGTGGAGGAGCACCCTCATAGAGGCAAAGAGGAGAGGGGACAGGTGGATATATTGGAGGCATTTTGGAGGGGTAACTGGGGAAGAGGGATATCATTTGAAATATAAACGCATAAAATGATTAATTGAAAAAGTGCATGCACCTAACCATTTTTCTGAACTCACCAAGATCAAAAATTAAAATAATTAAGACTCTATTCTATCTAACGTGTTATGGAAGATTGTTGGAGAACTGTGGCAAATAACGGTTATTATTTAGTATGATTTTTTTATATTCAAAATCATGACACACAATGAATATTACAAAGTAAGATTCACTAGTCACACTATGAATAGATAAAGAAACAGCCAACAAAGAAAGAACCGAAGCAAAACGAGGCGAGAACCGACAGCACCCAGGAGACAATATTTTTGCATTTGACTGTTTCAAAATCTATCTGCTTACAACTTTCTGTACAAATGATTACTAAGCAACCAAGGAGAGCAAAATGTGCAAATTACATAACAGTCTTCAAGATGTTCAGGAATTTATTCTTCAAGAGCTGTTCTCTCTTAGCCCAGTTACTTCTCTGTCTTCTAAAATGTGGAAATAAAGGATTGTTTTGAATGTGACGAGCATGTCGTTGTCATCAAATCCTATGGATATTTTATGATATGATATAATCCTGTAGCCTGGTAAAAATCATCAGGAGCCAGTTCTCATGCAGGCGACGCATCATTCACCTGACGTATCAGCTTTGAAAAGGCATAAAGCCAATTTGATCGCAAGTGCAGATATGTGTTAAATGAAACAGCCTCAAGAGGTCCTGCAAGAACTATTATGATGTCAATAAAATGTTGTCTGTGAGTGGCAGAGCTAAGCTGGGTACAGTCCATGCTTTCCCTAGTGGAAGTCCAGCCACATGCAGAGAACACAGAGAGGAGCGCAGGCAGGGTTAGAAATCACCTCAGCATGACAAGGATCATTTCTCCTCTCCATAAAAGCAACCATGCCACCTTATGGTACAGAGACAACAAGAACTGGAAGGAGTAACTAGGCTTGATTCACTAACCATAGACTTACATCCAGTAAAACCACTTCACCGCCACATCATCAAATTCATGATGATCACAAGTCACCCAACAGAACAACAACGGCACAAAGTTTAGACAATTCTTTGAATTTTAAGGGAGAGAAAAATCATATAAATTGTTATATATTTTATATCATAGTCTTAGGATAGAAGTAAAATTAGGAAAAGTACAACTGGCTTCTCTATTTACTGTAGTATAATATGATTGTCCCATGGTAACTTACCCAACAGGAAAACAATGTGATTTACATTGTCTCTTTTGCATTGACTAAGAGCTAAACACAAATATCGTCAAGGATAATTGAAATGTTATGCTTTGTAGTAGTTGAGCATTTTGTGCTCTAGAAAGATTTAGCGCCACAAGTTTGTAGTTCTTCATCAGATAAGGTAAGTTTTAGGTTACTTCATCTGTCTAAGTATTCACACAGTTATATTTCCACGTCATGTGTACAACTATGGGTTGTATTTGCTCAGTTTTTATGTAATGAGAAGTTATTCAAGGTTACAAAACAGGTTAGAAATACATACATACATATATATATGTATATATATACATATATATATATATATATAGTTTGCATAAGATATTCTAAGTTGTACAAAAAGGATAAAAAAATAAAGAGTTGGAGAAGCAAACTTGTAAGAGTGGTCATGGCTGGATATATCACGTGCATACAGATCAGGATATATATGATTTTATTCTATTTTTCTTTGTCACATAGGTTTAGTGATAAGTATTTAAAGCTAGATATTTTAAAACTCCTTAGAATCTAAAAATAAACTATATACCATAATTAAAAATCAACATCTACTCTATAATATTACTATGATATGACATTTTTTTGTCATGGTATTTCCCCCCTTTTTTAATTCAATATACTCTTAATTTACATTTCAAATGATTTCCCCTTTCCTGGATCCCCCCTCTCCAAAAGTCCCATAAGCCCTCTTCCCTCCCCCTGTTCCCCAGTCAACTCCTTTCCACTTCCCTGTCCTGGTATTCCCTACACTGCTGCACTAAGCCTTTTTAGGACGAGGCATACTACTCAGCTATTAAAAACAATGAATTCATGAAATGCTTAGGCAAGTGGGTGGAAATGGAGAATGTCATCCTGAGTGAGGTGACCCAATCACAAAAGAACACACATGGTATGCACTCACTGATAAGCAGTTATTAGCCCAGAAGCTTGGAATATCCAAGAAACAACTGACATTTATTATTAATAATTGGCATCAACATTATTCTCTAATTATGGTGTTTTGACTTTGTTCAGGTGCTGATGTCATACCAGTAAACATATGAACAAAACTTAAAAGCACAAGAGTAAATGTAAGATTATCCCATTAATAAATATCATTATTCCTAGAAATGAGATTGAGCAGTCTGCGTGTAAACATTGGTGAAAACTAAAACACAGGAACTTGGATTTGAAGCAAAGTTAAAGATAGAGACAGTCAAACATTTCAATAGTAGCAACAACAAAAAAATGATAGAGACACTTAATAGATGATCAGAACAAAAAGGGTTATAGGGATGAAGCATCACAATTGAAAAATAATCAAAGAAAAGCAAAACAAATAAAAATGACAGCAATATCTCTTGTAACACTGATTTATGGGTTTTAAGAATCCCAAGCAATGTAATTTACCTGTTGTACTCAGAAACATATTGCCATCTATTTTCAGTGGTTGTGAGCAAAGTAACTTGAATTTATGGTTGATGATAAGAGTGACATGCCACATCTGCAGTGAATGAGATCTGCAGTAAATTCCTTGAAGTTAGGTGATAAAACTCACAGAAAATGTTATTTTACATGCTTATATACATATATACACATATACATATATGTATGGATATATATATACTTGCATGTGTATGTTTGTGTTTTAAATACTTTCAATTCCTTTGTGCTCTAAGAAGGGTAGGATATAATGTAAATACATTTAATAATTTCAGAAGTCTTTTCATATTTCTACTTGACAACAACATAAAATTATTGCTGAATTATTGTTGGTAGAATTTAATCCCATGTTTTCAGCCTATAGATCCAGTTGGTATTCAAAAAGCTCCTTATCCACGGCCAATGCCTCTCTTAGATGATTCTCAACAGTAAAAGATAAGGATTATTTTTGAAACAGGAATAACTAATCCCATGATTTCTCTCTCTTTCAATAAGTCATGACTTTGTTGTACAGCTTTTATAGGAAAGTTTCTTACATTTTTCATCACTTGAGTCTTTCAGTTCATTTATTGATGAAAGCCATATTTAATTTAGAGTCTGCTGAGCTATCACAGATACTCATTCCTAGGAGTGCACAAAGCACACATGAAATACAGAGTGCTTTTTCCATAGGTTTGTCAGTCCTTTCAAGTGCAGAACCGTATGGATCGGGTGAGAGAGCTTTGATTGTGAGAGTTGCCACACTGGTGGTGAGCTGTGGATGCCCGTCACTGGCCACTGCAGTCTGTACTCTGCTCACAAGTCAGGTTAACTCCTCCTAGGAAGGGAGCCAGGAACAAAAGGATCCAGCTATCCCTTCTTTCTGTACTTGATGATTCTCTCTGGTCTCTCCCCCAAAACAGTTCTTTTGTGGAGATTTTTATCAGCTGTTTATCATCAAATATCATTAACCATCAGGCTTTTTTGGTGAGTTTCCCAGTAAGGCACACTCCTATATACTCAAGGAAAATTTTCTGAGGGCCTAAGTCTCTGTCATAATAGAATTTTTTCTTTTTAAAATTAAAAAAATTGTCTAAAACTTCAGATATCTAGGCTGAATTCAAACATTTCTTATAGCTGCAAAACCACAATTTTTTAAGTAGTTTTATAATGGCTAAGGTTTTCGTCAGTGGGTTTGAATTTTAAAAAGATGAAATATCTTGATCTCTGAAAAGGATTCTGGTTTATGTGCAAACATAAGGTTTAAAATTTTGTGTCTAGATTGGCCAAATTGAAATCTCTCCATAGGCTAGGGATGGTGAAAAATGTATCACCTAATTCTGTATACAAATAGAGGGGTGATATCAAAATGATTATCCAATAACAGAAAAAGGTGGGTATCTTCTGGTTAAAGGTTCATTTCCACAGCTGTACCATACTGTGAAATTGTCACATCACATACTGTGGCTAGGTGAGCCCAGATGCATTTTTTATATTGATTGGTTATTCTATCAAATGCCCCCCCAAACTTACAAAAAATGCAAAACGTTCATCATTCTTTTTGTGTAAAAAATATTCTGAAGGAAATTTGGCAGCAGTGGTCCTGACACTTGTTTTGTATTTCTATAGGCTACGTTCTGTATGTTGGTTACTAATGTTGTTATCTAGAAATCAAACCCCCTCTACAAAAGATTTCATAGATATTGTTTTCAAAGCTTACTTTGAACCACGTAGAAAGGTTTATATTTCCTCTGAAGATTTTTCTAAAGGTTTTAATTCTATAATTATATCACCTTCCTTTGAGGATGTAAAGAGCAAATCATCACTCTGAAATGTTTACTATTGTCAGCATACATAGACATAACATTATACTCAATTTCTCAAGCCAACTTTGAGAGAAATGGATGAGGCTGAAGGTATTTATTTTATTTCAAGTCAGATCAGGTTTTTTTTTTCTCTCATCTAGGCACAAAGCTAAATGCTAAACTACTGGAGTTGAAGAATTACAAAGGTAACAAAATAATTCCTACACAAGGCTTCAACAAATATGCTTTTAAAATACACTGGCCTAAAACTTCCTGTTTGTTCAGTGACTCTCTCAGGGCATTCTGAGCGTCAGGATTTAACATGAAATGCAGATGGATGGTCACATGCTGGTGTTAAGAAAATGTGGAGGGATCACCAGCCACACACCACCACCTCCCGAAGAGTGTTTCATTCCATAGTTTTATTGCAAGAATAATTCTATCAAATGAAGTGAATCTTTAGATAGATTCCATTTGTTGATATTTATTGAATACAGAAACTAAAACTGCCTATCTCAGATGATTATATAACACAATACACTCAATAAAAGATCTTAACTCCATTATCCTGTTCCAAAAGACCAAAAAAAAAAAAAAAAAAAAGTCAGCAAACACAGACATCTTTTATTTTCCACAGTCCCAAGCCCGTGGCACATTCAAGCAGTCCCATAATCCCTCTGTGTAGATTTCTCATTCAAAATTGGCAGGACGAGCATAGTGATGATAACATGCTGAGACATGCCAAGACTTAGTTCATAGGTGAGTTTCAGAGTTTAGGTTGTTCACAATGGTCCATTGATCACATAAACACTTTGTAATTTCTCACAATTGACTAAGTACAGGGATGGAACAAAAGCAGAATTAAGAGCCACAAAATCACCAGACAATTGAAATTGAGACACATTATATCGATTTAACCTTTCTGTGCCTCAACTCATCACCATGCACTCATAATCCATGCGCCTGCATTATACTAAAAGGTAAATTCACATATTGATCTGTGGAATATTTCTTGGAAACCATAGGGTAGAATGAACCACAGAGGATTGTGGGGAAAACCGTTCTAGGAAATAATTTTTAAACAAGATTGATCGCCAGGAATTTGAAGCTCATACAAAAGCCTAGAAAGAATTGCTTTGATGCTCTTCATAACGCAGGTATCCTACAGGATGTAAAAATATAAGAAGACAGTTAAGTGGTATTCAACATGGCAATATTCAGAAGGAACCTAATCAATATCTGAAACAGCATTAACACTATGTCCTGGCTGGTTTTGTGTGTCAACTTGACACAGGCTGGAGTTATCACAGAGAAAGGAGCTTCAGTTGGGGAAGTGCCTCCATGAGATCCAATATGGGGCATTTTCTCAATTAGTGATCAAGGGGGAGGGCCTCTTGTCGGTGGTGCCATCCCTGGGCTGGTATTCTTGGGTTCTATAAGAGAGCAGGCTGAGCAAGCCAGGGGAAGCAAGCCAGCAAGGAACATTCCTCCATGGCCTCCACATCAGCTCCTGCTTCCTGACCTGCTTGAGTTCCAGTCCTGACTTCCTTTAGTGATGAACAGCAGTGTGGAAGTGTAAGCTCATTAAACCCTTTCCTGCCCAACTTGCTTCTTGGTCATGATGTTTGTACAGGAAAACATCATTTGTTGAAAAAGCTTTTTTCCACTGAGTGATTGTAATAGCAGAGGAATGGATACAGAAAATGTGGTATATTTACACTATGGAATACTACTCAGCTATTAAAAACAATGAATTCATGAAATTCTTAGGCAAGTGGGTCGAACTAGAGAATGTCATCCTGAGTGAGGTAACCCAATCACAAAAGAGCACACATGGTATGTACTCACTGATAAGCAGATATTAGCCCAGAAGCTGGGAATAGCTAGGAAACAATTCAATTATCAAACGATGCCCAAGAAGAAGGAAGGAGAGGTAGGGGAATACCAGGATAGGGATGTGAGAAGGGGTTGATTGGGGAATAGGGGGAGGGAAGAGGACTTATGGGACTTCTGGGGAGGAGGGATCCTGGAAAGGAGAAATCATTTGAAATGAAAATAAAGAATATAACCAGAAAAAAAAAAAACAACTAAGACACACTAGAAGACAGAAAGTTAACTATCATCACCTGAATGCAAGAGACCTATTGATTCTTTTGATTATTTGTAAATTAGATTAAGATTCAAAAGTCACTGCTCCTGACAGGATTCTTGTTAGGCATTGGCTCTGTAGTCTGCTCAACTGAACCATGATCAAAGTAAACATGGATATATATTCTTTCTTTCCTTTCCTTTTCTCCAACTCTCTGTTTTCCACTCCTTTCTTCCCATTTCCTGAATCAGTCTAAATATCTCATGTGCCCAAGCTGGCCTCAAAATTGTTATATAATTCAGATTGGCCTTGATCATATTAATTCTCCTTCTTCTGTCGCCCAAATCTTAGAATCACAGGGACGTGCACCAAAATGTGTGCTCATCCAAAATTTCAATTAGAAAATGTTTAAGTTTGAGCTTCTTTGTTATGTCAAATAACAGAAATTAATAGGTCCCAGTTCTAATATCTTCCTAGTATTGTTGAGTTCTTGATAATGTATAGGACTGTATTAACACTAAGCTCCTAGAGTCTCAAGTTTAACATTTAAGGCTGTTTCTCACTTCCATCCTTGAATACACTGGTGAACATTAAGACCCTCTAGCATAAACTCTAGCACGTATTAATATTTGTAGACTCAGGAAATACTTAAACTCCCTCTAGGTGGAAGGTATATTGGATATTCTTGACACTAGATTTAGTAGCAATATAAGGAATTTTCTTGAAATTATATTCAGACAACTTGAGTAATTCCAAAGAAATGTCTGCACCTATATTTCCATGAATGTGAAAGATTTTCATTATATAAGGTAATCACAGAATATACAGATTAATAATAGGTCTGACATATTCTATTAATCTATATCTTGAATATCTTGAAAACCTTTGAAATTTTCTTTAAAATATAACAAATTATGAAAACAATCATCTTTGACACAATTGTCTCCTTAAAAATATGAAAGAGTAGATAAAAATTACTGTCTTAGTTAGGTTTTCACTGCTGTGAACAGACACTATGACCAATGCAAGTTTTATAAAAGACAACATTTAATTGGGGCTGGCTTACAGGCTCAGAGGTTCAGTCCATTGTCATCAAGGCAGAAACATGGCAGCATCCAGGCAGATATGGTGCAGGAGGAACTGAGAGTTCTACATCTTCATCTGAAGGCTGCTAGTGGAAGACTGACTTCCAGACAGCCAGGGGGAGGGTCTTAAGCCCACACCCACAGTGACACACCTACTCCAACAAGGCCACACCTCTAAATGGGGTCACTTCCTGGGCCAATCATATACAAACCATCACAATTACTATCATTTGAATTCCACAGATGTCTTTTCATATTCTGTTATTCCTTCTGTCTTGAGGGAATTCAAATAACTATATAATATATTATCAAATAAATGTATATTAATAAATAAAACTATATATTATGCAATCACTATTGTAAAAAGATAATGTAGAACTAGAGGAGAGCCTATATAGCAGAAAATGTCAAAAATTAAATTATCTGCCATAATTAGTGTGTAAATTAATGATATTGGGAAGTTATTATTTTAAATGTTTTTTAATCATCACTTGAAAATATACTTTCAAAGTGGTAGAAAATAAAATTTTTGGCACATTTCTGTCTAACTGAATACCCTTACATACGTGATGAGTATTTTAAAAAGAGGTTTATCTTTCTTTCTTTCTTTCTTTCTTTCTTTCTTTCTTTCTTTCTTTTCTTTTCTTTTTTCTTTTCTTTATTTGAGACAGTTTCTTTAGATATCCCTGGCTGTCCTTGAACATGCTTCATAGACCATGCTGTCCTTAAACTTATAGTGATCCATATGCCTTTGCCTCTGCCGCTGCCTCTGCCTCCTGAGTACATTCCTTTAATTCTGGAACTCCAGAGGCACAGGCAGGTGAATCTTTCAGTTGCAGAGCAGCCTGGCCTATATATCAAGTTCCAGGACAACTAGAGGTACCCTAAGCTACAGAAAACCCTATCTTAAAACAACAACAATAAAACCCAGAAAGTAAGTGATATCATAGAATACATTCATAACTCATCTATATGTTTATAAAGTTTCAAAGAAAATGAGCCCAAACAAGTACTACCCACAGTCCACAATTAGATGTATTCTTGTCAAGAACTAGGAGGGTTGTGTATTGTTTGCTTTTTGTCCCAGATGTCTTATTAAAGGCTTTGTCCTGAGGGCTGAACTGATGCATCATCTGTCACTTACACTAATTAGTTTTTTCTATGCTTCAGAAAGAATTAAACACACTCAAAAAAAATAAGATTTATTTCAGTCCAGTTTCCTATGACATTCATATTTCATTTACAAGTCGATTTAACACATAAGCAAAATGTAATTTTTCTCACCTGTCTCATGAAGGTCATCTCAGAAACCCAACATAGATAATAAAATTAGTTTCAAAACCAAAGTAGTCAGCTGGGCAGTGGTGGAAAACACCTTTAATCCCAGCATTTGGGAGGCAGAGGCAGGCCGATTTCTGAGTTTGAGACCACCCTGGTCTACAGAGTGAGTTCTAGGATACTCAGGGCTACATGGAGAAACCCTGCCTCGGGAAAAAAAAAAAACAAAAACGAAAACCAAACCAAACCAAACCAAACAAACAAACCCCAAAGTAGTCAAGTGAGTCCTTTAACCTCAAGGAAGGGTTGGACTAAACTTCCACAATGACTCAAAAAGCTTTCCTATACTCCTCCATTACTCTTTATGTTTGAGGCACGTGATGAAGTTCCAGCTGTTGGAAACTCACCTGTAAAACCCAAAGACTCTCAAGATTCGCCCTTCATTCCTTCATTTCCATATGATCTTGGACACTAAGATTCCACATTCACCTTCCACATGTTTTGCTTTCTGATGACCTGGGCACGCATATACATCTCTGTTGCTGTCAGTATTTTACCAGTCTAGTCATAAGGCAAAAGGAAATCTTAATTGAGAAAACATGCCTCCATTAGCTTGGCCTGCTTGCATGTCTGTGGGGCATTTTCCTGACTGCTGACTGGGAAGGGAATGTCCAGCAGTTGTTGGTCCCTCTCCTGGATAGGAGGTTTGGGTCATAAGAAAGAGAATTGAATAAGTACACAGAGCGAAGCAGTGAGCAGCACCGTTAGATGCTCTTCGCTTTGGTTTCTACCTACAGTCTTGTCTTGTTTGAGTTCCTGCTATGGCTCACTTCAATAACAGACTTCGATTCAGATGTATAAACCAAATTAACCCCCTCATTCCAGTGGCTTACATCATGGTCTATATCACAATAACAAGAAGAAAACTAGGACAAAAGATGTTCCTTATCTTTTCCTTTAAGAAGCCTCTAAAAATGAGTTTTGACCAAGGATCCTATTGCATCAAGAGAAAAAGAAAAGGCAAGGTGACATGCAAAGACATGCAAAAAGGAAGAAATGCTTCTCCCTTGGGTTCACCTGAAGACTCCCATCAGCTGAGCGCCAACAATTTCAGCACAGTAAACAAAATTTGTTGTGAAAATTGACTGCATGGAGAAAATTGTGTTTTTAGATGGAGTTTTTCAAGGAGTGCTAAAATAGCAGTGAACCATATGAAAGCAAAGGCATTTATGACCTTCAAGTTTAACGCAACTATTTCCCAGCTTCAAAACTTGCAATTTTCTGTGAATCTCAAGAGTTTAAACTTCGTGTGCAGCCAAAATGTATCTTACCTCCCTTGTGACTTAGTATAATGGATCCCTTCAACTACTGCTACTGGAAATCTTTCTTAGCTGTGACTTCGGTTAGTCCTTCTCAGTCATCTCAGAAACAATACCTCACTGTGTCCTTACATCTACGAAAGTGTGAACAACAACAACAACAACTACTACTACTACTACTACTACTACTACTACTACTACTACTACTACTAAAACACAAGTACAAAAGGCATTCTTAGAAGTCCTTTATAGAGAGTATCATTAGAATCCACCAACATCATATATGTGTCTATTGTTTAGACACACAAATGAGACTCCCTCTTTTTAAAAGGTGGACTCATGGCTTTGATATATATAGTTTTTTTCTAAAGGCCTTGCTCTGTATTAACATGTATGCTAAAAATCTATGTTAAAACACATTCTTAACAAAATCTAAGTTTTCTTTACATTGGCTTACCTGGAAATCCTTTTCCACACTGAGGTTAAAAATCCCAATCTCACATGATTGGAGATTTCCTCAAAGAATTCAGTCTGGTTCAGGTGGCAGTGAGGAGCTGCATTGCCAGCTCCTTCTTTTAGAGGCCTATATTAACCTTAAATGTATTATAAATTTAAACTCTCTCTGGAAACACATAACACATTATTTACAAACCACTCACCAGAATGCCTGGTTTTCTGAAAAGTACTGTGTATTTTGAGTTGTTGCTAACTTCAGAAGAATAGATGAATATTCATACTAATGGTGTAAAAGCAAATTATTACCAAGATTTACTAATATATTCTTATAGTTTAATTGATCCATAAATACATTTATGGAAATAATTCAAAGACATTGCTTATTAATTCTTTGTGTAATATATTACCATTATTTATAAATACAACATTCTATATGACAATAATTTAATTCACTGTTAATTTATGCCCTAATTTTGTGTCCAACTCTAGACGGCAATCTCATAATACTGTAAAATTTTCATTGGAGGTCTGACATTTGTCTTTACTTAAATTTTTGTGAAAAAGGTGTACACTGACTCCTCATAGAGTCTTGAAAAAACTTTAACTCCAAGCTAGTACAGGTTTTGCAAATGCTGTCATAAATTCTTTGACTTCTTATGTACTGCTGTGTCCATCGGACAGTGTCTACTTGCAGCCATCCATGCCTCTTGTTCTTAAACTCTTTCTGCTCCTTCTTAAGTCACAATCCCTAGCTCAGAGGAGGGGTAGTGTGATATATCCTTCCTTTGGGGCTAAGAAACCTTCACCCAATGTGGATCTCTGTCGGAACCATTTATTGTAAATAGCAGCTTCACAGATGAAAGTGGAAAAATGCATTGGTGTCAGTAATGAGTTTAGCATTGTGTGCATTTAGCCACAAAGAAAAAATTGGTTCTCTTCTAGGTATTATGCCATGCCTAGCTGTGGAGCAGGTGGGTCCAGGGAAGTGGTCCAGAACAAGAGCAAGGTCTACACCTCACATCAACACACAGCCAAACCTTGAAAATCTCATCTTGAGACCAGTTGGAGTGAGATTCACTCCCTCCCTATTCTTGGCCGGCATTCCCAGGGGCATGTAGCTGTATGACCCCAACCTCTGTCCTTGAGGAAATCATGCTTGGCCAAATTACAGGTTTAAGCATCTGGGATCCTTCTTCATGTAGATAAAGCATTGCCAGGACTGCAGCCCCAGCCACTAATATACATCATCCTTGAAAATCATTACCTACTCTCCAAGGTTTATATAGCCCTTGTTACTCCCAAATGAAGAGAGCTGCTGCTTGACAAATATTGTCTCAGAGAGCTATTTTACTTGTTTCACTGAATATCATCTAGAAGAGCTGATTCACTTTCCCCCTAAAAAGAAGATTCTGTAAGTCTTTTTTGAAAAGTATTTAGTATACTCCCTAACACACACATAGACACACAGACACACACACACACACACACACACACACACACACACTCCTTTCCTTTCTCTTCCCTACCCACTTTCTCCCACTCCCCACAAACCTGCGAAAACACAAGCCACCCAAATTCATAAGTGGAAAGGAGGCTGCTCATACAATACCACCCCTGCTATTGAACTATTGGTAATTACTAGCCGTTGGGGAAAAAAACAATTCTCAGTTCTCTAAGAGTACAGACCCTGGTAAATTAACCACACCCAGTGCAAAACACACATCTAGAATATTTGGCAAGAACAAATTGGTCTGAAGTATTTTTTTAATGGCCACAAAGTTGGGAAGGTAGATGAATTTTATCAAAATACATTGCAAGGAACTCTCAAATGTCTAATAAAATTAAAAAGAATTCACTCCAAGAGACTTTTTTCAATTTTTTTCTCTCAGTAACCAGCTTACTTTCAATGTGAATTGTGACCCATTAGCTAAATGGATCAAAGTTAATAGAACTTCAGTGCACTAAATCCTATCATTATACAATCTTGTAAGAAGAGCATTTTAACTTCAGTACCTAATATATTCAGACGAATTTCACAGCAACAGCACTTTTAAAGCCATTGTAAAGTATGTAATTTTAAAACTTCTGCTTCTATACAAGAAAGACACTAAGAAGCTTGTAATTATAAAGAAAAGGCATATCAGTGTCTTCCAAGTAATAAGTGATTCTAAAAAGAATAAATGGTTCCTAATATTGCCTTAAGTAATTTTCACTTTGCATGATTTCAATTTACTTTACTATATACTCAATGCTTTTGGGGGCATATCTGTTTCCAAAAATGCAAGATTATATTGATTTCTTAACTAATGCTCCTAATAATACCATGCTTTGATTAAATTTATAAAACATATATAAGTCTAAGCGGACTGAAATATGACCAGTCAAAGACCACAGTAGCCTGGAAGGTGACACAAGGGCTAAGAGTTTGTTGACTCCCCTAGAAATGCATAGTATGTATACATTTTGGACGTATATACAACTAAAAAGCCGGACTTGTAGTAGAAATGTATCTGGAACAGAATACAAGTAAAATATAAATTTAAATACAAAATTGTCTTTAATTGAATAGTTTCTAATACACTATAGACATATTTTTTCTGTTCCATCGTAGCCTAGCTAAGACATATTTTGCATAATATTTTCATCATTATGCTCTTAAATTTTACAAAGTTTGAAACATTCTAATGTTTCATTTAGCCAATTCTTTGGTTATAACCTTACATTCACAATGTCCCTTCAAACTTGTCTTTCATGATGCCAAGATCCTTTGCATTACAAAGAGACCGCTGTGGGGGCCCTCCATTTACAACAGGGGAGTATGGTAATTAAGAGCTCTCCACCTCTATTTTCTCATGACTGTAAGGTGCAAAACAATGGGGTCTCCTCTTTCTGTTAGCGATTCCATTCACACAACAAAGATATTCAGTGTTCATGTCACAATATAATAACAGTCTAAATGGATTAAATTGCAGTGTGTATTAAACACACAATCCACTCTGGCAGATGTATGCGGGGATTTGCAGGAAGCCACTTAACACTCTTCATATCCAGTTGCAAAGCACAAAGTGACGCCTCGTAGGGTCCCTAAAGAACTCCATGCCTAAAAATGAGGTCTGTTCTAAAACACATTTTCTAACAAACGTTTTTGTAAAATAAGTCGAGTGGTCAATGGTGAATCCTTTGCTAAATCAATTTCATGCCCTTTCTATAATTCCATCCTCCTTCCTTCTTTTCTCTTTCTTTCTCATTTTTTTATTTTTGATGGAAATCCAACGAGGCAGCAAAGTGCTATTCCAATTTACTTTGTGGTTGGTTGAGACTCTGAAGGACTGACCCTAAAGCACTGAGGGAGACAGGAACAGCCCCTGGGCAGAAACCCCGATGTCTTTGGAGGCAGACTTGTCTGTGTCACAGTGCTCATATCTTAAACAGGAGCGAAAAGCAACGGGCAGCATGCTAATTAGTATAATTGTTTTCAGTACTCAACTGAAAGTTCACTCAAGAGTACTTGAAATGCATTAGCACTTCTTTCAGAAACTTAATTTCTTAGCTTTTTGAAGAATTTCTGGTGATTCCTTTTCTCACCAGGTGTAGATTCATCTATTTGTTTTATGGGAACATTCTAAGAATGCATTTTTTGTGTATTTGGGCCTCGTGGATGAGGAAAAAAAGAACTGCCCTCTCAGCTCCTATTTCGATTTGAGCAATTACTGAACTATTGATTTACATAAATTTGAAAATATTTATTTTTGTGCTGTGAAAGCAAAAGTAATGTCACCAATTTTTCAATTTTTCAATTATTATTTTATTTAACTTTCAATTTTTATTTTGTTTCATGAAACAGTGTGGGTTGTTGAACTATGTCACCTGCAGAGGATTTTGCAGGAAATTAATGTTTTACTAACATCTTCTCTTTTAGATAGAATATGTAAGGAATATTAATGCCCTTTAGCAGGTCTGAGATTTGATCTTTGAATGTCCTTAGTAAGTCAAACATACCTGACTAAGAAAACGAACCAGTTCTATACAAAGGATTTAATAAGAAACAAATGTAAACAATGAATTATAAACTTGTCATACCAAATACTCTTCAGGGTGCAATATTTTGTTTATGAGATATGAACATGATCAAAAATGAAGCAACCTTTATAAGGATTCAGAAAGAATTTCAAAATAATATCTGAATGAATGTCTAGAAACATATTTATAAAGAGAATATGGATGTGTCTATTAATCGTGTCAGTTGAAAAGTTTTGTTTCCCAACAGAAAGTGAAACATGCATACAAGATCGTACAGACAGATAGGCAGAAAACAGACAAGACCGATAGACAGTAGGCTTTTCTAATTTGGAAAGGCTCTGAAATACACTTATAATGCATATTCTGTATTAGCTGTCATACCTGTATAGTATTCATCCATGATCTGTATACTATTCCTTGAGATCTATTGCCTGTTTACTTCATCTTCCTCTTTTGCATAGGTAAAATGAATTTTCATACATAAAGTAAAATTTAATATTCTAAGAATAATTTGAGGGGTTTTTTTATATTTTTTTGTTTATGAGAAGGCAACATAGATCAATAAGATGTAATACAATGGCATGGTTTATTGAATGACCAGGTATGGAATATCAAGAAGACATAAAGGAACATAGCACTCTTTCATACATTTCTTTCTGGTGCTCTAACTTTCTCTATTCTCCTCCTTCACAGGATTCACTATGAATGACAAGTATAAAATAGATAATTACCATAAAACTAATGGCAAAATTTATAGTATCTAATTGTCCTAAATCACTAACTATATAAAATATACTAATAGAATATGCTGTGTTTTATGACAGTTATTGTAGTATTTGTTTATAGAAAAAGTTACAAATCCACTTTTGGGTGTGATAGTGTCAATATATTCCTAAGAGTTTTTATAAGTTAGTAACCCATAAATGACACTAACACAATGTCTTAGTCAGGGTTTCTATTCCTGCACAAACATCATGACCAAGAACCAAGATGGGGAGGAAAGGGTTTATTTAGCTTATACTTCCACACTGCTATTGATCACCAAAAGAAGTCAGGACTGGAACTCAAGCAGGTCAGGAAGCAGGAGCTGATGCAGAGGCCATGGAGGGATGTTCCTTACTGGCTTGCTTCCTTTGGCTTGCTCAGCCTGCTCTCTTATAGAACCCAAGACTACCAGCCCAGGAATGGCACCACCCACAATGGGCCCACCCCCTTGATCACTAATTAAGAAAATGCCCCACAGCTGGATCTCATGGAGGCATTCCCTGAACTGAAGCTCCTTTCTCTGTGATAACTCCATGCTGTGCCAAGTTGACATACAAAACTAGCCTGTACACATAATGAACAAGTTGAATGATTTTATAAAAGACTGGATATTAATTCCATCATTTTATCCAGTCTTTCTAATCTTTTGTTTACTAGATGGGTAACAGCCAGCTAAATGAACTTCTTTCTCCCTTTAAATAAGTTATTTGTGAGAAATATACATACATACATACATATATATATATATATATATACATACATATATATATGTATACATATATATGTTTTGGTGTCATGAGCTTGGTTTGTGGTAGATTTATTGGTTCAGCATTGTGTTCAAATTCATTTATTTTATTCTACCTAAAAAATATGGACTGGGCAGTGTTTGCTACAGTGGTAGAACAGCAATTTGATATTTTGACCAAATTGAGCTGTATTCCCATATATTAATTATACATTTTAAAATTCACAACTTACAACAACGTCTCCAAAGTCCTGCAATGTATTTTGCTATAAAAGTGAATCTCTCTGATATAAATAATTTCAACTTTTGCAGTTAACTGTCTTAACTCCTTTAAAATGGATTTTCAATGATACATCTAATTCAGCTGAATAAAATGTTGGTATGAACAAGGTTGTTTTTTTTTTTTTTCTCTAGAAACAGGATTGAAGCTGGATATTTAAACTGAAGCCCCTATAGTATCTCAAAACTTCTGACCCCGGGTCAATTAAATAATATGTGAAGTAAAAAACAAAGATTGAAAGACTTAGAAAGGTACTGTCTCCTACAATATTATACATGGTCATACACTTTAAAATTCACATGACGTTTGCAGCTGAAACATGCCTCTGTGGCCATGGATTTCAGATTATCTAAATGGAATTCACAAAGTATGCAGGGGGTAACTAAAAATTTTAAATTGGGTGTTAAGACAGTGTGTTTTCCTTGTTCATTTGTTTTTTACATACGAGTATTTATTGTAATGATTCTAGTGTCTTTAAAATCTTTCAAAAGTTCTGACATATATTCTTATTATTGAAGTTTTATACTTAAAAGTTTAACAAACATATCAAATACTGGTATAAATGGAAATTTACTGGTATGTTGCTCCACAATTGTAGAGAAAAAAGAGCATAAATGTCTAATGATCAAATATTAACAATATATTAATATAGTGAAAGATTACATAGTCCTTAAGTCAGTTTCTAAAAAGCAATGAATGTGATGGCAAAAGTTGCCCCTACAGAAGAAATACCAAGTACATCGATGTCTTAGTGAGAGAGTTAAGTGGCTAGTATGTGTCAGACCCTGAATTTTTAGGAGAGAGGTGGGATAGTTAAGTAAAAACTATCTCACAAGAAAACATTGGTTTTATTTGGGGAATGTGTTTCTAGCTGTAGAAACCAAAAGATTTCAGATAATAATAAATGAATTATCTCAGGACAAGAAGAAGAAACAGAAAAACTAATCAATCGAGCTGATCAGACAAACAATCTAGACAGAATTAGTACAGTCGCAACAGCCACGGGAATTCAGGGCACATTTGCATTATTTTTGCCCAATTACTAGGATGAACAGATATCCAAGTCTCCACAATCCTTGGAGTAGATTAGCTCTTCTCATATTATATCTCAACAAGTCCAAACTCTAGCCTATAAGCACTTCTATAATAATATAAAAATGTACACTTTCCCCCTTCTGCTTCATTCCTCAACCTAAAGACAATGATGTGTCAGAAGACTCTGCAACAAGAGAGTACCCACCAAGTTTACATTTTTCTCTGTATAGTGGTAGGAAAGTTCTACTAATCACTTTACACATATAAATTGTATCACTTCTAACCCTATGAAGGAATGTAATTTCATCAAGTTTAGTTTAGTTCTGAATAACTAGAAATAAATATGTGAATGCACCTCTAGAATTCAAAGCTTAATCATTACAAACAATTACAAGAAAAATTCAATATGTATCACACTGGTCATCTTTAGCAAGAATCATGAGATTTTAGAAACATCCCAGGGCAGAGCTTTCCATGTGTAGAAGAAATTTATAAGTGTAAATTGAGCAAATAATAAACATAGCACACATAGAATGTGAAGTTATCAGTCACCAGAAAGACAGGTTTTTTTTCTTATAGTCATCTCTTCAAATATTGATTCATCCAACAAATTGGTTAGTTAGGATGTGAGCAGCAACTGAAGAAAGAAGTACTTCACAGAACAAAACACTTTTTTACCACCACAGAGCTATCTCTGGGGCCTCACAAAGACCAAGTTCGAACACGGAAGTATAGAAGTTTAGAGTAGCAGTAGCTGTACACAGTCTGATCTGGAAGCGTATAAATAAGGTAAATTTGCCCCGCAGTCTTTATCTCTCCTCGCAGGAACATGCATTCACTCAAAAGAAACACAAAAATGAAGGCTTAAAAGTTCTTATTGCTCACTGAAGACTTTGTTCTATTTTCTTTGTTCCATAACACCAATGATTTCAACTTCCTTTATTACTGTACTCACACAGCAAACACTCAAGAGGCTGGGCCAGATAGGCACTGAGAACATCACCCAGGGATGACCAAGGCTTCACACATACCAACATTTCTTCTCTTGCTACCCAAGAAATCACAATCTCGCACCACACACTGAGAGATGTATAAGATTCTTTATGAAAGTCAGAAAACAACCTTCTGCTCTTGTATAGATTCTAGACTTGCAGGCCCTCTTTCTCATTATTTGATTGTTTTTCAGCTCCACGGAGAAGCATTTGTTAAGACAGATTTCACAAACTAAGGGGTTTTGTCTGATAACTATAATCATTTTTATTTTAATACTCTTCTAAGTATTGTGCAAAATTATTCACAACAATTTTATTTATTTAAAATTTCCAATATTTTAGTTTCTAAAATTTAAATGAAACCATCTTAGGAAAGATTTAGCTGTTTGACTATAGTATTTGAAATATGTATTTTTTTAAAATTAATGCTTCTAGTTCTATGCACTCATCTGACAATTACGGGGTTATCTTAAAATATATTACAGATTAATGACAATTCTGTCATTTCTTTGTGGCTAAAATTGTGCTGCTCTATACGAAAGAATAGACTATGACATAAATTGGTTCTTGTGATTGAAGCAGGGTTCAAAGAATAACAACAAAAATCCATTCAAGTTAGTTACCTTACACAATTTTATTTTAAGCTCATTATTCCGTTTCAGATAATAAAGTTATAAATAGTTTTTGTACATTTCCATTATTCATACTTTAATTAGAAATAAACAGGATTATGAAAACAGGTTAAGCATTGCTACATGAATAAATGCAACTAACAACCTAGATTTAGAGCTAGTTTGTGGGAAATCACTGTAAAGAACAAAAGGAAAAACACAGAAAATTATCACTTAGCATTGCACTTGAATTTCACCCACATTTTGTGTCATATATGAACTTCCTTCCACTAGACCAACAGTTTCCATCACCTCCAGAATCCTTAGTTAATTGTTCACATTTACGTCACAAAAATAGATAAACTGTGCATCATTTTACTGAATTTAACATTCACTGTTACTGATTAATTATGCATGGATTAATTATAAATTAAATTAATTCATGAGCTGCATAAATTACTAGAATGTTCCTGCTGGTATATATATATATATATATATATATATATATATATATATATATATATAGTGTGTGTGTGTGTGTGTGTATATGCATATACATACACATATGCATATACATCTTCATCTCAACTCTCTCATAAACTATTAAATGGAAGTTCTTTCAGATCATGTACCAAGTTTCTCATATCTTGAACCTCAATTGCTCTGATAGATAATACTAAGAGGTCTGGCTGGGCATGGGGCTGTTAACGCCAGGACCTAGAAGGCAGATCTTTCTGAGTTTGAGGCCAGTCTTTTCTACATAGAAAGTATTAGTACATCCAGTGCTACATAGAGAGACACTGGGGAAGAGGAGGGGGAGGGGGAAAGATTAGGAATATCTGGTCACCTTTGCTACTGATACATTTCTACTGAATTTACACAACAAAAGAATAGTTGTGTTTTCCATCCTCTTTTTCCATTGTAAACTCCATTCAGAGAAGGAGTGAAGTAAAATAATACTAGAAATCTGCAAGTTGTATCAGGCCTAAGCCTTGGGCTACTATGCTAACCACTACAGTGGCTGGCCAGACTCCGAAAGCAGAGGGATACAGAAAATCAAGTCTACAAACTATTATTTTGCATGTTCAGAATCGTATAAGGCATAGGTGTTTGAGGAGAGCAAAATTTTGACAGTAATTAAAGCACTGCAAATTTGTAAGATAAATAAATATATATATAAAAACCTTCAGGTCATAAGTGTGCATAAATTAAAATGTCAAGAACAGACTTAAATAAATTGTCATTGAGGTTTGTTAACAAATGTCTGCGTAATGTTTACAGAGACTTAAAGAATAATTGTTAACAAATATAGAAAGATTAAATAAAAATGGGGAATATTGACTCTATATAACCCAATCTAGCCTGTTTTCTAAACCTATCATTATATGTTTTATAGCATAACATTTCTACTTTGAAAAGTAGTAAGAGTACAAATTTGGAAATAATCAAGAACTAGAGAAATTTGATCTTTAATTAAACTTTAAATTAAACATTAAACTAAGAAAGGCAGCTCAATGTAGGGAAAAGCTATTTGGTGTTTTAACATAGAAATTGTTATGCAAAGCTTGATTTTATAACTAACAGGTGCAATGCTTTCCTTACATTTGCTAAAATTATTTGTGCTCATTCAAAAACTCTTATAGGAATTATAGATCTTTAACTACATAATAAATAAATAAGAATTTTTATAAGCATGTATAATTTAAGTTTTCCAGAGTATCTATTATATTGTCACTATCATTATTCCTGGATTCTATATAAAAAAATAAATAAATCAAAGAATACGAAGGCTATTTAATAGTTAAAGATTATGGGAGTGGAGCTTATATCTACTGTGAGATGCATAAGCATTGATGAAAATAATTAAAGTTATGGTTTTGTTTTTTGCCACATATACCTGTGTTTTATACTATTTTAAAATACATCTTACTCATAAATTAAGAAGTACAATTGAAAATAATTAGGGAAAAGTTATTCATTATGACCTATTATGATTGTTTTCTTCTTTATATTGAAATTCTAATATAGTCTCATTTCAGTGTGTTATGTCTAATGAATTTTGTGTCAACTAAGAAAGCAAAGTGACGTGATATAGACGCAGCTTAGTACTAAGTTGCACAGCCATGGCTTAAGTAGATAGCACAATATCAAACAAAGAAAAATAGAATGAAGCAAACTGAATTGAAAATTTCCATTCTGTCTAGGAATAAGAATTTCAAGGCCAAGATACTAGAACCTACATTTGCTGTCAGCAATTGATGTTTCCTTAAGTGCTTTGAAAATTTACCAATAATTCTCATTTAAAGAACACTCAGAAGTGACTCTCAGAAGTGAAAATACAGGTTTGAGCAATAAAGATTAAGATTTTTGAAACTAAAGATTGGATTATCTATAATGATGTTTACAAAGGATATAGAATAGATCACATTTTATTAAACATGATAATAGCACAACAGTTTAATTTTGAGACAAAAGATGTTCACAGTTGATTTTTAAAAGGTTATAATGGCTATTCACAAAATATCACTTCTATAATATATGTAAATGTATTAGATTTATGTGCATGGATGAATATACATATGTGTGTGTGTGTGTGTGTGTGTGTTTTGTGTGTGTGTAAATATATTTATATAGTGTAAACTTAACTCTCTTGTCTAGGCTGATGGCAATCTTCCAAGCCCCAAAGACCATCTAACAAAAAGCCAAAATTTGTACATAAAAGCAATTATTTGAATTGTTGGTTAGAGATTTCTAAAATTAATTCTACTTCTATTGCCCGTGGTTAACCCACAGAGGTTGAAAAAAGTCCCTATGCATAGATATCATGTGCCTCTGAATCAGAGCCCAAAGATTCCTGATCTGTAACTGACCTGAAGCTCCTACCATGAAGCAAGCATAGCTTTCATGTTGAGAAATGTCATATTACCAAGCACAAGAAGGAGGGTGGGAGAGATCTGGGAGGGAAAGTAGAGCAGACGGGTTAGGGGGGTAGAGGGGAACATGATCTGGTACTGGGTGGGGGAAATGGACTGAAGCCCTGAGGACCAGCAGAAGGAACAGAAACAGGCAACCTCAGAAGATAGGATGTTGGGAGGACCCTCCAGAATGTACCAGAGACCTAGGAGGTGAGAGACTCTCAGAACTCAAAGGAAGGGACCTTAGATGAAATGCCCTACAGTGGGAAGAGGGAACTTATAGATCTCATCTCCAGCAGAAAGACAGGGAAGGCATCAAGTGGGGGAGGGGGCTGCCGTCCCACAGTCAATACTCTGACCCATAATTGTTCCTATTGAAAGAACTGCAGGAATGGAAATGGAGAGGAGCCTGAGGAAAAGAAGGTCCAGCAACTGACCCAACGTGGGATCCAGCTAAGGGGAGGAGGTCCCAAGGCCTGACACTGTTACTGATGCTATAGAGTGCTCAATAAAATAGACCTAACATGACTGCCTTCCAAAAGACCCAACAGCAGCTTAAGGAGTCAAATGCAGAAATGTGCGCCCGACCAATGGACAGGAGCTGCTGACCCATGTGGTTTAATTAGGGAAAAGCTGGAAGAAGTTGAAGAGGACAACCCTGTAGAAGGATCAGCAGTCTCAAATGGACACCCCGCCTCTCCCGAGATTTCTCAAATATTGCACCACCAACCAGGCTGCATACACCACCTGATGTGAAGCCCCCAGCATATATACAGCAGAGAACTGCTGTGTCTGGGTTCAGCCAGAGAAGATGCACCTAATCCTCAAGAGACTGGAGTTGCCTGGGAGTTTAGAGGTCTGGTGGGTGGGTGATATGTGGTGGGGACATCTTCGTAGAGCCAGGAGACAGGCAGGAGGTTTGGAATGTAGAACAGTTTTGAGGATGGGCCAGGAAGGGAATAAAATCTGGAGTGTAAAATAAGTATGTAAGTAAGTAAATAAATATTAAATATTAAAACTCTTATATTACCAAATGCCCAAGTGAACTAATTCCACAGACTTAAAAAGATAACATAACCAAGGGAAAAAACATTATTAATGCTTATGACATGCTATGTTCCACTACAGAAATACTATTTTAAATTTGTATTATGAAATTACCTGAAGAATTCTCTTCTCAAACTGATGATTCAATTCTCTGATCATATTCCACATGTCCAAAGCACTGAACATTTTATTCAAACATTATTTTCATTTATGTTTCACTCAGTGATCCATTATTTACAAACTTCCCAGTCCATTGTATATGATAAACAGTCAAGATTTCTTTAAGAATACTATGAATTCAGATGTCCCTCAAGAGAGGAATGGATACAAAAAATGTGGTATATATACACAATGGAGTACTATTCAGCCATTAGAAACAATGAATTCATGAAATTCTTAGAGAAATGGATGGAGCTGGAGAACGTCATACTAAGTGAGGTGACCCAGTCTCAAAAGAATGCCCATGGTATACAGTCACTGATAAGTGGATATTAGCCTAGAAGCTTGGAACACCAAAGACATAAATCACATATCAAGTGATGTCTCACAAGAAGAAAGGAGTGGACACTGGTGCTAGAATGGACCAAAACATCATTGTGGGGGAGTACAAGAACAGTGAGGTGGGAGGGGGTGAATGAGGGAGCAGGGGGAGGGAAAAGGGCATGTGGGACCTTTTGGGGTGGGGAACCAGAAAAATGGAAATGAATTGTAAATATAGAATATATCCAATAAAAAAATTAAAAAAAATTTTTAAAAATTAAAAAAAGAATACTATAAATTAAACAATGCTTAAAATAATGTCTTTCTAGATCTAAAGACAATGTGTATTACTCTATTTCTTAAATTTACAATATGCTCATATTAATTTTCTAGACTTTGTGGAAATTAAAGGACAAAGTATGAATATCCCAAAACGATCTTTAGGGAACAGAAAACATGTTATGAAAGCAGAATAGTAAACCTAAATTCCATGGAATATGTGACAGAAAGCACATCATTTTGCCCTATGGATTATTCTGAATTGAATATAATTGAGGGAAGCAAAACCAAATTCTTTTCTCTGCTTCTTTCTTCATAAATCAAAAAGAAAATTTCCAAAAGTAACCACACTCTTCCCTTTTCTTCAAGAAAATGAAAAATTCTGCCTACCTTCACTGAAGAAAACCTTAGACCCTCACCAGACTAGAGAAGGCACCAGCTATCTGCATGTGTTGTTTCCTATGAACATTACCTATCTTTATATTTTTTTCTTCTAATTACTTTCCTTTCCAAAATTTGCTGTCTGGGCAGAGAATGTTAGGTAAGATAGGGAAAGATAGAGTTCCTTGCACATGTGTATTCGTGAAATATACATGAAGATAACCTCTTGCTACTCTTCTTTTTATAAATAAAAATTGAATATTAATTAAGAAGGTTGGAGGAAAAAGTAATTTTAGGGTTATTTCAAACCCAAGGATTGACTCTAAGAATCAAGTTAAAGTGACCCTGCGTGACCCTCTGCTCCTAGCAGTTGTAGTTTCTAATCTCTAGGTTCCATTCATCAGCCTGAGTTTTTTCTAACTTCAACTGGTATTATGCAATCTGTACGTATGTATCCTTCATGTACGCTAAAAAAAAAAAAAAAAAAAAAAAAAATTGTCTTTATAAACTCCAGCCTCAAGAAACTTTTATTTTATTATTTTATTATTCTTATTAACACATATGAACATTTCCAATTCAATTTACCTTAACTAGCAGTAGAGTAAATCTTCATTAGACTTTGAAATATCTTCAATGTATTTTACTACCTTAAATTGAATCCAGGACAAGACTAAAAAGTCATTGACATATTAACTATTGAATGACAAAGTTTTTAAATGGAAAACAAATTATTGCATGAAGTTATAAAATCAAAGTGTGTTTGAACCATGTTTGTTTGTTAAGTGTTACAAGCAGACATTTTAAATTTTACAAAATCAAAGACTGAAATGTTAAATGAAAAATGTAGAAATATCTATGTTTAAATAAGTTAGAAGCATGTGTACTCAAATTGCACAACACTTCGCATTATAATTACATTAAAGCATGCAGATATAAAATTACCCTTCAATATCTTAAATTATGAGTTGACTTTAGTTTTCTTGAATTAATTTAGGATAAAATAAATAAAAATAAACTATTGGCATGCTCAGAATTATGTACAGTTAGTAACCTAACCCATTTGTTACCTTAGGTCTATTTAAAAATTTCCTTATGACAAACAATCTATGACTAATTTTCCAAGTGTTAGAATTATATTTTTAGTCTGAGTCAGGGAGCAAGCATTTTTAGATACACCTTACATAACTTTCCTTTTTAAAATCTCTACTTAAGACTACATGGAAAATATGCATCAGATAAGCGAAACAGCTATAGCTTATTCAGAACATATTCTGGGTTATCTATTTCCTTGAAAAAGATAATTACAAATTATTACTTTAGTATCAGAAGTTACTAGCAATTGATAGGAATGGAAGAGGAGTTCTAAAATAATTAATATAATTCTCAAAATTTCCGAATCCTATTGCAAGAAAATATATGAATTAAATCAAAAAGCAGTAAAATGAAATAATTTGCTAAGGTTGAAATTCCCTGATAACTTGTCTTTGGTTTGGCAAAGTATTCCAAAACATCTAAAATAATTTTCTGGTACCTAAGAAATGAAGCTAAGGTTAAAGCCCATCTTTGTGTTGGATTGATCTTGGAAGTTCCTGGTGGGTTAGAAGGTCCTGGTTTGCCAAAACAGAGGAAAAGCAGTTCTCCCAGAGGACCTGAAGCCTCCAGTGGAATAAAATCAAAGGAAATAAATATGGATGGTTTCATGTTGATCATCCTATGGTTTCAAAAATTATTTATTTAAAGTTTTTTTATTGTGTAGCTAAGACTGGCTTAGAATACATGTACGAATCTTCCTGCCTTAGCTTCCTGAATTTTGGAATTATGGGCATGAATCATCATGGATATCCAAAACTACCTTATACATAATAATCGTAAGAAGATATTCTTAATATTGCACTTAAAATTACCTCTATTTTTCTTTATTATGACTTTTATCTCCTACATAAGAAGAGATGACATGAATTACACCTGTTAAAACATATTTCATAGTATGGACCTCATAACAAAATTCTTACTAAATTGTTAGCCAGTAAAAGTATTTTGGTTTTCAAATACATAACTAACTTTATTAAATTGAATTAAAATATGTTGAAATCATAGGACAGTTTTGTCTGAAATTGATACAAGCTAGGGTAAAAAGAACGGCAAAATTCCTTTTCACAAGGGTTTCATAGACAAGTGAGAGTAAAAGAGAAAGATGAAACTAATCACAAGAACATTGTTTAAAAGCTCATAATACTTAAAGAGAAATTATTGACACTAATGAGCACATTAAAAAAATTCTTCCCTGTAAATAAAATGAATTAAAAGTGATAAAGGAGAATCATAATAAGTAACAATAACTGACCATCATTATCTTTCTAGCTCATGTCCTAAAAGACATCATCCTTTCATCTTTTTATGTAGATTAGATTGGCACTTTCAGAATATGTATCTATGAATTAATGTATATGTCACTGGTGTAACACGGTGAAATTAAATATAACAATACTTGATCAAGATTTTTTTTATGGGAGGAACAACAATTTGCAGTTGGATAAAGACCCTGCAGAATAAAGACCTGATTGCAGTGATGAATAATGCATACAGCCCATGGTACTAATTAACCTTGTACTCCAGGAAGATAAGGAAGAACAATAAGGCTAATTTGATTGTGGTCCAGCACTTTTCCCTATGGCTGGGCTTATCACTCCTCTAGACACATGCAGTTTGATAGTTTTATATAAGAAAGGTATGTTTGGTATTGATGTTCACATAAAGCAGTGGAAGGAAGGAAGTACATTTTTTAAAATGGCACATTTACTCACTTGGAACAGTATGGGCACCATACATACAGTGTTGTTCCATATCAAGTAATGAATCACATCATGTGTTACTTTGGTAAAATAATATTTTTTATGTTACTTTAAAAATAGCTAATTTAGTAAATGTCCACAATTCATTTCACTCTTTTAATTTATTTATCTATGATTTTATTTCCTACTAAACTATTAAAATGAGTTTAAAAAAGGTAAAATATACTTCACGTTTACAAAGAGAATATTTTTCAAATGGTCATCATTCATTCAAAACATGACATTTTCATTTTTTGACTAAATGTTTTGATGCCAAACAAAATTGTTGCCTGCAAAAAGATAACTTCTAACAGTATCAAACTTTGGTGTTTTTACTATCATATTCTAACCACCATTTTGGATGTATTTTATGTAAATTTACTCCAAATTTCTGCTTTTTCTATTTTTTGTTTTAACTAAGAATAGATATTTTTATACAATACATTGTAATCATGGCTTTCCTTCCCTCAACTTCTCCCTGCTTCTCTCAATCTCCTTCCTATTTCAACTCCTTCTTTCTCTCTCTTTTTAGAAATCAATCTCACTGGGTATGAAACTTCACTCAAGGCAGGTCCCACATCCAGCAGTGCACAGCCCACTCAAAGGGAACTCACGAGTGATTGTGAGCATTTTTTAACCTTATTAGTCTATAGCTTATTTATTATGTTTCCTGATTTTGTTGTTTTATGTATGTGTGTCTAAGAGTATACATAGTATTAATACATATATAAAGTAAAGAAATAGAAATGAAATTGCCAAATGATATGGAATGAATCCCCTACTAACTGCATCTATCCCTTTCCACACAATGAGACCTCAAGTGTCAGGAATGGGTTATAGCAAATTCATATTTCAAAAAGTTTCTGAACAGAGTTTGAAAATAAAGATATCTTTAACTTTTGGTTTGTACTACTCATCTAATTTGCCTGCCTCCCAAGTACATGTGATCAAAGTTAACAAAGCAACTCTAACATGGCTATCTTTTCTATGTGGATTTAAAGTAGGAGAATGAGCACAAGGAATTTTTTAACTGATTCTTTGATATCTTGGCATTTACATAGTGTGTTTTGGTCATATACACTCCTATAACACTCTTTTTATTTTTATTTTGTTATTTTTTAATTTAATTTAGTTTTATTTATTTACTTTACATCTTACTACCTTAGTCCTGGTCATCCCTCCCACAATCCTTCTCTCCTCCCCCTCCACTTTCCTTCTGAGAAGGTGGGAGCCTCCCTGGGTATCCCCCTCACCCTGGGACTTTAAATCTCTGTGAGGCTAGGGGCTTCCTCTCCCACAGAGGGCAGACAAGGTCAGTTGTCTAGATTGTAAAATATATCTCTTATTCCCATCCTGCCCCCAATAAGCTCTTTTCTTACCACAAATTTCCTAATCTCATGTCCTTTTGGAGTGTTTTGCAATGAGCTTAATGTTTAATTAAGTTTACTTAAATGAACATAGAGGAGGGTTATTTCCTGGAGCATGGGCAACTCATCAGTGGCTACATCACTGAAGACATGACTTCCTATCTTCCAGAGACAATTAACTTCCACTAAATCTTCAGGCAAGAAGCAGCCACTACTCACTGGAGGAATAGTGGAAAAGCAATTACAGGGCTAACCAGCCACCTGATTTAAATCTAGGATCAGTCCATAGCAAGAAATTTCTCCCTGGTTATAGTAATCCTCATTTTAAAAATATCATTGTTGGGAGATCATAGAAACTACAAGAAAACCTGAATGGATCTCTAACTGATAATAGTCAGCTTATACGTGTTGACATTAATAAAGAAAACATATTTAGGTCCCCTTGGCCAGAAGCTATTAATTGCAAATAGATCCTGAGCTAAGGGTGGATTTCAGGCCTATTTCCTGTCTTCATGATGAGATCTGATCCAGCTCAAGCTTGCATAGAACTTGTACATGCTGTCAGAACCTTTATCTTACACGGGATTTTATTTCAAATTTTGTTTAAAAATTCTAATAGACTTATTTACACACACACACACACACACACACACACACATACACACACACACACACACACACATAAATTTTTCTCTGTGCTCACAAAAGAAACTCTGTCATAGGGGCAACATAGAACACTGGTTCTATGTCTCTAGCTTGTGTGACCCAGGAATCAAATTCAGGCCCTCAGACTTGGTGACAAGCCTCTTAATCTCCTGAGCCATCTTACCAGCTCTACCAACAGCAAGGGCCAGGTAGAGAAAAGCTTGGATCCAGACATGGTGGTGCATGCCTTTAACACCAGGACTCAGGAGAGAGTTCTAGTCAGTTGGTTTGGTTGAATAAGTGAGATGAGAGGCAGTCCAGTGGAAGCTCAGAGGAGTGAGGCTCATGGAGTTCAGAGGTGGTTTCCACAGGGATAGTTTTTCAGAGACAGGTTGCAGAGAGAAGATGCTAGACACAGGTAAAGACAGAACTGGACAGAAAGTGAGAAGGAGCCAGAAGATGAGAACAGAGTTGGTTTGAGGCCAAGCAGAGCAATTCCTGTTGAAGCTGAGGGAAGCCAGGTTGAATCGATCAGCTTAGAGAGGAGTTTGGACCAGACCAGCTGAGTTGAACCTGCCAGCCAGAGTTCAGAAAGAGCTAGACAGGGGATGCTTATTGAGTTGTAAGCCTCCGAGATGACAGGTACATCAGGCTAGTAAAAGTTATTTTTATAATCACTCACATTATCAGCATTCCTCTTAACCAGCCGACAAAGGATGGGTTATTTTACAGGAAAAAAATTGTGAACATTTAGCAATATTCATGTGCAAAGCTATGTATTGATAAATCACAATAGCTTCGTTACCTGATTCTGAGTGAGCAGAGTCTTCTCTTGAAAAATCAAAACAACTATAGAAACTGCTTTTCTATAGGTTCCCTGAAGTATACCTGTGTGTGTGTGTGTGTGTGTATACATATATATATATATATATGTATATATATATACATATATATATATCACAGAATAGAGAATATGAAAGAACAGAAAAAATATTTTAAAAAATATGTAGGAGAAGGAATTAAGTAAAGAAAATTAGAGTAGAGTAAGAAAATAATTGCTGGGCTGGAGAGATGGCTCAGTGGTTAAGACCACTGACTCCTCTTCCAGAATCCCTGAGTTCAATTCCCAGCAACCACATGGTGGCTCACAGCCATCTGTAATGAGATCTGATGCCCTCTTCTGTGTGTCTGAAGACAGCTACAATATAATCACATAAATAAAATAATAAATACAGACATCTTTTTTAAAAAAAGAAAAAATAATAATATCTAATAAAAAACCCAAATGTACATCCTGAGCTAGGTGTCAGGTCTCAGAGTTTTCAAGGTCAAATACACATTAAGGGAAGAAAACTATTTCTATTATCTTTCAATTGACTTTGAAGTTAAAACTTGTTCTTCTCTGAGTTTAAGCCACCAATTCTGACATCATGGACCCACAGGAACAAAATCTATGCAAAGATAGTTTGAAGATTTTTCATGTTATTCTTGATGATTGGTGTTTGCAAATGATGTTATAAAAAGCAATATTTTTTTTAAAATGCAGAATAAATAAATAAAACCACTAGTTTCTATATATGTCAAACTAATAAAACAATTGTTATTTCTCTTCATGTCAATGAAGCAATTGCAATGGTAAGGAAAACAAATGCATTTGTTTTAATGGGCAACAAGACAGAGAGGATGACATGAATTTGAATTCCATTACAGACTCCTTGGCCATGTTTTGCGTTATTTCTGTATCACACCCCAAAACATAAAAGAAACAGCAAAAACAAGTACAGCATTTGAATAACGTGTCACTCTGTTATTTCAGAAAACAAATTTTATAAAAAGTTTTATTGGGAACATAAAAACAAAGCAAAGCAAAACAAAGAATAAATAAAAACAAAGAAACTTTAGTATGCAAGAAGGAACAAAAGCAGAAGTTGGAAATGTTTTGAAAAGTAACAACGTTCTGAAACAAATTCTTTCTCCAGTGCAGGCATTCGGGTCTTATGCAAAAAATAATTCACTCTTCTTTTAGATGTTCTCAGAGAAAGCCTGGGAAAGTATAAAGCTTTTCCTATTCGTGAACCATAACATTGAAGCTTTATATGCCCAGTAAAACAAATGAATCCTGGATATTCTTCTTTAACATTCTCATTTCTTTATTTCCTTTGCATTTCAATTCCCTATCATTACACATTGCATTTGTAGTGTGTGCATGAGTGTTTGTGTGCGTGCTGTGAGTGTGAACTTGTAGGGAGTGGGTGTGCATGTCATGATAGACATGTGGAAGTCAGAGGAAGATTTGTGAGATTTCCTGTCTCCTATGATCACATGGGTTCAGGACAGAAGGCGGGATTTTAGGCTCAGAGGTAAAATCCTTTACTTCCTGAACTAGCAAGCCTAATTATCCCTGCACTAATGGTTATTCTCCACGTCACTGTATGTTTCATTTCTACTTTCTTGGGGTGATATCTGAAAATAGGGTCTGATTTACACCTCCTTCCTGTTTCTTTCCGGAACACCTCTCTCATGTGTGCCTCCCTACAGCCCACACAGGACAGCACATTAAGCTCACAGATAACTTGTATACAGGTAACATAATAAGAGTCTCAAAAGAATCTGAATATAGAATACACAGTTTGGAAGAAAGCTACTGGCTGACACAAACACACCTGGGGTCGAACATCAGCTCCCACTTCCGAGTTCTGGTTTGTGTGATCCTGCTAAAATTAACTTTCTCAGCTCCAGTTGCCCCAGAAACTGGCTAACAGGATGTTGTCATGCTTAAAGGAGGATATGAATAAAACATTGAACAGCACAAGCACACAGCAGTTCTGTATTTATGTGTCATCTCCTCCTCTTGCCTTACCAGCTCAGCTAAAATATCCTGACAAGTCGGAGACTCCAGATCTTGGGTCTCACTCTCTGAGATCCATATAATTGCTACTATACGATTGCCTTTTAAATGCTATTTCTAAGTCAATCTGTTCCCACTAATGCACTTTGGTATTCTGAAGAACAAGGTCATTGTCATTGTTTAACTGTACTTCCTCCTAACCACAGGTAAAAATAACCCATGCCCCTTGAGCCTAAGTGTGGGAACTCAGGCCGTCGTCCCCTCCACGAAAGCCTATTGGCCTTGTGCAAACATTCACCTTCATCAAGTTTTTTCCCAAAGCACGGATTCTCACCCAGTCTGTGCTTCCTGAATGCTTAATTCCTTCTTTCTCTCAGGAATGTGTTCACCAGTCCCGTAACACACGTAATCATTGGGAGCTCAACTTTATCTCTTTCAAATTCTGATCAAACATGTGATTGTTCCATTCGTGCAAAAGATACTCAGAAAATAAGCTAGGGTTTCCAGCCTTTGGCACGCATAGCTGCCTGGTGAATAGACTGGGGAGGGGAGTGCTTGGGGGCAGAATCTCATGCCATAGTTCCACACTCTGTCTGGCCTTCAGAAGAAGATCACCATCACAGAGTGTTGCTCACAATAACGACTAAAAGTGCAAAAGCTGAAAACAGAAACAGATATTCAAGATGCCGCGTTTTTTCTAGCGTATTATAATTGTTTAGAATTTTTAGCTAACACTTAAACGTAATACCAAATTAGAAGGGTATAAGTAATCGTCCCGTCATGGCAGACATAGGTAGAAAAATGAACCATGTCCTCTTGGGTGGTCAAGAGCATGATCCAGTTAAAATAAGCTCATTGCTTTAGCATGATTGTTAGCATTTTGTCTAAGCTCCACCCCCCACGGTTACCTGGCAACAGGTTACCTGGCACCATAAAAGGGGCTGCTTGCTCCCTCCCTCCCTCCTCTCTCTGTTACTCTTAGGAGCTCTTGCCTTTTTTTTTTTTTTTTTTTTTTTTTTTTTTTTTTTGGTTTTGCAAGACAGGGTTTCTCTGTGTAGTCGTCCTGGCTGTCCTGGAACTCACTCTGTAGACCAGACTAGCCTCGAACTCAGAAATCCACCTGCCTCTGCCTCCCAAATGCTGGGATTACAGGTGTGCGCCACCACGCCCAGCTTTAGCTCTTGCCTTTTTGCTCCTGCTCTGTCCTCTCACCTTTTCGCCCTTTCTCCCCATTCCCTTCCACCCTCGCGCCACATACTCATGCAGGCCTCTCTCTACTCCTCTACTCCTCTTCCTCTTCTCTCTCCCTCCCCCTCCCCTTCCCTCTCCCCCTCTCCATCCCCCTCTCCCTCTGCCTCTCCCTCCCCCTCCCTCTCCCCCTCCCTCCATCTCTGCCATTCTCCATCTCTACTACCCTCCTAACTCCCCTCCCCATGCCCAGAATAAACTCTAGTCTATACTATACCATCCTCTGACTGGTCCCTCAGGGGGAATGGATGCCCACGATGGTTCCTTATGCGCAGATAGAGAGCTGAGCATCTTGCTCCTGCGTGAGTCAGTTCTTTCCCGGGACAGGTAAGACAAGTGACTGATGACTGACTCCCTCTGCTTAGTCCTGCCCCCCAAGCAGCACAATTGTATCAGCCAGTTTCTTCCGATGTAGTTCTTGCTACTTCCTGTGTCACTTCCCTTTTTTTCTACCAATCCCAAATGTCTGGAGAATCGTATAGGTTAATTAATCCTGGGGAATGACATAAATCCGTTGTGAGCTTTGACTGGTTAGCTTCCTTCATTTTAGCTTGAGTAAGTTGGCTTGACGTTCAGTTTGCTTCCACTGTTCATCGCTGTTGATACGCGTACCGCAGATTTTATTTGTGCCAAGTAAGCTTTAGGACAATTGCCTTCAAAAATCTACCTATTTAACTGAGGCTTCGAAATCCACTTCCAGAGGAAATGGGAAAATCTGTTATTGTGGATAAGTTGCTAAAGCTATGTAGCAAAGGTAATAACAACTCAGGCTCTGGCAGAAAAAAAGGCTTGGAAGATATGAAACTGGAGCAATAAGGTGTTATCTTTGGAAGTTATTACGGCAGTGCTGTTAACAGATGTTTTCTTTCTGTTCCCAGTGTTTTATTTTTATTTTGGATTTAAACACATTTTGTCCTGAGAAAATAGTGATGTTCTTACTGGCTTAAATATATGGTTCTATCATAATTTCTATTGTGTGGACCTGAAGAATAGCAATGTACCTTCAGTGTAGTCTGATTACTGTTTAAATTCTGCACCCCCCAACCCTGTTTCAAGGATTAACTGTGTCAAAGAAATCTATTGCTGTCACAAAACAAGGAGTTTGCATTGTTATGACATTTCATTTATCTCAGAAGCCGCATGCCTGAAAGGAGACTGCCTGGGACTTAGTAAAGTATGGAAGACAATCAAAGGCAGTTAAGCAAAGCCATGTTGACATATTAAATCATGCTTGAACCAAGAGAGCAGAAACAGACTACGCACAAAACCTTCTAAAGAGATTTTTAAATAAATAAACAATACAGGTCAGTCTGCTCAGAAGGAAAGAAGCTTTTAGATTGAAAAATCAGGGGCCTAGATGAATGTGGGGGCAAAATGACCACAAAACCAAATAAATTATTTCACTTTCAAATCCCAAAACGTAAAAGTAGCTGGGATAGAAAAGAGACATTAACTCTCGGAAATGGGTAAATCACAGTCAGTGCTTGCTTTTCAGTCCTTGGAACAGAAAACAACATTTTGATTCTTTATCTTAGAAATGTCTTAATACACTACTTTTAAAGAGCTTTGTATTTATCAGATGCAAAACCCTTATGCATATGCAGTAGTGTGTTATTATTCTCCTTTACAATCACACAGCAGGATCTTGGGAGCGTTCATTCTCCAAGCCAGATTCTTACTAATAATTGCATCAAAGAAATGGAGTGCTCCATCAGTCAAATGATCATTTGCTCTAATTTTTGCTTCCCCAAACTGGGGCTCTTCTTTCTCTCCTGCTTTTGTGTCCAAACTACACCTTAATAGTGCTAAAAGAAGGGGCCATCTACATGCTATGAAAAGATTTAAAAATATCAACATAACATTTTGGTTCTTACATAGAAAAATCCTTAAGTACAAACACAGGATGTAAACACCACAGAATTAAATCTGAAATTCAAAATGTTATCCAATCCCAGGAACAGAAAGAAAGAAAGAAAAAGAGAGAGAGGGAGGGAGGGAGGGAGGAAGGAAAAAAGAAAGAAAGAAAGAAAGAAAGAAAGAAAGAAAGAGAGAAAGAAAGAAGAAAAAAATTACTGGGTCAAGGGTCTGAGAGCTGACTAAAACGCCCTGGATAAAAGACAGTTCACATTTTATTGTGATTGTTAATGACACACTTTCTATTATCCCTATACTAGATTTAGTGATCTATTGTTTTCTTATTTTAAAATAACTGGCATGCCATTCAAAAAATTCACACATAAGTAAAATTTTAAAATAATATGCCATTAACTGAGTGCCTAGAAGATTATATATTTTATTTGCTTGTGTTCATGTTTGTGTGTGTGTGTGTGTGTGTGTGTGTGTGTGTGCATGAATTTTTGTATGCCCTATGTGTGAGGTAGCCCTTAGAGGCCAAAAGATGGTATCGTACTCCCTAGTGCCAGAAATGCAGGTGATTACACGCACCATGTGGGCACTGGGAATTGAACACTGGTCCTCTACAATTGCAGGGAAAAAAAGTATTTTTAATTGAATTATATCTCCATTACTACATGGGATGTGGTTTGATAGGTAAGACAAACCATATATACAGGAGGATGATTCTGATTAGAAGGTAGATTGGTACATAGATAGATGTTAACTTGAATATTAGTTTTTAATTAATAGGGTTGTTTATACAGTCTCAAAATTAAGTAAATTGTAAATTCTGTTTGAGGTTAATCCATATAGCAATAACAATATATAAATATCAATATATGAGGCCTAATTTATTTCTCCAATTAATTTTATTCTGTACTGAGGACATTTCATATGTTTTGCAAGCATTCTGTCTGTGAGCTGTATGCCCAGTCCTAATGATTTGTTTTAATGCTAACCGAAAAAGAGGCAGTGCTTTTCAGTCTGGTTCATCATGTATGCTCAAGGATAACAAACCTTATGCCAATCATTCTAATAAAATGTTGTTAAATACAGGATAAACTATAAAAATAATAAGATGAGGTTAATAAACTCGGGTCAGTGGGAAAGCTCAGCAGATGTTAGCCTTCAAGAGTGGTGATCCGAGTCTAATTCCTTGGATCCATGTAAGGGAAGGAGAGAACTGAATACTGCAAGATGTCCTCTGACCTCTACAAGTGTATCAAATATTTACACACACACACACACACACAGAGAGGGGGGGGGAGAGAGTGAGTAAATAAATGTAATAAAAATGTTTTATAAACAATTCTAAATTTATATTCAAAATATGGTATTTGTGTGATACTATGGATGTTAATTTCATCCCTTATTGGTACCCCATATTAATTTTGCTGCTAATCTACTGACTAGTAATTTTCTACCCCATATCTGAAATCTGCATTAAGTAACAAAATGCATATTCATTAGAGGAGTTTTACTAATTATTTCCCTACAACATGTATATTTTTAGGTTTATTCATTTTATCTTTTGGGTGTGAATATATTGCCTGCATACATATACATACATATATATATATATGTATGTATTTATATATATATATTATATATAATTTATAATGTGTGAGTGTGTGTGTGTGTGTGTATGTGTGTGTGTGTGTGTGTGTGTGTGTGTACTATATGGGTACCTAGTTCCCATGAGGGTTCAGAAAAGAGTATTATTTCCCATGGAACTAGAATTCTGGATTGTTATGGGTACTGGAAACCAAATGCAGGTCCTCTGAAGGGGAACAAGTACTATTAACCAGGCCTTTATTTTAATTTTTTTTCATTTATAGTATTACTTGGAATTATTTATGCTAAAATTTGTTTAACCAAAACAATTTGGCTAGCACCTTTAGAATAAGATAACCATTTAATATCAACATCATAATATCAACAATCATAAATAGTGGATTTTAACATATGTACATTTGCATTAGGATAATTATAATTTTGTCTTGACCTTACATAGCTGTTTGGTCTTTTTCTGGATCTCAGTTTCTGTTAATTTTTAAAATAAATTTTATTTTTACGATTTTTTTACTATATGTTAATGTCCTCAAATTAAAACTGAGAATTATTATTTTTGAGCAAAATTTGAAAGAGTATGATCAGATAAACTAGAAAGTATGAGGGGCTGGAGCAATGACTCAGCAGTTAAGAGTACACACTATTCTTTGAGAGGACTCAGTTTCAATTCCTAGCAATCATGTCTAACACCAGCTGCAGGATGCTCGGTGCCATCTTATGGCCTCTCAGGAACCTGCAGACATACGTTTATATTTACATGCAGACACACATACATGAATATTGTTAAGAATAAAAGCAAATGTTTCTAAATATTGAAAAAATAAAAATCAATGAAATAATTTTCATAAACATTAAAAATATTTAACTGCTACTTGCAGAAAATGAAAAGATTATGAGCAATTTCACTTTTACACATCTGTTATTATACATCTAAATAGGACTAAAAGTTTCTTTATTTGCCATGTATTTCAGACAGTGCAACTAATGCTTTTTTGGACATTGAATACATAGTGAGACAACATTTTTGCTGAATCAACCTTAAATTAAACATGTCTGAAAAATAAGTCACATTTGATTTTCGAAATAGTAAATCTGAATGTGCCTTTTAGAGCAAGAGTATTCCAAATAATAGAATGATAGTAACTCACTAATTTTATAATCTTTTTTACACATATCAAGTTTTCAAAATTGGAAGTTTTGTGTGAGTGTATACTGGATAAAGGGTACTATAGAATGACGTTTAAAATGCATTATCACATAGATGGTCCTTTTCCAGGAAAGAGGAATAAGCATGTTCAAGACAACTGAGAAAGTGCCAGCAACGGCAATGAGATGCTAAAGCATACAGAATAAAGTTCACAGTTGATTTCATTGTGTGCTCTGTTGTCAGGCACAGAAATGACACAAACATTATTAATTTAAGCACATTTGTGATGAGCTAGCTATCAAAAGCAGAAATAAACAGATCGCTGGGAACATGGTGGGACAAAGTGGGTTGTAAAAAATTCAGCCAATCAATCAATCAATCAATCAATCAATCATCAAGGAAGAGAGTTGAAATTTAGTGCCTCATGTTTCAGGAGACAACTCTATCGCTTTCTACCAAGTAGATTAGCTCTTCAGTGAGCTTGAAAATCATCAAAAGAAATTTATGCCTTCGGGAAACAAAGAATAAAAGAACATACCCCTTGCATGAGAAGATCGTAAAGGGGTATCTGGATGACAAATAATTAGAAAATATATATAATATTATTTATGAATGAAAATTAGTAGTCTTTTTGCTAAGGTTTTACGGTTAAGTATTGACTGTATGCTCCCAAAGGCATGGCATATTATTCTCAATTCTCACAACTCTAGCTCAACAATGTATCATCTAGGAACTAGTATATATCCATCATATCTTATGATATTATATCTATCATTTATCTATTTCTATTAATCTACTATCTATCTAACACTATCTGATTCTTCTAAAAGAAATATAATTATATTAATTATAGTTACCCTTCATTTGCCATAAAATTATAATGAAGAATATCTTTAGAAGGAGCTAACTATTTAATAATATTAAAAATCACAGATAGTGCGTTTTAACACATACACATTGGCATTAGGATAATTTTGATTTTGACTTGACCTTATATAGCTGTTTGCTCTTTATCGGGATCTCAGTTTCTGAATACATAATGATTTTCTGTTGGAAAAATATTTATATTACTCTACTTAAATATGAATAAGCATATGACCTAAAGGAGATGTTACTAAAAAGATTGATTTAATTTATGTTTCCAAGGTGTGGCCAGAAATTCATCAGTAAAACACTCTCAGTTGTTGACAATGAAGAATACAATGGGCTCCGCTCCTTTGGAGCAGGAATCATATGTATGTACTTGTAGGGCTCACAGGTGCCATTTACACTCTCTTGTTGGGTATTGGTTCTATTTCTTTGAATTAATCCAGCACCCAAAATCGGAAATCTGCATGTCTAAACACCGAAGTTCCCTGTCTCGAATTGGTTTTGATTCAACCAATATAAAGAGCCAATGGTCAATGGGTAGGCAGATAGACTGAAGTAGGACTTTGAGGTTTTGTGAGGACTAGGAAGCAAGACTCGCCATGAAGGAGAGGAAGAAAGGCCAGACAGACGTAAAGGCCTGTCAATACGCGGGCGGCCATGTGGGCCACTTCCCCAATTGTGTTTGAGATAGCAGAGATAAAATATAGATTTTTAAAAGATATTAACTCAGAAGTACCAGAGGGGTGTGCTTGTTGGTAGAGGGAAGGATTAGACCGCCCCAGCCTTTGAGCTAGTCAAGGCCTTTAAAATTAATCGGTATGTGTATGTGTCTTTCATTCATGAACCCAGAGGGCTCTGGTGGGCGGCTGGGAGTGCAACCTGCCAACAGTACAAAGCTGTTTAGTTAAACTCACCACCACACTATCTCAATTTCACAGACAGGAAGATAGGTTTGTCAGGCTTTATAATTTAGCACAAGTCTAAAGTATATGGAGAGAAATTTGAACCATGGCATGCATTACCTTAAAGCAAACATCTTTCATATATTGCTCTGATGCTTCTCACAGACCCAGAATGCCCGGAAAATGTATTTAAGAATTTGGTGCAGGTGGAGGCTACTTTGCTTCTTATTCTCTTCGAACATCATTTGAGCTTTTACTTCTTAAGCATCAAATCCTTTTCAAACCCACCCTAGCTACATTTCAACCTGGAAATTCTCTGTGCACACAAGTTTTCCAGTGACAAGTTTACTCAATTATATTATCAGACCATGAAATTTCTTTTATTGATATATGAAAAAAAATATAAAAAAGTCCAAATAATTGAAGAAAAGGGCTGTTTTGTGGTCTGTGTTCCTGCACCTTCTGATGGTATTTTAAAGAGATTTCAAATAAATTTAAAATGTGTCAGTGGAGATAAATAACCATCCTTGTTCATATGTTAAGTATTAAAGTATTTTCTGTTCATCTTTTTTAAAATCTTATTATTACAAAAGGAGTGTATATAGGACATCTTGTCTGAACAAATATTTAATAAAAAGGAATGCTCTCAACAAATGCAAGGCTTTTGTTGAAAAATAATTCTCCAGCCTCATGACCACAGAAATGTTAAGATGAACTCATGTAATAGTAACATGGGATCCATCATCACCATTATGAAAAATCCTGAGAAGGTGCTCAAATTAAATGTTACATAGCTATTAGTATTATTGTAAAGATGATATGTAGCATGTTGCTTTTATAGTTATTATGGTTATTCTAAATTCAGTGTATATCTAGCCTTAAACATATCACAAGTATGATATAATGAGTGAGAAAACAAGAAAACAAGTCTGTGAATCACGCTTAGAAGACGTCTGAATAGCAAAGTGATAAGCATCTTAAGTTTCATTTTCTTGTTTGCTAAGACCTCCTATTTTGAACCCACATATATAGAACAATTTAGTACCTATGATTTTTGAAGTAGTAAAATAGCGACTCCTTTTAGAAAGGTTATTCTCAGTTGGCATAATAGCATAAAAACATATCCACAAAAGAACACTTCTATATAAGCTCAATTATATCATATTCAACATCTAAATATTTGACCTTAAAAATGTATGAAGATTTCTTTATCCTTAAGACAGTACAACACAACAGGTTCAATTATCCAGTTAATTCAAGAATCAGTACGTCTCTTAATTCTCAAAGTTTAACATTTGACCATTGGGAAATTCGGAAAGATATAACAGTATAATGTAATATAAATTAGTATAACATAGTATGCCTCTTCATTAAAGGCTTATGTAGTTGTTGTGTTATTCTCTTTATCACTGGAATCTTCTCAATGCCTGTATTAAACATCAACTTTTTAATAAAAAGAATCATTGCTGTTTCACCCTAAGTAAGCATATTCTGTTTCCCATACCCAGCAGAAAATCTCCTACATCTTATAACCAAGGGCAATACCTGTGCACCGTTATCTGTTTTCCTAGACCCTCATAAGGAACACCATTGTATAGACTATATATACAGGTTGAAACAACATTAGATTAAAGAAGAAATGATGTTATGTAGGTTTTCTTACAGTGCTGACAATCTAGAAATGTATTTTTTTACATAGAAAGCACATAGATATTTATTTGGCTTGGTTTTCCTAGTAAAACAAAATGTAAGATTATCCTTTTATACATATGTCAGTCTAGAAAATATAGTTATATACAATGCGACTTAAAGAAAACATGAATGTTCTGTCCTGGAGCTAATCTAGATTTATAATAAAATGTATATTCCTATAAATACACTTTCTGTTTAATAAGTAAAATAAACAGGAAGTGTGTCCAGAAAATAATACATTATCTTCAACTCTATTTTAAGGGCCTTCCATCTAGTAGTCGCTATGAAGCAGTAAGAGACGTAAGTAAAGAAAAATGGTATTTAGATATTCAGATTCTGGTCTCTAAGAGACAGTGAAATAGGATGAGCAATTTGAACCCAAGCATTCTGAATTCAAATCAATGTGCTGACATTGCTAGACTGTTGTCTTTCACAAACAGCCTATGTCTCACCACTTCAAGTTAATTTAGGTAGCTTTAAAAACATATACCTTGTTTGTTCCATAGAATATATCACGCCACGAAAGCTAAGGAATTGTTGTTTCCCACTTTTCCAAATTGTATGTGTTTTGATTTTGCTAGCGTGTATCTTCACTGGGTGTGTGTGTGGGGGGGGTACTTAGATTAGTGTTTCACAAGGCGGCCTCCACTGTGAGGGAGGATATCACATAAAGTACTTGCCAGTCTCTGGGAGCGGTTTTTCTGCTTTCAAAATGAAGTGCAGAATTCCTAAGGCTTCCACTGGGTGAGATCAAAGGACCTGCTAAAACCCTCTCTGACGTCCCTGACCCACATTTTCACTCCCATCATCTCATAAGTTTTTGGGTAAAAATATTAATGACAACGTTGAAAAGATGGCTTAGAATGAAAGGAAACATAAAGCAAGGACAATATTCTGTAAAACTATTGTAGAAATTCTCCAAAACCTCCATAGAGCGTGGTTTAATCTGAAAGAACTCAAACTCATTTATTTTTATTATCCTTATGTGTCATACATGAAAACACACAAGAGGGTTGAGCTGGTTATTTGCCATGCCATGGTGTTTCCTGCTACCTGAAGGGTGTGTGCACATTTTTACACACACATACTCATGGACACATAGAGCATAAACATACCTGCAAACAGGTACATAAATTCATAAACATCTGCATACATACATATGAATACACATGCATGCACACATGAATATATCCACACCTGCACATACAGTTGCACACACACACAAACCATTTTCATTTTATACTTGTATAATTCCTAACATTGGCTGAAATTTTAAAATTAAGATTAGTTTCTGATGGTTGAATAAAATAGCCTTCTTATTGTTGAGTAAAATAGAACCCATGGTTCAAACTCTTTGATGTTCTTTTGGTAATGTGCCTAATTAAAAATAACTAGGCTCCCCAACGCATAATTACAGGAACACCTAATATGCTACACTTTCAGCCAGTTTTTCTGCAATCATAAACATGAGCCAGAAATATGAATGATCACCATATTGCTCCCTGCTGTATCTGAACTGTTTCTGAATCAAAGCTCTTTCCTGAGTTGGGTATTTTCACTACACTTTTCCTTGCTGCGCAATCATCTCCCAGCTGGACAATTAATAAGAGCTTTTCCTCCACAGCCCTTGAGGGGCAGCGTCCTTTACCCTGTATTTTAGCATGCACTATATACCTTCTTCACTCCGACTGGTTTTGGCAGTGACCCACAATCTAAATCTCTTTTCCCCATTTGATACAAGTGAAACCATAATTATGTAGGGCTAATTTCAAATTACTACTTCATTCCACTCACAAGTGATGAAGATTAGTGGTCTTGCTCTGCCTCTGAGTAAGCCAGCAACACAAGCACGGGAGAACTCAGCAGGCAACATTTGATTCATGTGAACTCAATTACTTCTGTCAAACACATCCATTTCAATAAAAAGCAGAAACTTCTAGAATGGGCTTTTTCTAACCATTATGTACTAAGAAAGAAAATCATATGACTCCTGAGGGAAAAAAATAACATGGAAATAATGATAATTAACAGGTAAGGAAACACACATGGATAAATGGATTGGAGTTAGTATTCATTTCCTAATATGAAAAAAGTTTCAAAGAAATAATTTTGAATACTTACAGTAGTTAATTACAGAAATACAAGGCATTTCAGCATTATTAAGCTAATATATGTCAGATTTTAAGTTAATAAAATGAAAGCTAGAGTATTGTATTGTTTGGCTCAACAGAGATTATTCCACATACAGCTGTTCACTTCTCTTAAAGGAAGGTCACTGGGAGCTTCAAATGCTATTAGGATAAAGGGTCTTATATTGCTTAGCTGGCTTTGTCCACTGAACCTATGCTATGTTATCATTAAGGGTGAGATAATATAATTAATAATATGGTTCATTAACTGCCCAGCATTCTCAACTCTGAAATTCAAATTCTGGAAATCTTTAAGTCAAACCCATCATGTCCACAGGTCCAAGAGTTCACACAGGGATGCTTGACTAGGCTTATCAAGTCATCACCCAGAGATGAGTCTGCAAATATTCATATATGATAATGTATTGCAAACAAATATATTCAAATTCCAGCTTCTTGTCATAATTACAACCTTAATTAAACCTTAACCTAATTTGGTTAGCAGAGAAAGTAAGTAATTAAGTGGCATTATGTAATAAGGCCACTTTATAAATATATTTCAATAGGCTACTTTTGTGCTTTGACAAAATTGACTAAGACGGTCTCCATAGTCTTGAATATATGAAATTCCAATCATTTCATAGTACGAAAATGACTTATTTCTAGATACTGAAGATTTGGCTGTAGTATCTTTGACTAAGGAACTATTGTTTTAAAAGATTTTGGGAAAGAACCAAAAATACTGAATGTGAATAAAAATGTAAAAATAAACAAGCAAAATGGTATTTTGCAACTATACTATATTCTATTTTCCTTTTTGCTGAATCTACTCCCTTTTACTCTTGGTTTCCAATTTCCTTCTAACTCTATAATCAAGTATATAGCACTTGTGCCATCAGGAGTAAATGGTAAAGCAGCAGTAGAATGAATCATTAACAAAATAATTATAAAGTAGGGAAACACTTATGAGGCTAAATGAGTCTAAGAAAGGGCAGTGTGGGAGTAAATAAGAGTGAGGCGTAACCTAGTGTTGACCAGTCATAGCATCCCTCAAGACACTGTATAAGACTGCAGATTGGAAAGATGAATAGAAGTTAACCAGGAATGAAGGATACAGATGACCATTCAAGGGGGTAAAAGAAGAACTATAAAAGAACAAGTAAAATACTTCAGAAAGTCTGAACAAGTATTATATGCTTCACATGTAGAGAACAGAACAAAGATCAGAGTCAAAAAATAAGGACAAACCTAATCATGATCTGTGCAGACTAGATTTTTGTTTGTTTTTAATTTATTTATATTTCAAGTGTTATCCCTTTACCAGGTTTCCACCTCTTCCAGAAACCTCCTCTTCTATCCTCCCTCCTCCTTCTATAAGGGTGTCCCTCTACCCACCCACCCATCTACTCCCACCTCCCTGCCTTTGATTCCCCTAAAATGGAGTATCTATCCAACCTTCATGGAGTTTTATGTCAACATGACATAAGCTAGAGTCATCGGAAGGAGGGAACTACAATTGTAAAAATGTCTCCAATGAATCAGGCTGTGACCAGGGAAAAGTGTGGGGCATTTTTTAAAATTAATGATCCATGACTGTTAGCAGATCCATTAATGAGCTCAGCCCATTGTGGTTGATGTTTCTATGAAAGAGCAGGCTGAGCAAGTCACAAAGAGCAAGCCAATAAGCAGCACTCCTTCATTGCCTCTGTAGTCACCCTTCCCTACGGGATCCTGCCCTGCTTGAGTTCCTGTCCTGACTTCCTTCCAGAATGAAGAGTGATGTGAAAGAAAAGGAAATAAATCCTTTCCTCCCTAAGGAAGGTTGCTTTGGATCATGATGTTTCATCACAAGGTGTAACCCTAAGAGAATTACAAGGTTAAAAAAAAATCTCATAGTGATCACTGCTGAGTTTTAAAATCCGGAGGGGAGAAGACACATGTGTAAAGCAGTAAGCTTTGTATTTCTTCATAGATGCTACATACTTCATACTTGCTTCAAATTTGAAACTATACATAAAACCATGCATTATATTTTAAGACATAGTTCCAATAAGATCCAACTTTAGATTGGAGAAGGAAAGAGAGGAAAGTAAATGATTCTAGGAGACAGATAACTAAGTGGTAATTTCTAGGGACTTTTTTTGATCGTTTGGACAAGTATTTAGGAAGAAAATATCTGAATCAGTCAGAGACTTGTGTCCAGTAAGATTATTCCAAACATCACCTTCAACTTAATGTTTCAGTAGCGCAGGTTACAGTGGTATAATTTAAGTCCTATGGCGTTTCTGCCATTCCTTCACACACATGCACTATGTATCCATATTTTTACAGAATGTGTGAAAGCATCTAAGGCCCCAAAGCAAACTCAATTTTTTGAGAGTTTATTCAATGAGATGAGTTATTTATAAAATTACTATTTTTTAAATTTTCTAATAACACCATATTTTTTCAATACCCTAGAGAAAAGTTTTGATTATATGTATCCAACAGTGTAAAAAGTACAAAACAGATCTGTAGATTTCTAATGTATTAATACAAAGTGCATAACTACATACAATAAATCCTACAGCTAGACAGTGGTGGGGGATAAGGCTGTGGTTGAGGTCTAGTCAAAAATAAAATAAATACAGAAGTAGCGACGATCCATCAAAGTATATTCTACCACCAATACTGCGGCCAAAATGGACACACACACACACAGACACACAAATCAACCAACCAACCAACCAAACACAAAAACATATCAAAGTAACACAGGTGAAGGGTAATAGCTGGACTCTGTCCTACCCACTCTTTGGGCAGTCTGTGCACTGGGCAGCTTGTACTAGGTAGGTTTTTCCCAAAAGGAAGAAACACACAATGTAAAAACTATGGTGCGCCACAAACTGTGGCTTCTCCTTGCTGTGAAACTCTAAAAGTCTTTAAAATCCAGTTTCTAAAATAATCATGAGCAACAGAACACTAAGGCAGCCACGTACACCTCCTCTCGAGGTCTCAAGTGAGACGACTGTTTTTCCTGAACTTTGAGAACAGGCAGTTGGACAACTTCCGTTGGGTTCCCCGGAGAAGCCAACCGAATCATTGAGATCTAAAGGCGGAGAGCTCCATTCAGCTAGTTTGATGTTAAGAAGCCAATCCAACCAACCCCAGTTAGCCTCAACACACCATTCTTCTCCTCTAGTCATCCTTAAATAGTGGGAGGAAAGCAACGAGACGACGAAACCCCAGACCCTAATAAGGTATATGACAAGGCAAAGAACTGCTCTATCGATAAATTCTACTGAAATGATACATAATATTTTATACTATTAAAGACAATTGGCTGGGGCGAGAGAAATGGCTGCTGCATGTCCCAGTGTGGGGGAATGCCAAGGCAGGGAGGTGGGAGTGGGCAGGTAAGTGAGCACCCTCATAGAAGCAGGGGGAGATGGGGTGGGATAGGGAGTTTCAGGAGGGAACACCAGGAAAGGGGATGACATTTGAAACGTAAATAAAGAAAATTACAATAATAATTAAAAAAAAGAGCCTTTTGCAGACAAACTAGGTTTCATTCCCAGCACCCACACGGCAGCTCACAATGGTCTTAAATTCCAGTTGCGGGAATGCTCTCTTCCTTCTGCGGGCACCAGGCATGTTCATTGTGTAGAGACATATTTAAAGGCGAATACCTAACACAATAAAATAACTTAAAATGTTTAAAAGAGTAGAGGCATTATTAATATGGACATCTCTGTATAAAATATACTGCCTCGTACCCTCAGCCACACTACAAACCCAGAAGACATGGCTCCACTGCCACAGCAGTGAGGCACAACTCAAGAATCTAAATGCATTCGTTTATTTTTCTAATCATTACTTTTTAGCATTGGTAGTTTGCCTGTATTATTTTTGTGTACCACACACATTCTTGGTATGCAAAGAGGCCAGGAGGCGACGTTGGGTTTCCTGCAACTGAAGTTCCAATTGCAAATTGTCATCCTAGTGTTGGGAATTGAACGCAGGTCGCATGCCAGAGGAGCCAGGGTTCAACCATTAAGGCACATTAATATGAAGGAATTTCACACGTGGCCTTTGCAAGTCATCCTGCTTCCTCTCACTGTGTTCTCTACTCAATTATGTAGAGTATGAGGCAAAAAAAAGTTAACTTCTTACACTAGCACACATTCATAGAGAAGCACCACTCCCTTGAGATATGACATGCTCAATGATAAAGTGCCAATAGAATATTTCCATCTCATCATTCAAATTTCACCCTCTATGGGTTCAGGGGCTTCCTATACCATCTGTTAGTTGGAATGAGAACCAGTTTTATAGGGGTCTAATTTAGCCTCTACAGACTCCATAAAATAACATAAATGATCAGTAGATTGTTGCCTTAACAATGACAATAAACAGCTAAAGAAATTGCTTGTAAATTGTTTATGTATAATAATTTATAATGAACTATGGTCAACATTATTAATTTAATTGATGTTTTTATCAACTAAATTAAATGTGACCTTACCATAAACCAATGTAACTGTTCAAAAACAAAATCAAAGTATTAGACCAGTTACATAAATCCAATCAAATGACCTGTGATTCACTACTGCAAAAACTTAGAAGGATTTAGAAACACAATATCTACTTGACAACATTCCTAAGTGTATATGTGTGCATTTCTGTGTATATGTATATCAAGAATTTAAATTGAAAAATAACCATATACAATGAATTATAGGTAATAATGCAAAAGTAATAAAATAGGAGCTGATACTGACAAAGGAAATATTAGTTCATGCAAGAGCTTTTGAGAGAATTTATAAACGAGCCTCATTGAGATTGCCAAGTAAATGACACTGGTCTCTCTAGATGTTTAATGAATCTAAAGTCAAGCTTGAGAAAACTAGATAGGTTAGTACACAAAAAAAGCGTCTTAGGAAACAAGAACCATTATAACAATGTTGGGTTTCCTCCTCAGTCAATACATCTGAACCCCTTGTTTTTACTTAAAATTGAGATATCACAAGAGCACACACTTTCAAAGGAAAAAAAAATATGCTTGCTTTCTCGTACTCTGTTCTCTTTGGCACGAAGTACTATCTTGTTTCAAAAAGCCATTGACAAATATCCAAGTCTGAAAGGGCAACTTACCACACTGTAGGCAAAGTGAGAGCATTTTTAAATGAATGAGGAAGCATGCATGATCAAGTTTCAATTTAAAAGAAAAATTAAAGCAGAAAGGAAAAAAAAAACTCTCCAAGTGCAAATTGCTTTGAAATGACCTTTCTGTATTGGCTCTGTCTCCGAACACTTATTTTCATGGAGCACTGGTTATTATGCATTTAAAATGGATCTATAAATTTTGAAAAGCAAGCATATAATTGCAACCATATGTAAACAACATAGGAAGCTAAGTCCTGCGAGATGACAAATGTTTTTCTCTGAGAAGTTCATATTGCTGAACCTACTTGCGAAGAATTTTTAAATGGCAGTTAGAAGCATGCCAGGACAAGAGTTTTGCATTTACATTCTGAACAGCAAAACAAGGAGAGAAAACAACTTCATGAGAGAAAAACCCACAGTGGTGGACGGACAATCCTACAAGGGATGATGGCAGGCTATTGGCTGTGCTATTCAAAAGAAAACTTCAGAGGATAAGGTGAATATGAAATATCATATGGAGAGTCAGACTCTCCGAGCATTAATTATGTATTGTCAGTAAAATCTTGCATTAAATCTTTCCTCAGTGCTTGGAAATTTTGAGATTCAGAGAAGAAATCAAACTGGAAGGGAAACACTCTCTATAAAAGTAAAAGGTCATTTCTAATCATGTGCAGAAACACATATACATGATCCAAGAGATGTGCAAGGCCCTCACAAATCCACAGGCAAAGGCTTACCTTGACAGGTGCCATTTTTCTCTTCATATCCTGCCTTGCACATGCATTTCCCGATGGGAACCAGCCACTCCCCTTCAGCACTGCAATGCATTTTGGGAGGATCATCTGTCACAGAATGGTTGACACAGGAGCCTGACACCTCTAGCAACTGTGAAGAATCTGCTCCGGTGATAGTGTCAGGGAAGATAGCCAAGTGTCTTATTACAGAGGGACACTTTTTATAGTAGACACGGACAGAAACCAGAGCAATGCAAGCACCGACATCTTGGAAAGCAAGATAAAATCCCTTTTTGCTCAGAGGTCCGACATCTCTGACCTCCGTATTCAGTTTCATGACACGGTCGCCAAGATCAAGTTCTGTGAAGCTCTCATCAGCAGCAATGGTGTCGATCTTGATGTACTGGTTCTCTTTGATATTTCTCCCATTCTCATCATCCGATTCAAAATAATACATGTTAAATGTCTCCTTACAAGTCCCCAGTCCTCCAGGAAGGCTGTTGCAATCCCTTAGAGTAAACTTGAGTTCAATAAAGATTCTGGAAGCACCTTCGTTAGAGATCCAACTGGTCAGCAGCCAATTATTCTGATTCTGTTCCATAACTCTGCACACTTGATATGTGTGGATGGGGGCATAGTTTTCATCAACTTCACCAATCTCTTCCCACTGTACAAGGTAAAATAGAAAGATGTGAAAAAAATGGAAAGTCAGAATGTAAACAGAAAAAAAGTCACAAAAGCTATAAAAACTAATTTAACCAAAGAAATATATGTTTATTCATATAGAAATAAGTCATATAAAGAGCTTGGGGCGAAGAGACTCACAAAAAAAAAACCAATTATTTTTTTTCTTTTGATGTTTTTGAACTTCATGTTTGGGATCCAATCAGTGGTCTCCTGCATACTTAGCATTTACTCTCCAACTATCTGTATCTCTACAAACCCAAGTGATACGCATATCGTCAGATTCACCCAAAGATGGAAAAATTGGAGATGAATTGGCTAAAGGAGAAAAATGTATGTTTTTAGAATAAAATAATTTACAATTACTATGTGTATAGGACACAAAAGTCAGGAAAATAGAGGTATTCAGAATAAAGACAAGGGAAGGCATTTAGCCTAGGCTCCACCCACAGTTACATGACAACAGCCAGGTCTGCCTGGCTCACTGTAAAGGGAGATGCTCGCCCCCTCCGTGCTCTCTTGGTCTCTCCTCTTATTCCTGATCCCCATTCTTAACATTCCCCTCCCCTTCTCTATCCAAGTGCTCATGGCAGGCCTCTACACCTTCTCTCTCTCTCTCTCTCTCTCTCTCTCTCTCTCTCTCTCTCTCTCTCTTTCTCTCCCTTTCTCTCAACTCCTCTCCCCATGTCCTGAATAAACTATAGTTTATACAATAATATAACTGTATTATATATAACTGTATTATATTATATAACTGAATAAACTGTAGTCTATACAATCCCTGGGGGTGGGGGAAGGGATGCTCCCACATGGGCCCAAAGAGGCATCTCCTTCCCCCACACCATACCACACCACACCAAACCATATCTCTGGTTTCTCCATCTTTTTATAAAACACAACAGTAAGTCTATAAATAAGATTAAAAGTATGGTTCGCATAGTATCTAAATTGTCTCTATCCTATGGCTTCGATCCTAGCCCACAGAGCTATTTGGGAAATGTTGGCACAATGAACAATTAGATGGCTACAAAAATGATGACTAGCTGACACCCATTGATGAGTGGACCCCTGAGCCCTCATCAGAGACACATCTTCTCGTAGTAAATGGCAGTGAACGCAGAGACCCACAATTGAACAATGTGTTGGAAGTGAGGGATTTGGTGCTAAATAGGATGGCTTTGTTGTTAAAGACCAAATCTATTATAACTGCACACTAAGATTTATCTTTTCTTCCTATGATTTAAGTACAGGAGGTATTTTTTGAAGTACTCTCAAGCTCACAAGGAAAATAAAGTTTAACAGGAAAAAAAAAGTATAATTTTACAAGAGAAATGAGAATAAAGAACAGAAGTACACAAAAGAAAGATTTTCAATTTGACAACATAGTCAAATATTTAATATTTTAAAGTTGCAGAGGACACATAAATATAATAAAATTTGAACGAAAATCTATCAGTTCAAAATGAATAATAGATTTTTAATTCACTGAGTTGCTTATTCAGAAAAAAAAAGGTCACTAATTTGAAAGCTAAACAGGTGTTAATTGATCTATCCATAGCTCAGAGAATAATATAAATTAGAGATAAAAATCTATATATTTGACCAGGGTTACTCTTGTCATTTTGTATATTAATTGAGTCAAAAATGGAATTGGAGATTTATATGGCTATACTTTCTATTTACAGTCACCCTAACATTCTAAATATACAGTACATATGCTAATAAATAGTCTTCATGTAAATTCCATATAATTTAAGCAAATAGGACTTACAAATCACTTATTCCCACTAAAGTATTTAGAGAAGCTTAAGGTATCACATTCCAGAATATCCCAATACAGATACTCACTGTTTGATAAGTTAAAGACATTTTATAAAGTTGTATAGAAACTACTTAAGCTCTATATAATCAATTATATAATTATAATCTATAAACATAAGTTTGTAATATTCTTGAAGTATATAGCCAGCAATGGGTAACACAAATTTTTAACAAATGGAGGATATGTAGATTTAGACATTGTGTATGATAACAAAAGAAACTCAAGGGAATTATTTTCTGTAGATGTGAAATTAAGCCTAGTATTTTGCTTTCATTCTGTTCAGTTTGCAAGGATGTAGAAAATGTAGAGTCAGTACATAAAATAAATCTCACACTTCAGATTGCCTACCTAAAACTTCTAGCGGCCATTAGACAGACCGTCATTAGTAAGAGGTGCTAATGAGAGAAAACTGCTGAGTGACTCAAATTCACAAGAGAAACACACCAACATTTCATCATGACAACTTCCACATGTTTGTGTTGTCCGAGGGCTAAGGCCTTTCATTCTGCAGTGCTTTCTCTCTCTTTAAAGGAATATCAACGTTGCTACTGATCATATCTCAATGAATTGGTCATTCTAACAACAAACAGCTTACATATTCTTTCACAAGAAATTTGTCACTTTTATTGCAAATCACTCCTTCATATCATAATTGATATTTCAGGTACAAGAATAATGCATACAAAAACCAATTTACCACAAATTCAATTGAATAGATGTGTTTTATATTACTAAAAGGAAATATAACATTGATCGGCGAAAGAAAAATCAAAATAATATTGCATAAATATTTATCTTACTTAATGATAACCTTTCAAGCAAAGCAGAGGTATTAATCACTCACCTTCAAATGCTTATAGATGACTTGTTTTATATCATATATTGCTAGAAGGCCCCCAAAAGATAAGGGTACCAAGCCGGGCGGTGGTGGCACACGCCTTTAATCCCAGCACTTGGGAGGCAGAGGCAGGCAGATTTCTGAGTTCGAGGCCAGCCTGGTCTACAGAGTGAGTTCCAGGACAGCCAGGGCTATACAGAGAAACCCTGTCTCAAAAAAAAAAAAAAAAAAAAAAAAAAAAAGGTACCAAATAAATTAATGCAAAATACCAGGATCTTTGAACATTATAAACCAACGCAGTCACAAACTCTATCAAGCAAAGAACAAATGCTAAGTATACAATGCTAAGTACTCAACATTTGACAGGGCTGCTTCCTGTTTCCTGCTCCAGGTGCCAATTTCAGATCATGTGCATTAATGTCCCGGTACTCTAAATCATTTCAGCTAATGGAAATAAAGTCTTCAAAATCTGTTCTGGTACAATTTTATTTATAAATACTTTCAAGTATAATACTGAAGGCTCATTAAATATGCTTCAAGATCCAAACAGAAAGAATGTAAACATTGTAATAAATAAATAAATAAATAAATGAATAAATAAATAAAGATTCCAATCAAAGACTATAGAGATATCTCACGCCAGTTCCCACTTAAATACATTAAAGAATGAGAAAAATATTTTGTTTTAGATCAAATTTGAAATAATACCCTTAGTTTGTTGATAGTTTTGTGTCTCTTAGCATAAATTATCTTGCTGTTCATAGAAAAAAATAGATATGATGAAGAAACAAAAGAATAAGATAAAATAAAGACAGACAAATAAAAGAAATATCTTTCAGCAATAACTCAGGAAAGGGCTACATAAATTTCCAGTTACTTTTACAAAAGACTTATCAAGGAGATTACGGTAATTTTTGTGAAAGATATAGAAAACATTGTCTTTTCAGTTTTCCTGGACAGCCTCCGATTCTGTGGTTCAGAATTCTCTGATTTCTCTGTTGTTCACAGTGAAGAGTCTGTTAATTTCGGAAGGCCTGGCTGCTGGATGTTAATCAGATGGACAAGGGGCAGCCTCTGCAATTCAGATAATTTTCTACGGTATATACTCTAGGTCCATGTTCTTCTTTGCATCTCTTTCCAGTTTATTTTCTATGTGTTTGCCTTAATTTAAGTCCCGGTTATACAAATAGCTTAGGTTGACATGGCATCTCTTCCAGATGCCTATAGATTTCTCTCTTTTCTCAGGCCCTGAAAACTCCTGTGCATTTGCTTTCCTCCTTCCCACCTCGTCATACCTCCCATGTCGGCCCCACTAAGAGAACTGAGTCACTAATTCATATGCATGTCATGCACTGTGCTTTTTCTCCCAAAACTATAAGAAATGCCTTCCTGCCAAAATGGCAATCTTGCCCAAAGCAATATACAGATTCAATGAAATCCCCATCAAAATCCCAACTCAGTTCTTCATAGAGCTAGAAAGAGCAATTCTCAAATTCATCTGGAATAACAAAAAACCCAGGATAGCTAAAACTATCATCAACAGCAAAAGAACTTCTGGGGGAATCAATATCCCGGACCTCAAGCAATATTACAGAGCAGTGGTATTAAAAACTGCATGGTATTGGTTCAGTGACAGGGAAGCGGATCAATGGAATAGGATCGAAGACCCAGAATTGAACCCACACATCTATGGCCAATTGATCTTCGACAAAGGAGCTGAAAACATCCAGTGGAAAAAAGATAGCCTTTTCAACAGATGGTGCTGGCTCAACTGGAAGTCAACATGCAGAAGAATGAGAATTGATCCACTCTTATCTCCTTGCACTAAACTCAACTCCAAGTGGATCAAGGATCTCCACATAAAACCAGACACACTAAAACTAATAGAAAAGAAACTGGGGAAGACCCTTGAAGACATCGGCTCAGGGGAAAAATTCCTGAACAGAACACCAATTGCTTATACTCTAAGAACGAGAATAGACAAATGGGACCTCATAAAACTACAAAGTTTCTGTAAGGCAAAAGACACTGTCAAAAGGATAAATCGGCAACCAACAAATTGGGAAAAAATCTTCACCAACCCCACATCCGACAGAGGGCTAATCTCCAATGTATACAAAGAACTCAAGAGGTTAGACCCCAGAAAACCAAATAACCCTATCCAAAAATGGGGTACAGAGCTAAACAGAGACTTTTCACCTGAAGAAATTCGGATGGCTGAGAAACACCTTAAAAAATGTTCAACATCACTAGTCATTAGGGAAATGCAAATTAAAACAACCCTGAAATTTCACCTCACACCAGTCAGAATGGCTAAGATTAAAAACTCAGAAGACATCAGGTGTTGGCGAGGATGTGGAGAAAGAGGAACACTCCTCCACTGCTGGTGGGAATGCAAGCTGGTACAACCACTCTGGAAATCAGTATGGCGGTTCCTCAGAAAACTGGGCGTGATACTTCTGGAGGACCCAGCCATACCACTCCTGGGAATATACCCAGAAGATTCACCAGCATGCAATAAGGATACATGCTCCACTATGTTCATAGCAGCCTTATATATAATAGCCAGAAGCTGGAAAGAACCCAGATGTTCCTCAACAGAGGAATGGATACAAAAATTGTGGTATATATACACAATGGAGTACTATTCAGCCATTAGAAACAATGAATTCATGAAATTCTTAGAGAAATGGATGGAGGTGGAGAATGTCATACTAAGTGAGGTGACCCAGTCTCAAAAGAATACCCATGGTATACAGTCACTGATAAGTGGATATTAGCCTAGAAGCTTGGAACACCAAAGACACAAATCACATATCAAGTGATGTCTCACAAGAAGAAAGGAGTGGACACTGGTGCTAGAATGGACCAAAACATCATTGTGGGAGAGTACAAGAACAGTAAAGTGGGAGGGGGTGGATGCGGGAGCAGGGGGAGGGAAAAGGACATGTGGGACCTTTGGGGGTGGGGAACCAGAAAAAGGGAAATGAATTGTAAATATAGAATATATACAATAAAAAAAATCAAAAAAAAAGAAAAAAGAAATGTATATCATTCATAAAAAAAAAAAAGAAATGCCTTCCTTCTATCTGCTACCCCTGACCTTCTAAACTTCTTTTTTTCTCTCTCTCATTTCTTTCGTTTTATTGGATGTTTTCTTTATTTTCATTTCAAATGTCATCCCCTTTCTTGGTTTCCCCTCTGCAAAACGCCTATCCCATCCCTCTTCCCTCTGCTTCTATGAGGGTGCTCCTCCACCCTCCCACCCCTGCCTTCATGCTCTGGCATTCCCCTACACTGGGGCTTCAAACCTTCACAGGACCAAAAGCCTCCCTTCCCATTGATGGCCAACAGACAAGGCCACCATCTGCTACCTATGCAGCTACAGACATGGGTCGCTCCATGGCTGCATGGGTCACTCTTTGGTTGGTGACTGAGACAAAGTGTGGAGCAGAGACTGAAGGAAAGGCCATCCAAAGACTGTCCCACCTGGGGATCCATCCCACATACAGTACCCAAACCCAGACCCTATTGCAGATGCCACGGCATGCATGCTAACAGGAACCTGATAAAGCTGTCTCCTGAGAAGCTTTGCCAGAGCCTGACAAATATAGAGATGCACGCTCGCAACCAACCATGACGAGGTCCCCAAAGGAGGATCTAGAGAAATGGCTGAAGGAGCTGAAGGGGTTTGTAACCCCATAGAAAGAACAACAATATCAACCAACCAGACACCCCCCCCACTGACCTCCCTTGTAAGCTTCTTAGCTTAAGCGCCAGCTACCCCTCTGCTTCGACATGGCGTTCATTTCCAACCCAACAGCACATGTTATTACTTCTTTATCCATTTATATTTGAAAATACTTAAGACACAGAGTTTAGGCTATCATCTTCTTTAAGATTGTGTTCCCGAATACGTACTGAGAATCATTCTATGAACGAAATTGATTCTGACCTTAATGCTATCAGGGTTATAAATCATCTAGTTCTGTTTTCACTATTTTATTTCTATTTATCTTTTTTTTCTGTATCAAGGAATAAATCAATTGAAGTTGAGAAAGAGTGCTAAAGAACCTTCATAGTCAACGTCTGAATAAAGACGCTAGACTGTCTTTCTTCAGAGGAAAAATCATGCCTGGCAGTTCAGTTTTAGTCCCAAGTATTCGGATCTCTAAATATATAAACTGGAATCCAGTCTCTGGCATAACAGTTCTGCAAAGGAAAGTGAGAATTGAAGCTATCTACAGTATCCAGTCAAAAATGCTAATATTCAGTTTAAAAAAAATAGAAGAAAAGGGACTGACGATTGGATTACTAAATAGGTCAAAAGTAGAATATTTGAAAACCAGAATCAATAAAGGACAATGTAAAGCCCACATGAGCACATTTCCCATTGGACTCATTTTTCTGTACAGGTCACCCTGACTTCCAGGACATACACATCTCCTTTACTCTGAAGTTGCCTTGTGGGACACCTCAGTTCACTGCAAAATTTACTACTTCAAGAAACCGTGCTAATATTTTTAATCATAATGTACTTATAATAAATCCTTTCTGTATACTCTATTATTCAGAAACAATTGGGTTAGAATCGAAGCATGCCCATTCTAGTGTTTTTGCGATCTCAGACTCTGTAGTGAAAAAAGTTAATGTAAAACATCCATTCATATACCTCCCTCCTCCTTAATCCAAATACTTTACTAATTTAAATTAATTCATAATGTATAGATCACTGACTTTATAATTTATGTTCTGGTTAAAAACAAAAATATTTTTCCTGTAAATTATCCAAATTTTATAGCTTCGAATTATAAAATTTATGAATTTAGAACATTTGAAACAAATATTTTAATTTTTAAAATATTTACTTATATTGTGTATGTGTGCTCTCATGTATTTGCATGCTATAGTATTTGTGTGAATGTCAGCATACAACTTTCAGGACTCTGTTCCTTCTTCCATCATGAGTACACTTGAAATCAAGTACAGGCCAACAGTTTTGATAAATGCACTTTTATCCCTTCAACAATCTTGCCCACCTAACACCAGTAATTTTTATTAAAATTCTAAATATTTAAATAAATTCTAATGTTACAATTATTCTCATAATTTTATGATTTTAGCATTGCCTATTAGCCAGTTGGATAATATTTTACCAACATTGCATTTGGTCAATTACAAGTTATAGCTTACATTAGATACTTTATTCATGATGTCATGTTTTGAAACTACTGTCATGTTTTTGTCCTTTGAGATTTATTCAATATTAACTAAATGCCATTTTCTCTTTTCAATAAGTATGTTCTAGTCTATATGTAGTATGTTTTGTTCAGTTTAATGATAATATCACCATCTGAGACCATGAAATTTGAGGTTTATTAAAAAGAGTAACATTTCCCATGAACTCAGAACATGTAGTAAGAACAGTGTGAATGGGTATTAAAGTCTTGATGCCATCCATGTACATCCCCGTTCTTAACCAGAGTCTTGAATATACTTCTACATCTCTCTGGAATAATTTACTTTCATCTATCATTACTGGATGATTTCTGTTCCAGAATATAGTTTTTTTTCTAGTTAGACAAGTCAAACCTGCAAGAAAATGTTTTAGGTTTTGCCCTTGTTTGTATCTTGTTTTATTTATTATTATTATTATTATTATTATTATTAGTAGTAGTAGTAGTAGTAGTAGTATATTCTTTATTTACATTTCAAATGTTTTCCCCTTTACTGGCCCCCTCCCAAAAGTCCCATAAACCAACGCTCCTCCCCCTCCCTCTCCCCTCCCCAATCAACCCCCTCCAGCTTCCCTGTCCTGGTATTCCCCTACACTGTTGCATTGAGCCTTTCCAGGACCAGGGACCTCTCCTCCCTTCGATGTCCAACAAGGCCATCCTTTGCTGCCTATGCATCTAGAGCCATGGGCAACACCCATGATGGTTTTGTTTGTGGGAGCTCTGGAAGTACTGGGTGGCTCATATCATTGTTCCCCTAAGGCGCTGCAAACCCAATCAGCTCCTTGGGTCCTTTCTCTAGCTCCCCCATTGTGAACCCTGTGCTCAGTCCAATGGCTGGCTGAGAGTGTCCCCCTCTGTATTTGTCATGCTTTACCAGAGCCCCCCAGGTGATAGCTCTAGTTATCAAGTACTGTGGGCTTTGATAATAGTCTCTAGGTTTTGTAACTGCATATGGGATGGATCACTAGGTAGGGTAGTCTCTAGATGGTCTTTCCCTCAGTCTCTGCTCCACACTTTGTCTCTGTATCTCCTTCTGTGGGTATTTTGTTCCCCTGTATCTTGTTTATTATAATAATTTATGTCTTAATTCACCATTCATGGTTCATCACTTCATACATATGTACACATGTACATAAGTATTAATGTCTGTATGTATTTTAACATATTTATATATGTTCTGGTATCTTAAAGTGAGGACGATTAGGCCAAGTAGTCTTAAACTTTGACACAATAAATTGCTTCTCGGGGGTGATAAAAATAACTAGAAGTTTATCCACTTTGCATTAGTATATGGAACAAATATACTGTATCCCTTCTTCAGAGGCTCAAAGCTTATGGAAGCATAAAATGTATAGGAGCAAGAGAAGGTAGATGACTACTAGAAAAGTATCTTCTGGACTCAGCAGGACAGCTGAGCATACGATCATACAACTGCTGTGACAGCATGTCCCAGCTCTGTGGAAGCCCAAGAGAAAATCCCAGCATGGAGATGGGAAGTCAGGAAACATTCTTACCACTAACACTGGAGTTATTGGCAATTGTTGGATTCTGTGAGTATGAGAGCGGTTTTTGCCTACAGTGCTCTAGGACCATCCAGTAAAAGACAAAAACAAACAAACAAACAAACTCCAAGAATGTCTGGGCAGCACAAATTGGCCTTGATTGGCCTAGGAAAAGCACAAAGATTGGTAAGAAGGGCAGATGAAGGAAAGCATGGACCCTTGGGGAAAGAAGGTGAACACAACTTGTATGGATCGAGGAAAGAATTAATTAAATATTTTGAAATATCTTTTTTGTTGTTGAATAGATGACCACTTGTTTACATGTTTGTCTTAGTAAAAGTTTCTATTATTGCACAAACATCATGACCAAGAAGCAAGTTGGGGAGGAAAGGGTTTATTCAGCTTAAACTTCCATACTGCTGTTCATCACCAAAGGAAGTCAGGACTAGAATTCAAGCAGATCAGGAAGCAGGAGCTGATGCAGAGGCCATGGAGGGATGTTTCTTACTGGCTTGCTTTCCCTGGCTTGCTCAGCTTGCCTTCTTATAGAATCTAAGAATACCAGCCCAGGGATGGCACCACCTATAATGGGCCCTCCTCCTTTGATCACTAATTGAGAAAATGCCTTATAGCTGGATCTCATGGAGGCACTTCCTCAAGTGAGACTCCTTTCTCTGTAATAACTCCAGACAACTTATGTCAAGTTGAAAAACAAAACCAACCAGTACAATGCTCATGTGACCTAGGACATTCAATTGAAAATACTATTACTCTGAAGATGGGCTAGATATATTCCAGAAGGATAAGCAACATCGGTATACAATTATGACTACTGGTAGAAAAATATGTGTCTTAACTAGGGTTACTATTGATAAAACACCACCACCAAAAGCTAACTGGGGAGGAACGCATTTATTTGGCTTACACTTCTACATCATTATAGAAAGTCAGGGTGGAATTCAAATAGGATAGGAGCACAGAGGTAGGAAGTGATGTGGAGGTCATGTAGGGCTGTTGCTTTCTGGCTTGCTTCCATAACTTGCTCAGTCTTCTTTCTTATGGAAGCCAGGAATACCAATCCTGGGCTGACACTGTCCTAGGCTGGGCCCTCCTACATCAATTATGAGTTAAAATGCCTTACAGTCTTACCTAGAGACTGATATAGAGAAGCAATGGACATTCTGTCCTCTCTGATGACTCTAGTTTGTGTCGAGTTGACAGACATCTGCCTAGCACCTTGAGTTATCAGGCTATTGTGATATTTTTTTGTATATTTGTTGCTCCTTAATGTGTTGCAACTGAAGACAACTCATTTTATCATTAGAAAAATAAGATGCTTACTGAGTAAAAATATCTCAATCTCAGAGCTGGATGTGCTGGCACACGCCTGTAATCCCAGTACTTGGGAGACAGAAAGCAGGCAGATTTCTGAGTTCGAGGCCAGCCTGGTCTACAGAGTGAGTTCCAGGACAGCCAGGGCTACACAGAGAAATCCTGATTCAAAAAAACAAAACAAAACAAAACAACAACAACAACAACAAAAACAAAAGCAAAATATCTCAATCTCAAATCAGTAGGCATTCATAATGACTTACCCAAATGCTCAAACTACAAAGAGTCAAACAGGATGAATCTTTGTCTTGGGTCATAATTCTTTGAAAACACAATGGGTTTCATACATAATCCTCATATGTATAGAGAGCTCAATGCTTGCATAGTACAGAAACAAAATACATGCAGCATCATTTTAATCCTTTTTCCACAATCCATTATATATATAGCACAATCAAGAACATGACTAAATATTTTTGTAAATAAGTAGACAGAAAATAAGCAAATCACACTGACTAGCTGCCAAATTATCTAAGATCATAATTCTGATTTACATCATTGTCTCTGTTTTATGAGAGCCATTTTATTTATTTAACGGTTAAAGTGGTTTGACAAATCACTTGTATGAGTGATTTTCTTGGATGAATATGCATGCAACTTGTATACACCTAATATTTAAAGAGATCAGAAGAGTCTCTGAAACTAAAGCTACAGAGGACTAAGGACCACCATGTGCAAGCTGACAATCAAGCCCAGATAGTCTACAAAATGAACAAGTTACTTAATTGTTGAGCCATCACTCCAGTCTGAAGGGTTAAGTTTTTAGTGATAAAATATAGATTCACCTGACATAACTTACCAATGAAAAATGAAACTTTTCAATGCTTAAAGAATTGGGTATGTTCTTTTCTCATAAGATAATATGTGTGAATGTTAGTGATGGAATTAAAATTCTGTAACTATATTCCCAAAACTTTCTAAGTTTCTTGACTTTTGGCAACTCAGAAGGCAAAAGAAAAATTTTTATTTATGTAGAAACTCCAAAAAAAGAAGTTTAGGCATAAAAATGAAACACAGAATTTCTGTTAATTTCTCTAAATAATTTCAGTTCTTTCGTAAAATAATTATGATACAACGTGCAAAGTCTAGCAAAAAGTATATTGTCCTTTTCTGAAGTAATATGTTAGTTGGGAAAAACATCTTTCAGCCATTAGAAGTTTGGCTTGCTTGAAACATCTTTAAAATTCTTATATATAGTGTAATAATATTGCTAGAAATGACTCAATTAATTTTCTATGTATAAAATAAAACTGAAATTGATTATTTTATTGCCTATGGATGTGTGTATATATTTATGAGCTCAGATTTAACTCATTACATAAATAAAATCATTTAAGAAAGACATTTAGCCTTTGAACCTTGTATGATAATTTTCATAGGGAAGTTCATAAGTAATTGAATATCCATATACACTAAGACATGTGCATGACCAAGTGAAAATTCTTCTTTACTCCCTCTCCTTCAATGCTTTATTTAGTAATTATTCTTTATTTATTATTTATTATCTAACTTGAAAAGAAACGAGTTATAAATAGAAAACCAATCAGGAGTAGTTTGTAACAGAAAATAGTTATAAGAAGAAACTTCGTTTTTTCTTTTTCATTTTTAGTATTTATATTTAATAATTTTTTTACAGTCCAGTCATTATTCCTATTCTG